>JAGIQG010000008.1:5749830-6130546 GCA_024679065.1 Sphyrna mokarran | reverse complement strand
AGCACTGACCCTCTGACAGTGTGGCACTCCCTCAGCACTGACCCTCTGACAGTGTGGCACTCCCTCAGCACTGACACTCTGACAGTGCGGCACTCCCTTAGCACTGACACTCTGACAGTGCGGCACTTCCTCAGTACTGACTCTCTGACAGTGTGGCGCTCGCTCATTACTGACCCTCTGACAGTGCGGCACTCCCTCAGCACTGACCCTCTGACAGTGCGGCACTCCCTCAGCACTGACCCTCTGACAGTGCGGCGCTCCCTCAGTACTGACCCTCTGACAGTGCGGCACTCCCTCAGTACTGACCCTCTGACAGTGCGGCACTCCCTCAGCACTGACCCTCTGACAGTGTGGCACTCCCTCAGCACTGACCCTCTGACAGTGCGGCACTCCCTCAGCACTGACCCTCTGACAGTGCGGCACTCCCTCAGCACTGACCCTCTGACAGTGCGGCACTCCCTCAGCACTGACCCTCTGACAGTGCGGCCACTCCCTCAGCACTGACCTCTGACAGGTGCGGCACTCCCTCAGCACTGACCCTCTGACAGTGCCGGCACTCCCTCAGCACTGACCCTCTGACAGTGCAGCACTCCCTCAGCACTGACCCTCTGACAGTGCGGCGCTCCCTCAGCACTGACACTCTGACAGTGCGGCACTCCCTCAGCACTGACCCTCTGACAGTGCGGCACTCCCTCAGCACTGACCCTCTGACAGTCTGGCATTCCCTCAGCACTGACCCTCTGACAGTGCGGCACTCCCTCAGCACTGACCCTCTGACAGTGCGGCACTCCCTCAGCACTGACCCTCTGACAGTGCGGCACTCCCTCAGCACTGACCCTCTGACAGTGCGGCACTCCCTCAGCACTGACCCTCTGACAGTGCGGCACTCCCTCAGCACTGACCCTCTGACAGTGCGGCACTCCCTCAGCACTGACCCTCTGACAGTGCGGCACTCCCTCAGCACTGACCCTCTGACAGTGCGGCACTCCCTCAGCACTGACCCTCTGACAGTGCGGCACTCCCGCAGCACTGACCCTCTGACAGTGCGGCACTCCCTCAGCACTGACCCTCTGACAGTGTGGCACTCTCTCAGCACTGACCCTCTGACAGTGTGGCACTCTCTCAGCACTGACCCTCTGACAGTGCAGCACTCCCTCAGTACTGAGCCAAGTTGTTAATAAAGTTTATAAGTTGCAGATGCAGAGAAAGCTCCCAGATTTGTGCTGCTGTATCCCTGAGTTATGAATGGCTGCCAGTGTTTTATGAATCGAACACTGAGGCTCCTTGCTTCCGAATAATAAGCAATGTTCCAACACCAATGTTTGTAACAGCTAATTAAAATTCGGTCTGTGTGAGATATATAACACTGAATGAACTGGTTAAGCTGCTGTTTTATTTGTGGGATGTGGGCGTTGCTGACAAGGACTTGGCAAAGTTTCCTTTCTCGTTGGCAGACCTGAGGCAAAGGTGTTTTCGCAGCAGATTTGATACAAATGAATTTCCACCTTGGCCACCTTAGACCCCAGTTAAAATGCGTGTCAGTGTGACTGGAGTAACAGACAGATCCAGACCAGGTAAGGACATTAATCAACCAGATGGGTATTTATATCAGCTCCACATTCATGTACCAGTTATTTTTAACTGAATGAAGTTATGAAACTGCCCTGGTGGGATTTGAACTCATGTGCTCTGGATTATTCATCCATGGTAAGAAGTCTCACAACACCAGGGGATATCTGGGATTGGGTAGATACAGATGGAGGGCGGGAGATAGAGGGTGGGAGACAGAGGGTGGGAGATAGACGGTGGGAGATAGAGTGGGGATAAAAAGAGGGCAACAAAGGGTGAGAGATGGAGGGTGGGAGATGGAGGTTGGGAGACAGAGGGTAGGAGGTAGAAGATGGTATTTGAGATAGAGGGTGCAAGATAGGGTGGGAGATAGAGGGTGAGGGACAGGGGTGGAGACAGGGGGAAATAGAGGGTGGGAGACAGAAGGTGGGAGACAAAAGGTGGGAGACAAAAGGTGGGAAACAGTGGGTGGGAGACAGAGGGTGGGAGAGATATGGAGGGCAATAGAGGGTAGGAAAAGGAGGGTGGGAAACAGAAGGTGGGAGATAGAAGGCGAGAGACAGAGGATGAGAGATAAAGAGTGGAGTTGGGATAGAGGGTGCAAGATAGGGTGAGAGATGGGTGGGAGATAGGATAGGGATAGAGAATGGGGGATAGAAGGTGGGAGAGAATAAATGATAAATATATCATGGAACAAAGGTAACAGAAGGTATAATGGTGGCATTAAAGAAACGGAGCATTACATCAGTGTGAGTGACATTGGGCAAAGCTACTGAAGATCGAGAACACGAGGATCAAGTACAAGAGGATTGAGAATGAAAGGATCATGAATGAGAGGGCACAGATTGAGAGTGATTTGCAAAAGAAGCAAATGTGATGCAAATAAAACATATTTCAAGCAGCGAGTGGCTGGGGTCTGGAATGCTCTAACTGAGGGTGTGATGGAGACGGGTTTAATAGAAGCATTCTAGAGGACATTAGATAATTATTTGAATAGAAACAATGTGCAGGAGTACGGGGAATGGCAGTGAGTCACAATACCATGCAGAGGGTCAGTGCAGACACAATGGGCCAAATGGCCTCTGCCTGCACTGTAACAATTCTGTAATTCTGTCATTTTTGGCACTTTCTGTTTTTATTTCAGACTTCCAGCATCTGCAGTATTTTGATTTTATTCCCACAAAGTAAAATAAAAATAATCAGTGCGGTTAATTATTAATAAACGAGAGATTCGAACATTCAGATCCTCGGGGTTGTCTGATGAGCTCGTAAGCAAATCGGAAAGCTGGTTCCTTATCAATTTTCGGAACGGATACATCAGTGGCAAGGCTGGCGTGTATTTCCCACCCCAGGCTGAATGTGAATATATCTTCTGGAATGTTCTGAGTGCTTCTGTCAGGAAACAAGCCGGATAATTCATCCCCATCCCCTGTGGGGAGCTAAAATCCAGCAGTGGTTTCAACTTCATAACAGGCTGCCCTGGGATCTATTTATGTTCAAAAAGATGGAAAGGAGGATGTCCAGAGAGGGTTGGGTCAGAGCTCAAGAAACAATTTATTTGGACTCAAACTTCTGATTAGCTTTTTTCAGAATTTACAACTTTTACTTTTATTCCCAGTCGCAAAACAGAAAAGTATTTATGTGCATTAAAACTGGCTTCAGAAATGAATAATTTACAATGCCGGCTATACAGAATTGGCACAGGGCCAGAGGAGAGTGGAACACTGGGATTAGTACAGGATTGATATCGGGAGCAATGGAGCTAAAGGGTTAGTTTGGGATTTATACTGGAGCTATGGGGAAAGAGCGGGGGCAGTGGGATCAATTGGGGATTGATATCAGGGTAGGGGGAAAGCACAGGACAGTTGAATTAATACAGATTGACACAGGACTATGGGGAGAGAGTATGGCAGTGGAATTAGTTTGGGACTGATGCAGGGCTATAGGGAGAGAATGGGACAATGGGATTGGTTTGGGGATTGATACAGAGAGCGCAGGGGTAGGGGGATTAGTCTGGGATTGACACAGGGCTATGGGGAGAGCATGGAGGCAGGGGGATTAGTTTGGGATTGATCCAAGGTGAGAGAGCGGGAAGCAGTGGGATTAGTTTGGGAATTGATACAGGAATATGGGGAGAGAATGGGACAGTGAGGTTCGTTTGGGACTGATGCAAGGCTATAGGGAAAGAATGGAGCAGTGGGATTAGTTTGGGAATTGATACAGGGCTATGGGGGGAAGAGTGGGGCAGTGGGATTAGTTTGGGATTGATACAGGTCTGTGAACAGACAGATAATTTGGGAATTGTACAGGGATATAAAGAATGGGTGGCACGATGGCACAGTGGTTAGCAATGCTGCCTTGCAACACCAGGGATCTGGGTCCAATTCCTTGGCTGACTGTCTTTGTGAGGTTGGCATGTTCTCCCTGTGTCTGTGTGGGTTTCCTCTGGGTGCTCTTGTTTTCTCCCGCAGTCCAAAGATGTGCAGGTTAGTTGGATTGGCTGTGGTAAATACATTCTTAGGTGTTTAGCAGGGTTATGTGGATTACTGCTGGTGCAAGTTCAATGGGCTGAATGGCCTTCTTCGGCACTATAGGGATTCCGTGATTCTAAAATTGAATTATGATCCTTTGGCATGGTGGTACAATGGTTAGCACTGCTGCCTCACAGTGCCAGGGCCCAGTTTCAAATCCAACCTTGGGTGATTTAGAACATAGAATACTACAGCACAAACAGGCCCACAAGTTGCGCCGATCATATTTATACTTACCAGGCCATAGACTTATCTGTAACTCCCAATCCCATTCTATCCCATGTACTCATCCAGAAGTCTCTTAAAAGATCCCAGCGAGTTCGCCTCTACCACCACTGACAGCAATCGATTCCATTCACTCACCACCCTCTGAGTGAAAAATTTATCTCTAACATCTCCTCTATACTTGCCTCCCAGCACCTTCAATCTGTGTCCTCTCGTAGCGACATTTCAGCCCTGGGAAATAGCCTCTGAGAATCCACCCTATCTATTCTTCTCAACATTTTATAAACCTCTATCAGGTCGCCTCTCAACCTTCGTCTCTCCAGGGAGAAGAGACCTAGCTCTCTCAACCTATCTTCATAAGGCATGCCCCCCAATCCAGGCAACATCCTTGTAAATCTCCTCTGCACCCTCTCAAAAGCTTCCACATTCTTCCTATAGTGAGGTGACCAGAACTGCACACAATACTCCAAGTGAGGTCTGACAAGGGTCTTATAAAGTTGCAGCATTACCTCCTGACTCCTAAACTCAATTCCTCTATTAATGAAGGCCAGTATACCATACGTCTTCTTGACCACATCCTCCACTTGCGGGGCAGATTTAAGAAACCTATGGACCTGGACCCCAAGATCCTTCTGCTCCTCAACACTACCAAGACTCCTACCCTTGATATTCTGATTGTCTATATGGAGTTTGTACTTTCTCCCTGTGTCTGTGTGGGTTTCCTCTGGGTTTTCCAAAGTGTCCAAAATGTATAGGTTATGGGGATTAGCAGGGTAAATATGTGGGGTTAGGGGACCAGGGCCTGGGTGGGATTGTGGTCAGTATAGACTTGATGGGCTGAATGGCCTCCTTCTGTACTGTGGGGATTCTGTGACAGGGATGTGGGTAAAATGCTCTGTCGGGGAATATGGCAATGCTCATTTTAATGTAATAAATGAGCCTGGAATGCAATTGTTCGGGAAGGTTCTCTCCCGTGAGGAAAACGCCAGCTCCACCGGGGGAGTGGGGCAGGCAGAATTGATTGAAGGACAGAGGAGATTTTCCTCCCTGGGAATTGGAAACTGGTCTTCATGAGTCTGAGAAAGGAGCAGAGAGAACCTGAACATGCAAAGGAATCAAAATGGTCACCGGGGTTATGGTCTGAGCATGAGGAATAGGAACAGGAGCAGCCAATTGACTCCTCGAGCCTGTCCATCATCCAGCGAGGTGACTGATCTGACCCGTGATCCCGCTCGCATCCACCCTCCCGCCTCCCCACCCTCCACATCATTCACACCCTCACAGACAAAATAATCCATCCAACTCAGCCACAGATACCCTCAATGAGGCAGCCTCCACCCTTCACCAGGATAGAGATCTCACTCGACATTGAGCCTGGAAGTCTGCGGAATTCCAAGCTCCCCGCAACTAAAATCTCCCGAGAATTTCCAGCATTTTCAGTTTTTATTTATAATATTATTGGATTCACATTCGATGTGATTCAAGTCTTGACGTATATTCATTGGTGAGCTGGAAATCTTTATTGCGTAGCTCGAGGATCCTCATTGAAGCTAAACCCCAACATAATCTGTTACACTTTTATGTACATACCACATGATTGTAACTGTATTGCAATGTTGCGATTCTCAAATTATACAGTGCTGAATTCCCCATTACATCCAAAATTCACATGTCTCTGATCTCAAAAGACAGTAAGAAGTCTCACAATACCAGTAGCATTTGCTATCAAACAAACTTGTTGGATTTTAACTTGATGTTGTGAGACTTGTTACTGTGTTAACCCCAATCCAATGCCAGCATCTCCACATCATGAGGACTCATTGGCACAGTGGTCAGCATGGCTGCCTCAGAGCACCAGGGACCCGCATTCAATTCTGGCTTCAGGTCACTGTCTGTGTGGATCTTACACAGTAAGAAGTCTGACAACACCAGGTCTAAGTCCAACCGATTTATTTGATAATAAACTCACAAGCTTGCATATTTTCCCAGTGTCTATTTGGGTTTCCTCCGGGTGCTCCAGTTTCCTCCCACAGTCCAAAGATGTGCAGGTTGGGTGGACTGGCCATGTTAAATTGCCCCTTAGTGTCCCTAGATGTGTAGATTAGAGGGATTAGCAGGGTAAAGATGTGCAGGTTAGGTGAATTAGCACTTAGTGTCCTGGGATATGTAAATAAGATTTTTTTATTTGTTAATGAGTGTTACATTAACACTACGATGAAGTTACTATGAAAATCTCCGAGTCACCATACTCCAGCACCTGTTCAGGTACACCGAGGGAGAATTTAGCATGGCCAATGCACCTAACCAGCACGTCTTTCGGACTGTGGGAGGAAACTAGTACGCCCCAAGGAAACCCACGCAGACACGGGGAGAACGTACAGGTTCTGCACAGACAGTGACCCAAGGCTGGGAATTGAATCTGGGTCCCTGGCACTGTGAGACAGCAGTGCCAATCACTACGCCGCCAAGGTTTGGGATGGGATTAACCATGATAAATGTCTGGGATTACAGGGATAAGGCAAGGGAGAGAGCCTGGGGAAGATACTCTTCAGAGAGTTGATGCAGATGTGATGGGCTGAATGGCCTCTCCTACTCTGCAGGAATCCTATGGTTCAACGCTGAAAGATTCAATGGAATGATTCATTATATTCCTTTCAACCACAGGCGACACCGAAATCATATCGTCCACTTCATCCCTTCCTCCCACATCTCCCCACCCCCACAATTCCATTTCAAATCGAGGTTTTCCGGGATTGGCACTTTGTAATCGAGAGAGAGAGAGAGGTGACCTGAATATCTCACAGAATGATCATGAATTAAAGAAAACATTACCTTCACGCCGGCAAACTCATTAAAAATAAGATTGACACTTTGAGACATGAGTCTCACTCAATCCAGTGCATAAATTCACCCGATTCTCACTTGTTCCTCTATTCGCTTGTCAATTACTGTTCTTGTGGGGAGGGGGGATTTAATTCAGCTTTTGGCACAGGAGATGCCAGATTTCTGTCTGTCTAGCGCTACAACCTCCGACCACCTGTTCTGCACCGATTTTCTGTCTGAGCTCAATTCTAGAACCAGAGACTGAGAGAATTGTTTTTATCGTGAGTTATTTGGGGAGCGCCTCGTTGTACTAATCCCCGCTGGTGCAGTGTCAGGGAACACAGGACATGATCTTACCGGTCATTCACGCCACGCGCTCCTGCTGCAGTGAGCTCAGAGAATTTGCCAGCTGGACAAATCTCCATTCACTGCGGCGGGTTGGGAAAATCCCTCCGGTGTGAATGATGGTAAGATCCCAGACGCTGTCTTTGACACTCCCCGCGTTCCCAACCCCCCGGCTCTGTCTGTTTCGTCATGAGTCGACTCACTTCAGCTTTGGAAACGATGGATTCCACAGGCAGCTTTTATTCTGATTTGTCTTTACTGTTCCTGGAAAGAGACACTTTATTCTTGACCGCAGATCCCACCGTGGTCACACCACCGGCCAGGCTGGAGGCCCCTCCTCTGACCAGCTCCATGCCCAGTGAGGGCACTGCCGTTACTGCTGTCTTGGTGACTCGGTAGCCTTTGATGCCCAGCCAGGCCACTCTGCCCACTGTGGCCCCGACGGTTCCTCTGGTCACTCCCAAGATGCCACTGGTCACCAACGAAAACAGCCCGGCCTGTTCCTCTTCATGGCATTTCCCGTTATCTGAAAATGGCAAAAAAAAGCAACTTTTTAGCCTCTCTTCTCAGAACTCTCCACCGTTAGTTTATGATGGGAAGCAATCTGGGGACCAATATTTATCCTTCACCGTATACAGGGAAAAAGAATCATCCATCCAACTGTTGTTTGTGGGATCCTGCTGCCCACAAATTGGCAGAACAGGTTTCCGGCATTGTGTGACGATACTGTGCCTTTAAGGTATGTATTTGTGTCATGTTTCTTGTGAAAGGTATGTTTAAAATTCAACTCTGTTTTACAGTGCCAATCTGTCTGCTGGGCAGCCCATTGAGAATGCAAAAGCATAACTGCTCCGAAATACTGGGGTGTTACTTAATCTGAGCTAATGTTATTTTTTTTGGGGTTGTCCCCTGGGGTTTCAGAGTAGGGTTTAATTAGATTGATCGATATGAATGAGTCATGTGCTATTGGAAAGAGACAAACAGGCAGTTTTCTGCTTGGGTCTGCAAGGAGAAAGAGCTTTTTTTCTCTCTCTCTCTCTTCCTGAGACTCTAATTTGGGACCTGCAAGGAAGTAGCTATCTCTCTCCAGAAATAATCTGGAAGCTGGAGGCCTAGCAGCCCGAGTACCATCCGAGTTTACGTCAATGAGGAATATTGCTTAAATTGGAACTAATAGAGATAGGCCAGCAGTTAAGAATTGTATCTTGTCGTGTTAAAGTATTTCAATTGATGAAAATTAAACTAATTATTTTGTTATAGTTAAATTATATTGTTAAATAAAGTTTGTTTTAATAAAATCTTTCTACTGTGAAACACATTCTCACACTAATGCCAAAATCAAAAACAGTTGGGATCTAATCTACCTTCATAACACACCTTGGAATTTCTAATCTGGTCCCTGAATGCAAAAATCTTTCACTGGCTCTCAGTCACTTTGGGGCATGATTGAGGTTGTTGAAGGGGCTATATAAATGCAATTCTATTTAATCAGCTGTTGGTGGTTTGATATATATATATATTTATTCCCCCATATCCTCTACAGTCAATACCCGCCCTACGCTGCTCTGTTACGGTCAGAAGAAAGATATGGGGTTGGAGTCACCTTATCCTGAGGTCAGCACGTTTCCTGATTTGAAGAGTATTGATGATGGAGTTGGTTCTTCCATCAAGACTCCTGCTTTGAGAGACAATTAACCACCACCCCCCCCCAGAATAACTCAATTCAATTCAATTTCACTATTTGCCCTGGTTAAAACTTGAACTCTGATTCTTTATTTTGCAATTCCAGTGAAATGCCTCACATCTTAGCATCTGCTGCTGTATGTGAACATACAAATTAGGAACAGGAGCAGACCATTCGGTCCCTCGAGCCTGCTCTCCCGTTCAACAAGTTCATGGCTGATATCACTATAAACATTATTGACGATACTAACCTGCATTGAAGTTATGAAGAAGGGTTGGATAGGCTTGAGTTGTTTTTGTTGGAGCAGAGAGACTGAGGCTGCCTAATCGAGGCATTCAAGATTATGAGGGACATGGACAGAGTGGATAGCGAGCAGGTTGTTCCCCTTCTTTGAAGGGTCAGTCACAAGGGGACAGGTTCAAGGTGAGGCGCAGGAGGCTTTGGGGGGATTTGAGGAAAATCTTTTTACCCAGAGGGTGATGACTGTCTGAAATGCACTGCCTGGGAGGGTGGTGGAGGCGACATGCCTCACCTCCTTTAAAAAGTATCTGGATAAGTACTTGGCACGCCATAATATTCAGGGCTATGGACCAAGTGCTGGCAAGTGGGAGTAGATAGTGTATTAGGTATTTCTCACAGCCTGTGCAGAATCAATTGGCTGAAAGGTCTCTCCTGCACTGTAGGATTCTCAAGCCAAGATTCCAGTCTGCCCCCTGTAACGTTTCATATCACTCTGCACTCTCCCCCCCCCCACCCCCCCAACCACCAAACCCTGCTTGTTAATCAAGAATCTTGTTCGACTCCCAGCTCAGGTCACTATCTGTGTGGAGTTTGCACGTTCTCCCCGTGTCTGCGTGAGTTTCCTCTGGGTGCTCTGGTTTCCTCCCACAGTCCAAAGACATGCAGGTTAGGTGGATTGGCCGTGCTAAATTGCTCCTTAATGTCAGGGGGATTAGCTAGGATAAATGCACGGGGTTACGCGGATAGGGCCTGGGTGGAATTATGGTCGGTGCAGACTCAATAGGCCGAATGGCCTCCTTTTGCATTGTCAGGATTCTATAATTTCTCCAGCTCTGCCTTAAAAATACTCAAAGTTTCTATTTCCGTGGCCTTTTGAGGAAGAGAGTTCCAGACACTCTCTGAGAGAAACAATTTCTCTTTATCCAGCTACTATTAGTGATAAGGTAAAGAACAATTTCAATGGAAGTAGTGTTGCTCTCTCAGATCCCGCCTGGGAGGTTGCTTGCTGCATTGACAATACATTCCAGTCAGACACATCATTCCCCGTCCAATTCCATCTCACAAATTGTGATGCTGTGCCTATTCGAAGTCCCAATTAGGGTGAAAGCATCGGCAATATCCTGGACCCCCAGGGACAATTGTCGGACAAATCAGACCGCAGATGTGAATCTGGGGGATTGGTACGAGTTGCGACAGCGCATAGCACGATGTTTGAAAACGAGAGTATCATTTGGCACAGAGCAAAGTGAAAATATACAAGTGTGTAGCTAATCCCCGGGAGGTACTAGCATCAGGTTTGCTGGCTCACAATGAGGAACTGTCCCATTTACTATCTGCAGAACAACACCCAGGATACAATGCCCCAGTATGATTGTAGAACAGGACCTCTTCCAATCAGAACACAGGGAATCAAGCAAAATATTCCTCTCCCACTTTGGTTAAATGTTTAACATGAGGATTTACCGACAATATTGTGGCTCGTGTGTGTGATGGAGGCAGATTCAACTGTGCATCTCTGGATCTAGTCAAAGAGTCATAGAGGTTAACAGTATGGAAACAGGCCCTTCGGCCCAACTTGTCCATGCCACCGTTTTTTTTTAAACCCCTATGCTAGTCCCAATCACCCATATCCCTCTATATCCATCTTTTCCAAACACTTTTTAAAGTACAACATTGTACCCACCTCTACTACTACCTCTGGCAACTTGTTGCAGACACTCACCACCCTCTGTGTGAAAAAATTGCCCCGCTGGACACTTTTGTATCTCTCCCCTCTCATCATAAACCTATTCTCTCTCATTTTAGACTCCCCTATTTTTGGGAAATGATGTTGTCTATCGAGCTGATCTGTGCCCTTTATTATTTTATAGACATCTATAAGATCACCCCTCAGCCTTCTACACTCCAGAGAGAAATGTTCCAGTCTATCCAGCCTCTCCTTAAAACTTAATCCATCAAGTTTCGGTAGCATCCTAGAAAATCTCTTCCCTACTCTTTCTAATTTAATATCATTTCTATAACACGGTGACCAGAACTGTACACAGTATTCCAATTCCTAATAAGCTCCTGAAGACAGAAATATTATAGATCAATTGGGAAAGGATTGGGGAGTGTGGAACCATCTGAGAAACCTTTGCAGAGGGTCAACTTGGTTGTGATAGACTGAATGGCCTCCATTCTAACTGTTCCCTAATTGTACGTATGTGTAAGGGGAGGTTATAGCACAGGGCAGCAGCTCAGGTGACAAGCTGGGCTCCGTGGGAAGCTCTCTTGCCTCCGAGTTGGAAAGTCAAGTCCAGAAGCTTGAGTGTGCAATCCACGTTGAAAGAGCGAGCCTGCTGAGGAAATGCTGCACTGTCACAGGCATCAACGCTTAATGAAACATTAAAGTTTAATTTTATTTATTAATCAAAAGCTGGCTTACATTAACACTGCAATGAAGTTACTGTGCAAATCCCCTAGTCGCCACACTCTGGTGCCTGTTTGGGTACACTGAGGAAGAATTTAGTAAGGCATCTAACCAGCACGTCTACTGGACTGTTGGGGAAAAACTGGAGCACTCGGAGAAAACCCATGCAGACACGGGGAGAAAGTGCAGACTCTGCACGATAGCTGGCATGGCACGGTGGTTAGCACTACTGCCTCACAGCCCCAGGGACCCAGATTTGATTCCAGCCTCACGTCACTTCTGTGGGGAGTCTGCATGTTCTCCTCGTGTCTACGTGGGTTTCCTCCAGGTGCTCCGGTTTCCTCCTCTGCTCCAAAGACGTGTGGGTTAGGCGGATCGTAAATGTGTGGGGTTAAAGGGACTGAACAGAGACGAGGGCTGGGTGAGATGCTCTTCCGGAATGCTGGTACAGAGTTGATGGGCCAAATGGCCTCTTTCTCAACTTGTTGTGATTTTATGGTTCTAGAGAGTTGTGGGGTTGAGTGGGGGGGAGAGCAAGTAGTCAGGGCACTGAGAGGCTACTTTGTGGTGGGAGTACTGGAGAGAGTGGGGGTATGACACGGGGCATTGGGGAGAGGGATGCAGTGGAATTCTGGAGGGGATGTATGTTTGGGGTGTTGGGGGGGGGGGGGGAGGGGGTGTTGCTGGTGGTGATGTTCCCAGGCTTCTACTGCCTTGTCTTTCATCATAGAATCATAGAACATGGCCCTGTCTCCACCAACGGGGACTTAGTAGAAATGGATTGAGAGTTTCAGATTTTTAGGTGTCCAGATCACCAATAACCTATCCTGGACGCCCCCCCACGTCTACACTATAATTAAGAAAGCCCACCAATGCGTCTGTTTTTTCAGAAGACTAAGGAAATTTGGCATGTTAGCTATGACTCTCAGCAACTTTCACTGATGCATCATAGAAAGCATTCTTTCTGGTTGTATCACAGCTTGGTATGGGCTCCAGCTCTGCCCAAGTCCACAAGAAGCTACAAAAGGTCGTGAATGTAGCCCAATCCATCACGCAAACCAGCCTCCCATCCATTGACTGTCTAGACTTCCCGCTGTTTTGGAAAAGCAGTCAGCATAATTAAGGACCTCATGCACCCTGAACATTCTCTCTTCCATCGGAAAAAGATACAAAAGTTGGAGGTCACATACTGACCGATTCAAGAACAGCTTCTTTCCTGCTGCTGTCAGACTTTTGAATAGACCTGTCCTGCACTAAAGTCATCTTTCTCTGCACCCTAGCTATGACTGTAACACTACATTCTGCACTCTCTCTTTCCCTTCTCTATGAACAGTATGCTTTGCCTGCATAATGTACAAGAAACAATACTTTTCACTGTATGTTAACACCTGATAATAACAAATCAAATCAAATCAAATCCCTACAGTGCAGAAGAAGGCCATTCAGCCCATCAACTGTACACCAACTCTCTGTCACTGAGTTCCTTAAGCCCAAACCTTCTGCGAAAACCCCATGTATTTACACCATTAATGTGTAAGGAGGAGTTTTGTTGAGTTACTTTATAACAGCAGTTTGTTATGACAATGTCTCTGTATCTCAGTGGATGGAAAGCACTTTCGGATATTCTGGAGTCGTGCAGGACACGCAAGTTCTTTGCAAGGTAGATTTGTAAGTCCTCCCTCAAAAGTTTCCTCAAAAGCTAATAGCACTGACTGTTCTTATAAATATGGTTCCCATTAGCTGTAAAGTGCAGTGGCAAACCAAAATAGAACTAATGAAAATCTTTGGAGTTATCGTTTTTCCCATTCAAGTAGCTTCTCTAGGCAAATAACTCAGTACTGCAGGTGCACTGGGCAAATCAAAACAGAAAATAATTCATAATTTATAACAGCAAGAAGTATGCAGGGGTACCACAGAGACTTAACAAGGCACCTTGACTGTCAGGCAGTTATCTTTCTAAACCATCTGAAATATTTATTGAGAACAAGGGAACGGAGTGTGGTTAATGGGGATTCTTCTTTCACTCTGCAGTCTGTCTGCAATATAATTTATGTCTGCATTGCAGAATGAGTGTCATAGCGAGCGAGCACTTGCGTTTTGAAAGTCAGGCATTTGTTGTGGGACAGACTTCAATTAAAGCTGCCTCAGTGTTCCCACAACTGATTAATTCTGGAATCCTGGAATCAGCAAGATTCCCGATCAGCAGAACTAGTTGCACAAGTCTCCCTTGTCCACAATTACATTGTTACTGTTTGTTAATATCATTGTTAAGGTTAAGAGAAACAGGTGGTGGTATTAATCTTCTTTGAGCACATATAAAGAGGAGATTACTTCAGACACTTTTAAAGTTTATTTATTAGTGTCACAAGTAGGTTTACATTAATACTGCAATGAAGTTACTGCGAAAATCTTTTAGTTGCCACATTCTGATGCCTGTTTGGATACACTGAGGGAGAATTTAATATGGCCAATGCGCCTAACCAGCACATCTTTTGGCATTTAACGTTTAAGGCGGGAGGGAAGAGATACAAAAGGATCCAGAGGGGCAATGTTTTCACACAGAGGGTGGTGAGTGTCTGGAACGAGATGACAGAGGTAGTAGTGGAGGTGGGTATAATTTTGTCTTTTCAAAAGCATTCAGACAGTTACATGGATATGACGGGTATAGAGGGATATGGGCCAAACGTGGGCAATTGGAATGAGCTTATCAGTTAAAAGAAGAGTGACGTGGACAAGTTGGGCCAAAGGGTCTGTTTCCATGCTGTAAACCTCTATAACTCTATTCCTTGATTGGTGGGCATCGTCAGTAGCGGAGAACATTTTGTTTGGATTTGAGTTTTTTATTGTCATATGTATTGAGATTGTTTTAGGTGCTATACAGAAAAAAACATGCCATTCGCAAAGTACATAGCGGAAAAGGAAAAGAATGGGGTGCAGAATGTAGTGTTACAGTTACAGATAGAGAAAAATCAGCTTAATATATGATAGGATCATTCAAAAGGCTCATGGCAGCAGGGAAGAAGCCATTCTTGAGTCGGTTAAACCAGAGCAGCATCATCCCAGGTATGATATTTTGCTTTAATTTATCAAGTTTTCTTTTGTTGCTGCACAAGTGGCACAGTGGATTAGTGCTGCTGCCTCATAGTGCCAGGGACCCGGCTTGGGTCACTATCTGTGCAGAATTTGCACGTTCTCCTTGTGTCTGCATGGGTTTCCTCCGAGTGTTCCAGTTTCCTTCCACATTCTGAAAGACATGCTGGTTAGGGTGCACTGACCATGCTAAATTCTCCCTCAGTGTACCCGAACAGAAGTGTGGCGACTAGGGGATTTACACAGTAACATCATTGCAGTGTTAATGTAAAGCCTACTTGTGACTAATAAATAAACTTCTACTTTATTTCACCAGGGGCTGTTAACCTGTAATTTTTATTTAATTTTTTGATTATCATTTGAAAAAAAGAGTATAAAAAGGGGGTTGCACCAGAGGAGGTGCAATAGGATTTGTTATCCTATTGATCATTTATTTTATTCGAAAAAGCCAATCAATAAGTGACTAGATTTTAATTGAATTGATAAACTTTCTCTGAAGTTTTGTCTTTTTGTACAATGCCCCTGTGTTAAAGGAGTTTCAACTGGTTAATTAGTTTGTTTGTTTTATTGGTTTTATAAACAGAATTTATGTTGGGAATAGTTGTGGAACAACAGCAGTCCCAGGAAAGACAATTTAATTTGTTTTGCTAAGTGTCATTTTTTAATTTAATTTATTAATGTTTGTTGCATCAAAGTGGTTCAACCAGTGAGTACCAGATGGGCTGAGATTGCTTGCCACAGTGGGAATGACGCAGGGAGGCATGGTGGCACAGTGGTTAGCACTGCTGCCTCACAGCATCAGAGTCCCGGGTTCGATTCCTGGCTTAGGTCTGTGTGGAGTTTGCACGTTCTCCCTGTATCTATGTGGGTTTCCTCCAGATGCTCTGGTTTTCTCCCATTGCCCAAAGATGTGCCGATTAGTTGATAAATGTGATGATAAATTATCCCTTAGTGCCCCGGGATGTGTAGGTTAGAGGGACTAGCGGGTAAATGTATGGGATTACAGGGACCAGGCATGAGTAGGGTTGTTGTCAGTGCAGACATGATGGCCTAAGTGGCCTCCTTTTGCACTATAGAGTTTCTATGATATCTTGGTTTAGCTAGTTAAGTTCCCAGCCCATCAGAGACTGTCAAATCCTCTATTTCATTTTGTTTTGTTCCATTAAAAGAGAACATTAACAGGAGACGCCTGGGACACTGGGGTGAGTGGGAAGACAGCTGTGAGACTCAGTCAATAAACTCTCTCAAATAAAGAGAAGTTTTGTGCCCTGGTTTCAGCTACACCTACCGACTTAGAGCCTGTTAACAGCCCAGACTTGGCAAAATCATGTGGATTTGCAAGGTTCCAGGAGTGGCTTTTATTTGATGGGTTTATTGTCCTGCTTCAAACTGATTGTGACGACAAAGGTATACTAATCAAGCTGAGTGTTTGCAAAATTTAAGGGTTCATTAAAGAGGCGACACAGCGGCGTAGAGACAGAGTGGCGGAGCAATGGTTAGTACTGCTGCCTCAGAGCTCCAGGGACCCGAGTTCAATTCTGGCCTCGGCTGACTGTCTGTATGGAGTTTGCACGTTCTCTTTGTGTCTGTGTGGGTTTCCTCTGGATGCTCCGGTTTCCCCCCAACCCTCTAAAGAAATGCGTGTTGACCATGTTAAGTTGTCCCTAAATGACGGTTAGATGGATTAGCTGTGGTAAATGTGTGAGGTTGTGAGGATAGGATGGGAGAAGAAGGCCTGTCAGAGTCCGTGCAGATTCGATGGGTCCAATGGCCTTTTCTGCTCACTAGAGATTCAATGATTCTATGATTAATCTGGAGTTTGCACAGGTCACTGGAAGTAAAGCTGTGAATTCTTTATTCAGAGGGGTTATTTAATGGGAACACCATTCACCTCCAAGTTAACCAAACCCTGAGTTGGAAATCTATCGTTGTTCCTTCACTGTCGCTGGGTCAAGACCCTGGAATTCCCTCCCTAGCAGCACTATGGATGTACCTACACCAAATGGACTGCAGCAGTTCAAGGCACCACTTTCCCAAGGGCAATTAGGGATGGGCAATAAATACTGATCTTGACAGCAATGCCCACACTTCCAAAACAAATTTCAAAATGAGCACTTTGTTTAAATTCCTTTTTGGTGAAAAAACATGATATGGAGTTGCCGACATTGAACTGGGGTGGGCATGGTAAGAATTCTCACAACACCAGGTTAAAATAAACCTGTTGGACTTTAACCTGAGACTTCTTATGGAGAAAAAACATAACAAGAGGCCCAACCATGGCTTACTAAATAAATTAAAAATAATATTAGATGAAAAGAGTCATAAAGTTGAGAGAAAAAGCAGTAAGCCTAAGGATTGGAAACAGTTCAGCATCCTGTAAAGGATGACAATTGGAATGGGTAAGAGGGGAAAAAAGAATTTGAGAGTAAATTTGTAAATAGCATAAAAACAGACATAAAAATCTTCTTTTTGTATATAAAAGAAAAAGATTAGTGAAGACAAAATGTAGGTCCTACTGTCCAAAGATGTGTGGGTTAGGTTGATTGGCCATGCTAAAATTGATCTTAGTGTCCTGAGATGTATACGTTAGAGGGATAAATGGGTGGAATGGGTGGGATTGTGGTCGGTGTAGACTTGATGGGCTGAATGGCCTCTTTCTGTACTGTAGGGATTTTAAGATATTCTAAGATTCTAAGGTCCCTTACTGTCTGAACCAGGGGAAATTCTAATAGAGAACAAAGAAATGAAAAAGTGATTAAGCAACTACTTTAGTTCTGTCTTCGAGGAGGAAGACACAAAAAACTTCCCAGAAATGCTAAAGAACCAAGAATCTAGTGAGAAGGGGGAATTGAAGGAATTAGTATTACTAATAAAAAGGAAGAAATGTATGGGATGGAATGGTGATAAATCCCAAGGACCTGATAATCAATATCCCAAGATACTAAAGGAGTTGGCTATAGGAGGTGCGTTGATTATCATTTTCTGAAGATTCTGGATCAGTCCCGGCAGATTGGAGGGTGGCAAATATAATCGCACAATTTAAAAAAGGAAGGCAGGAGAAAACAGGGAATTGCAGACTGGTTAGTACAACATCAGTAGTGGGAAAATACTAGACTCTGTTATAAAGGATGTGATTACAGGACACATGAAAAATATCAATGGGATTAGATAAGGTCAAAATGGATTTATGGAAAAGAAATCATGTTTGACTTTAGTTAAGTTCTTTGCTTTGGGTAACATTACTGGATTTTTTTAGTTAAAAATCTATCAGTGCAGTTGTTGCCAAGAGAGTCATTTACTTACGTGTTCTGACCAAGTGAGTTTTTTTGGATGTTCTCCTCAGCTGCGTAATCTCATATCTTTAAGATTTTCACTTGGTAATAAATCTTCTCATTTTTAAAATCCAAAGGAATTACTGGAACTCTATGCTTTTGGGGTCAGTAACTCTTCCTTCTCATTTTCAAAGTGCAGGTAAAAGGTTCAGTTAAACAAGTTCCCCCCTTGGATCTTGCTGGCTCGGTAAGTAACATCTGCTGCGGTCGTGACACACTTTAAACAAAGACGAGGAAGAATTTCTTCTCTCAGAGGGTCAAGAACCTTTGGAATTCTCTTCCCCCGAGGGCAGTGGGGGCTGGGTCATTGAGTATATTCAAGGATGAGAATGGGCAAATCCTTAAAGATAGACAAGTCAAAAGTTATGGAGTCAAAGGTTATAGAGAAGTCAAAGGTTATGGGAAGGAAGGCCAAAAAGTGCAGTTTTTAAAATAATTCACAGAATGTAGACATCGCTGGCTAGGCCAGCATTTATTGTCCATCTCAAATTGCCCTTGAGAACGTGGTGGTGAACCGCAGCAGTCCATGAGGTGTAGGTGCATCCACAGTGCTGTTAGGGAGGGAGTTCCAGGATTTTGACCCAGTGACAGTGAAGGAATGGCTGATACATTTCCAAGTCAAGATGGTGAGTGATGTGGAAGGGAACTTCCAGATATTTGATGTCTTTGATTTTCAGATGGTAGTGGTCATGGGATTGGAAAGTGCTACCTAAGGAATGTTAGTTGAGGCCAAGATTAGGTTTGTCACAATGGTTATGAATGGTGGAGCCGGCTCAGTGAGTCGTGTGGTCTACTCCTGGCTCCAATTGTGTTACATTCTCAGGGTTAAGTTTGAGGCCTGACTTTGGAGGCTTGAGCATCTGATCCCCATTGCAGTGAATAATTACGACCACAGTAATAGAACAGTTATCATCAGCCCCATTAACAGGAACGTTGAATGTTATGAGTTGGCGTGTGAACTTGCCGTTATGGGAAATGGTAGCATAGTGATATTGAAGCTGGACTAGTAATTCAGAGACTGGATTAATGTTCTGGGGATCCGGGTTTGAATCCCACCACAGCAGATGGTGAAATCTGAATTCAATAAAAATCTGGATTTAAATGTCTAAAGATGGCCATGAAACTGTCTGGTTCACTGATGTCCTTTAGAATCATAGAATCTCTACAGTGCAGAAGGAGGCCATTTGGCCCATAAAGTCTGCACTGATCGCATTCTTACCCAGAACCTATTCCCACAACTCCATGCATTTATCCTAGTTGGTCCCCCTGACACTAAGGAGTAATTTAGCATGGCCAATCCACCTAACCCACACATCTTCGGACTGAGAGAGGAAACTGGAGGAAACCCAGACATGGGGAGAATGTGCAGACTCCACACAGACAGCAACCCAAGCCGGAATCGAACCCAGGTCCCTGGCGCTGTGAGGCAGCAATGCTAACCACCATGCCACCCTCAAGGGAAGGAAATATACTATCATTGGCCAGTCTGGCTTATGTGTGACTCCAGCGATGTAAACTCTGAAATACCCTCTGGGATGGGTCAGAAATTCTGGCTGAGCCAACGACTCACACTCCCATGAATGAATAAAGCAGAACTGCTGTCTTGAGAGACAGTTTCAGAGTCTCCCTTCTCCCTTACACAGGCTAACATTGTGTGGAAAATTCACTCCCATACTTACAGCGCTGTGAGGCAACCTTATAAAAACCTACATCTCTGATCCCTCACAGAAAGCTTGAATGTGCCCCATATCTTCACCACAAACATCAACCCATTATCCAGCACCTGTTAAATTATAACACTACCCAACCTGTCAAATCCAAGAAAGAAACTAGAATTAAACAGATGGGAAGCGGATTATCCTGGGTTGATTCTGCACTCCTGGACCCAAGGAGCCAGAAATCTGCGGAATACCAGAATTCTCCAATAGTTCGCATTCCCACAAATTGTGATCCAATGGCTCCCCCCAGTGGAAATACCCAGCACTGTGACCCAAACAATGAAACGTCCAATCCCGAGGAAATAGAACATAGAACATAGAACAATACAGCACAGAACAGGCCCTTCGGCCTTCGATGTTGTGCCGACCAAAATAAAAAGCAATGCCCCTCCTAACTAAACCATTCCCTTCTCATCCATATACTTATCAACTAACCTCTTAAACGCCACCGAACTTGGCGCATCTACAACAGCTGCAGGCAGGGCATTCCACTCCCTAATCACTCTTTGAGTAAGAACCTACCTCTGATATCCGTCCTATAACTCATACCCCTTAATTTAAAGTTGTGTCCCCTCGTGCTAGCTTTCTCCATCCTAGGAAAAAGGCTATCCCTGTCCACCCTATCCAAACCTCTAATTATCTTATATGCTTCAATAAGATCCCCCCTTAGCCGCCTCCTTTCTAACGAAAACACCTCAAATCCTTCAACCTCTCTTCATAGGACCTGCCCTCCATACCAGGCAACATCCTAGTAAACCTCCTCTGTACCCTCTCCAATGCCTCCCCATCTTTCTTATAATGTGGCGACCAGAACTGCACACAATACTCCAAGTGCGGCCGCACTAGAGTTTTGTACAGCTGCAACCTGATGCTGCGGCTCCTAAATTCAATCCCCCTACCAATAAAAGCTACGACTCCATAAGCCTTCTTAACAACTTTATCCACTTGACTGCCTACTTTCAGGGATCTATTGACACATACACCAAGATCCTCTGTTCCTCAACACTATTAAGAGCCCTACCATTAGCCCTATACTCTACACATTTATTGTTCCTGCCAAAGTGCATTACCTCACACTTTTCCACATTAAACTCCATTTGCCACCTCTCGGCCCAGCTCTGCACCTTGTCCAAGTCACTCTGTAAACTAAAACACCCCTCTTCACTATCTACCACACCACCACCTTTAGTATCATCTGCAAATTTACTGATCCATCCCTCAATACCCTCATCCAGCTCATTTATAAAAATTACAAACAGCAGGGGCCCCAAAACAGACCCCTGAGGCACACCACTCGTCACCGAACTCCACGATGAATATCTCCCATCAACCACCACCCTCTTGTCTTCTATCTGCCAGCCAATTTCTAATCCAATTAGCTAAATCACCCTCTATTTCACACATCTGCATTTTCTGTAGAAGTCTTCCATGGGCCACCTTATCAAACGCCTTACTAAAGTCCATATATACTACATCAACCGCCTTCCCCCATCCACCTCTCTGGTCACTTTCTCAAAAAACTCAATGAGGTTAGTAAGGCATGACCTACCCTTCACGAAACCATGCTGACTATCCCCAATCAATTCATTTCTCTCTAAATAACTATAAATCCTATCCCTAATAATTCTCTCCAATACCTTGCCCACCACAGAAGTAAGACTCACTGGCCTATCGAAATAGTTTCTCTATATTCCAAAACTTTCATATCGTTGAAAGAAGAGATGAGCTGTAGAAGCTTTTCACCTTGCACTCATCAGGAGAATTTGCAAGAATAACAATTGTAAAGGGAACGACAGAAGAGAGTGCAATTGGATTTGAATTGGTGGAGTCAGTGGCACAGACAAGGCACCAGGGAACAGTTAACTGCCAAACCTGTGTTCAAATTCAAACCTGACAACCTCAAAGGTGCACTAGGGCACTGCTGCTGACTTGTCACTTGGTTGTTTTATTGGTTCCCACATTGACTACCGAGGGACAGATGCAGCTCTTGCTAATCTCTCAGGTGTGACCCTCAGTCATGGTACTCACCGTCTGATGGAAGCTCCCTCAGATACGAGGAAATGTCCTTCTGATCTCCACTTGCTTGTCCCATTGGCTTCAGTCAAGAAAAAAATGCAGTGTATTAGGAGACATTCAGACAGAGTGCATTTTCTAAAGTCTAGTGGCTTTCCTGTGAGGGCCCACTCCCCAGGTTGAGTGTTGTGTGGGTGCAGGCTGGGGAAGGAATATCAGACCTAATTCAGTCATGTATTGGAGTGAATCCTGACTGTCGGTGATGAGGTAAAATGGGGAATAAGGAATTGACAGTTAAACATCTTCATTCTGATAGTCACTGACCTCTGGGGGAGAGGGAAAACAGCAGGTGGGGGGGTAGAGAGTGGATGGAGAGGGGAAAGTAGGCGTGAAGGCGGTAGGCAGCAGGTGGTGAAGAGGTGGACAGTGGATGGAAAGGAGTGGGTGATGAATGGAGGGGCATGGGTAGCAGATGGGGAGGGGCATTGGCAGTGGATGGAGGGGCAGGGCAGCAGATGGGGAGGGGCATTGGCAGTGGATGGAGGGGCAGGGCAGCAGATGGGGAGGGGCATGGGCAGTGGATGGAGGGGCAGGGCAGTGGATGTGGGGGATGACAGTGGATGGACAATGGATGGAGGGGAATGGGCAGCAGATGGGGAGTGAGCAGTGAATGGAGAGGGTGGACAGCAGATAGAGTGGATTGACAATGGATACAGGGGTGGGCAGTATATGGGGAAGGGCAGCGGATGGGGGGTGGACAATGGATGGAGGGGTTTGGGCAGAGGTGGAGAGGGGGGTGGACAGTGGATGGAGGGGATGGGCATTGGGTGAGGAGGGGAGTGGACACTAGTCAGGCAGGAAAGTGGAGTTGAGGCCACAGTCAGATCAGCCATGATCTTCTTGGATGGGGAAAGCAGACTCAAGAGGCCAAATGGCCTACTCCTGCTCCATTCCTTGTCTTATATTCTTTGCACCGAATGTCTGATGTGCTGTTTCATTCCGTGAATCTTTGATTCCTTCTCTATTGGTTATGCAAACGCTCAGGACAGGAGAACATTGCTTTTGAAATGTGTAGTGGGGAAGGTGGGAGGGGAGCCTGAGGGCAGGAGGGGAAGGAATTTCCTGTGGGATTTCAGGGCAAATTCACCTCAATATACTTGTGTCGTCTCTGAGGGACATTTTCTGTTCCTTCATCGATGTTATACAAGCCAGCTGGGAGGTCCTGCGTGAAAAATCAACAAGAACAAAGGTTTTAACAGAAGTCCTTCCCAACTTTGGAACTCAGTTCGCCTGGAAAATGAGGCTCCCACATCAATACCTGCCTCAGACCTCTGTTAAAAGCCTGGGCTTGGAGTTGACATGGTTCTCAGATTTGGAGACAATTCCTGAGGGCACCCAGTGCCTGGAGTCGCAGGGTTGCTGCAGTCCGGGGATCTGGAAGATGGGGAATTCTCCGGCAAGGGACTTTCAACATCCCACTGGCAACAGGAGTATCCGGGAACTATTTATTCCCAATTATTTCAGCAGGCATTGTGAGTTTCATAGAATCCTGACAGTGCAGAAGGAGGCTATTCGGCCCATCTAGTCTACATCGACCACAATCCAACCCTGCTAATCCCCTGACACTACGTTCAATTTCGCATGGCCAATCAACCCAACCAGCATATCTTTTGGACTGTGGGAGGAAACCGGCTCACCCAGAGGAAACCCACGCAGACACGGGGAGAATGTGCAAACTCTACACAGACAACGACCCAAGCTGGGAATTGAACCTGTACAGTGGTGATCACTGCTGACCTCATAGCATCAGAGACCAGGGTTCGATTCTGTTTTTGGTGACTCGCTGGGTAGAGTTTGCACATTTTCCCTGTGTCTGTGTGGGTTTTTTCCAGATGCTCTAGTTTACTCCCTCACTCCAAACATGTGCAGGTTGGGTGGATTGGCCATTATAAACTGCCCATTAGTGTCCCAAGGTGTGTTGGTTAGGTGGAGAGAGCATGTGAAATGTGTGGGGTTAAGAGGATAGCGTATTGGATATTATCCGGGGTAACAAGCTCTACCGGAGAGTCAGTGTAGATCTGATTAGCAGAATGGCCTCTCCGATATGGTAGGGATTCTATCAGAAATGGCTGTTTTCCAAACAGTTAAGAATCATTCAATCAGATAATAAGGAGCATGTCTGCTGCTTTCCCATTGGCTGTGGTAAGGCAGAGAGTCACAAGGGGATGGATGTCAGCTGACCAATTAGAAGAGAGTTGGGGGCGGGACAATTGGTGGGTAAAGGTCATGTGATAAAACCTCCAGAACACCATCCTGGTAGATTGACAGCCCCAGACAGGGATGTATGATTGCTCTTTAGTTTGCTATGCAAAGCATTTTGAAACAATTACTAATGATATAAATCTTTATTTAATTTCCTTATGCTACAAACAAATAGTTTCTTTCCTCAAACTCCCATCGGGGTGACTTAGGACCAACCCAGTATCTGCTGTGCAGTTCAAAACTTGGGATTAAATAACTGCACTTTCTCTTCATCCTATAATAGAATTCCCACAGTGCAGAAAGAGGCCATTCAGCCCATCGAGTTTACACCGAGTCTCAAAAGAGCATCTTACTCAAATCCACCTCCGTTCTAACTCCCCACCCCCCCCAACATTTCCCACTGCCAATCGACCTAATCAGCACATCTTTCGGACTGTGGGAGGAAACCGGAGCATCCGGAGGAAACCCAAGCAGAGTCAGGGAGAACATGCAGACTTCACACAGATAGTGACCCAAGCGGGGACTCAAACTTGGTTCACTGTGAGGCATTCTGGGAGCCAGTGCAGATACGATGGGATGTAATGATTCTGTGGCTCTGTGAACTCACCAAGGTCCTTCGGCAGAAGCTTGGGTTCAATTCCTGTTCTAACTCAGGGCCTGCCTCCTTGGGGACCTACCTCCCTTGGGGACCTGCCTCCTTGGGGCATGTCTCCTTGCCCTGCCCCGGACAGGAAGGCAATGGCAAATTATCAGTGCCAAAATCCAGCTCAGATTGAAGCCTCAGTGAGGCAGAGGGAGCCTGTCTTTGAGCAGAAAGGTAGAAAAATGGCCTGGCCTCATTTATCTCTAAATCAACATCTCAAACATCTTGTTGTTGACAGATTGTTGTTTTTGGGATCTTGCTATGTAAAACAAAAGATTCGCTGCTGAGTTTCCTGCATTAGAACAGTGAGAATATTTCATTGGCTGTAAAACCTTCAAATGGTAAATGGTGCGGATGATACAGATAGACGATAAGAGGATACGGAGAGGCTAACAGGGAGGGCAGGTAAAGTGACAGATGAAGATCCATACACGGGCGATGCATTTTCGCAGAAAGCATAAATAAATCCTACCATTCCCTTTACATAACCTCAAAATCGTTCTGATAATATGAAGCCTAAACCTAGTGACTGGGGGAATCATGATATTGA
Organism: Sphyrna mokarran; assembly: GCA_024679065.1. Taxonomy (NCBI): domain Eukaryota; kingdom Metazoa; phylum Chordata; class Chondrichthyes; order Carcharhiniformes; family Carcharhinidae; genus Sphyrna; species Sphyrna mokarran. Next base: position 6,105,111 of record JAGIQG010000008.1, on the reverse strand, counting down.
ATTTGATGATCAGCTGTGATCAAAATGTTTAGCAGAGCAGACTCAAAGGTGTGAATGGCCTCCGCCTGCTTCTACTTTCTATGTTCCTGTACACACTATTTCCAACTGTAACCCTATGAACATTTTACACAGATTCACCATTAGATCTGAACTATTACCCTCTGTTTATTCCCATAAAACATTGTTTTTCACAGCCAGTTAAGTCCAGTTAATCTGAAACTGGAACCCCCAGATCTCTCCCCCACATCACCCAACCTTTTCCCAGTCGATGTATAATTATTATGTGGGTGTGGAGCTGGACTGTTATTCCTCCCAGGGAGAAGCCGGAAATATTTTAAATTTCTTGGATAAAATGGCTACCCGAATGTGAAACTTTTATGATAATTTTCGAAAATTGCAGTGGTTTAGTTCTGCAAAGTAGATTAATCCTAGGAATAAACAAGGCTCGGCCCATCATCTTTCATCTGAGACTTTGCTACAGTCTAGACTGGGAGACTGTAGTGAATTATCCAGTGGCTTCCCCAGTGAACTACTCAGTGAATTCCCCAGAGAATCCACACTAAACTATCCAGTGACTTCCCTACTGAACTATCCAGTGACTTCCCCGATGAACTATCCAGCAAATTCCCCAGTGAACCATCCAGCGAATTCCCCAATGAATTATCCAGAGAATTCCCCTGTGAACTATCCAGGGAATTCCCTAGTAAATTCCCCAATGAACTATCCAGGAATTCCCCAGTGAACCATCCAGTGAATTCCCCAGTGAACCATCCAGGGAATTCCCCAGTGAACCATCCAGGGAATTCCCCAGTGAATCCATAGTAAACTATCCAGGAATTCCCCAGGGAAATATCCAAGGAATTCCACAGTGAATCCGCAGTAAACTATCCAGGAATTCCCCAGGGAACCATCCAAGGAATTCCACAGTGAATCCGCAGTAAACTATCCAGGAATTCCCCAGGGAACCATCCAAGGAATTCCACAGTGAATCCGCAGTAAACTATCCAGGAATTCCCCCATGAACCATCCAAGGAATTCCACAGTGAATCCGCAGTAAACTATCCAGGAATTCCCCAGTGAACCATCCAGAGAATTCCCAGTAAACTACCCAGTGAATCCCCAGTGAACTATCCAGGGAATTGCCCAGTGTAGCCCCGGAAGGTGTCAGTAACTCACACACGGCAGCTCCATGCTCCCGGGACAGGCTCCGCATCCCCGCTCCGACTGCCCATCAGCTGCCCCACCCGTCACCATGGCAACCAACCCGATCATTTCATGTGTCAACATTTCAGATGGTCACTTCCGGTCAGTGCGGGGCGGAGCCTGAATAAACTTCGAGCTGAGAGCAGGTAGGAAGGAGTGACAGAGAGAGAGGGAGAGAAAGACAGAGACAGAGAGTGGGAGATACACGGGGAGTGATGGAGGGAGAGAGAGATACAGAGAGTGATAGAGGGAGGGATGCAGGAATGACAGAGTGAGGGAGAGATATAGGGAGTGTCAAAGGGGGAGAGTGGGGGGAAGTGCTGGAGTGGGAGTGATAGTGAGGGAGACAGGGATAGAGAGAGGAGCTGGCTGTGTCTAATTACCAAAAATTTGGGGAGTTTTTATTCTGAGGTGAATTCTCTGAAATTGCAGCTGAGTTACCTGGACAGGAACCGGATTTGGTTTAGGTATTGAGGGAACCAATTCCTGACCCTCCTTCTCTGCTGAACCCTCCCCACATCTTCACTCAACCTTGTCTTTCACCCCACCGCCCCTGTCTTTCATACCCCCTGCCCTTGTCCTTCACTCCCCGTGCCCCTGCCTGTTACACCCCCTACTCTTGCCCTTCACCCCCTGCCCTTCACCCCCTGCCCTTCACCCCCTGCCCTTCACCCCCCCTGCCCCTGCCCATCACAACCCCTTCAGCCCCCCGGGGCAAAAGCAGAGACATAACCTTAAATATTTATGATATTTGGAGCTTTGGATTATTGCGCTTCTGTTTTGAAACCAGAAATGTGACATTGAGGAATTAATTCAGGATAAGGATTTAGAACATTCAGCACTCTGGAAAGATGGAGCAGGCTGAGGTTGCAGAGAGCTAGAGAAGGTTTAAATGCTGGAATTGTTCAATTGTTAATTTAGAGTTGCAGAAATGATTTCCTCTTGTGGGTAAAACTAGACTAAAGGGACAAAAATGTCAAATAGGCACCAATCATATATCTTTGCACAGAGAGCAGTGAGAGGGGTTTGAAGAGGAGAGAGACAGAATCTGAGCAGCGGAGATATATTGTATATCTGAGGAAATTGGCTCTGATTGGGATGTAATACGGCAGAAAGAATTGGGCTTTTCACCTCCAATCATTGTGATAATTAATGTAAACCTGAGGCAGTAAATATTTAACACTTTTTCCAACTGTTTAATGCACATTTGTTGAGAAAAAATATTCTGGGCAATCTAAAAATATATACACGAGTTGTTGAAGTTTTTCATTTTACACTAACCAGGACAAACTGATTTGATTTATTATTGTCACATGTATTAGTATACAGTGAAAAGTATTGTTTCTTGCACCCTGTACAGACAAAGCATACCATTCATAGAGATGGATGTGATGTGACGTTGGATTGGGGTAAACACAGTAAGAAGTCTTAGTATATCAGGTTAAAATCCAATAGGTTTATCTGGAATCATGAGCTTTTGGAGCACTGCTCCTTTATATATGCCGTGTTTGTGAACCAACTTCTCCACTTGTGAGGAAGGAACAGTGCTCCAAAAGCGTGTGATTCCAAATAAACCTGCTAGACTTTAACCTGGTGTTGTGAGACTTTTTGCTGTACATGGGGAAGGAAAGGTGAGAGTGTAGAATGTATTACAGTCATACCAGAATATCTCATTTCACACAATCACGATGTGTATACTGAATGGTTGACAAGTCAGCTCTGGCTGAGGGGTTACCATGTGGAATATAGGCAGGCCAGGCCCCTGCAGCTTGGAAAATATGCCTCTCCTCAGCAACATTCAAGTTCTGTGACCACATCCGAAACAAAAGTAGATATAAGTAGTCTGTGTGGAGTTTGCACGTTCGCCCCATGTCTATGTGAGTTTCCTCCCACAGTCCAAAGATGTGTGGGTTAGGTTATTCGTCATGCTAAATTGCCCCTTAGTGTCATGGGATGTATAGGTTAGTGGGGTAAATATATAGGGTTATAGGGATAGAGCCTATTGTCAGTGCAGGCTCGATGGGCCAAATAACCTGCTTTTGCGTTATAGGAATTCTATACAGGTTGAAGGGAAATCTGACTGAGGTGGACAAGATAATGATCTGTTCAGGTAAGGCAGTCAAGGCAGAGCTGTCCGCATTTTCTAATGGTAAAGGGTAAGGGACCAAGGTATAAATGCAAGGGGCTGACTGACCTGGAGGTCTCTGTCTTTGAGGATGAATGGACTGATCATTTCAAAAGGGAATTGGATGGGTGTTTGATGGAAGTAACCTTGCAGAGATGTGAGAAGGTCACTATGGGTGACTCTTTGGAGAGCTGGAATAGACATGATGGATGGAATAGTTTCCTGAGCTATTTTAGTCTAGGTGTAGTCTAGACGATCAGAGCAGTGGCATGTCTGGACCTCAGTTTGTGGGAGGTAGTGGACTGTGAAGCATCTTGAATCTGCCTCGGCATCATTGAGGTGCAGTGTGAGAGGGGGGATCCATATCTGGACAGTTCAGTTATAGCTCATAGAGAGAGAGGCTGGTGTGATCATGCTCCAGGCAAACTCACATTTACCGCACGGTGACTGCCCTATCCATTGCTGGGTAAGGATCTGTTAATTGCCCAACTGAGTGTCCTCAAATGGCATCAAAGTGACAAGACCATTCTTGAGCCTTCTCGTTCTGTTCTTGTTCAGAAAAGAGGCAGGAAGGTGGTAGGGTGCCCACTCCATCAGGGTTGGGTGGGTGAGTCCAGAACTCAGGGTCATAGTTTGAGGATAAGGGATAAATCTTTTAGAACTGAGGTGAGGAGAAATTTCTTCACCCAGATGGTGGTGAATGTGTGAAATTCACTCCCACAGAATGTAGTTGAGACCAAAACATCTGATTTCAAGAAACAATTAGAGAGAGTTCTAGGGACTAAAGGGATTGATGGATATGGGGGAAAGGGTCTTGAATTCAATGATCAAAATGAATGGTGCTGCACGCTTGAAGGGCTGAATGGTCTATTCCTGCTTCTAGTTTCTGTGTTTTTATCACCAAGCTCTCTTCAGGAAGATACTGAATACCCTCCCCGTAAACTACAGTCGGTTAGGAAAGCCGTCTTCTCTGAATTACTCGTCCAGTAACAACCAGTCTTTTTGCTTTAATGAGCTTTGCTCATCGCCAGAGGAAAATAGTTCATGTAGTGTTTCAAACAGTCTCACTTTCTGATGTAGTTCTTGGTCTGGACTGCAGAGGATGCTCACAGCTCACATCAAACCCCTCCGCTCATTCTGCATCAAGCAAAACTTCTTTTACAGCCACAAGATCACAGGGTTATGTCCTGATGAGGATTGTCATCTCGTACATCCAGAGTTTGAGGAATCCCCTTCCCAAATTCTCTCCCTCATTCCCTGTTCAGTCTGAATTATTCAAATGAAGTGGCTTAGGACATTTTTTTTTGATTAGATAATGCTCTAGTTGTCTCTCGGATGATTTTAGAGTTTTACCTTAACTTAAAGGAGTTGTTAATGTCATAGAATCATAGAATACTGACAGTGCAGGAGGAGGCTATTCAGCCCATCAGCTCTGCACTGACCATGATCCCACCCAGGCCCTATTCCTGCAACCCCACATAATTACCCTGTTAATCCCCCTGGTGCTAGGGTCAATTTAGTATGACCAATCAACCTAACCTGCAAATTTTTCAGATTGTGGGAAGAAACCGGAGCACTCGGAGGAAACCCACACAGACATGAGGAGAATGTGCAAAGTTCACACAGATAGTGACGGGTCAGAATTGAACCTGGGTCCCTGGTGTTGTGAGGCAGCAGTGCTAACCACTGTGCTATCGTGCTGCCCCCATCTTGTCAATACAGAGAAACTTTTCCTTCTGCTGGGAGTCTGGAACAAGGGGCAATAATAAAATTAGAGAAAGACCAATTAGGAATGACATCGGGAAGCTTTTTTCTACCATATTTCTCCTCCTGTTTATACTAATATTCCTCCAAATTGCACTGTCAGTGGTGATGTGTTTTGGATTAGACAGTAATGCAAGGCCCCAGGTGGTCATAAAAGATCCCATGGTGCTTAATTTAAAGAGAGAAGAAGAATATTCTATCCAACAACATCAGTCTGAGCTTGCTGCGCACAAATTGGCTGCCTTGTTTTAGACAGTGAACCACACATGAAATATTGACTCATTGCGTCTCATTAATCTGACTAAAACCTATTACATAGAAACTAGAAGCAGGAGTTTCCATTCAGCCCATTAAGCCCTTCGAGCTTGCTCTGCCATTCATTTTGATCATGGCTGATCATTGAATTCAATATCCTGATCTCCCCTCCCCCACCATATCCCTTCATCCCTTTAGCTCCAAGAGCTACACCTAACGTCTTCTTGAAATCAGACAATGGGATGCCATGGTGGCACACTGATTAGCACAGGTATCTCACAGTGCCTGGATTTGATTCCCGGTTTGGGTCACTGTTTGTGTGGAGCTTGTACATTCTACCCGTATCTGTGTGGGTTTCCTCCGGGTGCTCTGGTTTCCTCCCACAGACTGAAAGACGTGCTGGTTAAGTGTATTGGCCGTGCTAAATTCTCCCTCAAAGTAACCAAACAGGCGCTGGAGTGTGAATTTTCACAGTAACTTCATTGCAATGTTAATGTAAGCCTACTTGTGACTAATAAATAATTTACTTTTATAATGTTTTGGCCTCAACTACATTCTGTGGGAGTAAATTCCACACATTCACCACCCTCTGGGTGAAGAAATTTTTTCTCAACTTAGTTCTAAAAGGTTTACCCCTTATCCTCAAACTATGACCCCTAGTTGTGGACTACCATCAGGAACATTCTTTCTGAATCTACCCTGTCTATTCCTGTTAGAATTTTATATATTTCTGTATGTGATTAGACACCAGGGTGGTGTGTGCTGTCCCCATTAGTGGTGGAGGAGTTTGGTGGAGAGTGGGATATGGCGTGAGGCCCAAAAATCAGTTTCTGACGGCAGGATGAACTTTAGGAACGAAGATCTTGTTTGTTGAATGACTTGACCTGCCCTTATGTTGGGAAATCCCTTTTGCAAGCCATACAAGCTCATCCACCCCACATCATCGCCCCCCCCCCCCCCCCCCCCACTTTGTGTTCACTTTCACAATTAAGTGGCACGTACCCAGTGAGCTAAACCTCTTCCGTGGTGAACAGTGAATAATGAGTTGCCGCCACATTATCCATGTGGAGCGGTAATGTAAGTTGCTCAGAGGATGATCAAGAAAGGAAGGTTAGAGAGGAAGAGGGCAGCAGGGGCCCAACTTTCTGCTTGGGGCTTAACTGTTTGTGTCTTTAGGAAGTCACCTCACTCAGAGAGTTGTGAATCTCCCAGAGATTCGGCGCAACATCGAAGGCCGAAGGGCCTGTTCTGCGCTGTAATGTTCTAGAAGGATGTGGATTCTCCATTGCTGAATATATTCCTGGCTGGGATGGAGAGATATTTTAGAGTTTCAGGGAATAAAGGGACATGGGGAGCGGATAGCAAAATGGAGTTGAAACCATGATTGTATTGAACAATGGAACAGGTTCGATGGGCTGAATGGCCTCCTGCGGCTCCTGTTTCCAGTGTTTCAGATTTTTGGATTTCTGATTGGGAAATTGTTCCAGTCCATCTTGCTGACTTAAGAACATAAGAAATAGGAGCAGGAGTTGGCCATCCAGCCCTTCGAGCCTCCCCCGCCATCCAATAAGATCACAGCTGATCTGAAGTGGATCAGTTCCACTTTCCCGCTTTCTCCCCATAACCCTTAATTCCCTTGTCTATCAGAAACCTATCCACCCGTGACTTAAATATATTCAGCGAGGTAGCCTCCACCACTTCAACGGGCAGAGAATTCCAGAGATTCACACTCTTTGAGTGAAGAAGTTCCTCCTCAACTCCGATCTAAACTGCGCCCCCTCCCCCCTTATTACTAGAGAGCCGTGCCCTCTAGTTCTGCTATCCTTTCTAAGAGGGAAGAATCTCTCTACCTCTACCCTATCTATCCCCTTCGTTATCTTATATGTCTCTACAAGATCCCCTCCTCAGCCTTTTAAACTCTAACAAGTACAGACCCAATCTATTCAATCTCTCCTCATAGGCTAACCCCCTCACCTCTGGTATCAGCCTAGTGAATCTTCTCTGCACTCCCTCCAAGGCCAATACATCCTTCCTCAAATGCGGCGACCAAAACTGCACACAGTGCTCCAGTTGTGGCCTCACCAGTGCCCTGTACAGTTGCAGCAAGACCTCCCTGCTTTTATATTCTATCCCCTTCTCTATAAAGGAAAACATTCCATTCGCCTTCTTGATCACCTGCTGCACCTGCAGACTTTGTTTTTGCAATTTGTGCAGAAGGACCCCCAGGTCCCTCTGCACCGTTGCATGCTGCAGCTTTTCGCCTTTTAAATAATAATCCTTCCTACTATCATTTCTACCAAAGTGGATAACCTCACAGCTTTCTTCCTCACTATTAACCCATTCGACCCATTGAATCAGCACCACTCTCCAGCAGAGCATTTTATCTCATAATCCCACGTATTTATCCATTAATCCCCCTAACCTACACATTTTGGGACACCAAGGGGCAATTAGCATGGCCAATCCACCTAATGTGCACATCATTGGAGTGTGGAAGGAAATTGGAGCACTCTGAGGAAACCGACACGGACATGGGAAGAGCGGATACACAGTGGTTAGCACTGCTGCCTCACAATAGTAGGGATCCAGGTTCGATTCGGATCTTGGGTAACTGTCTGTGTGGAGTCTGCACATTCTCCCCATGTCTGTGTGGATTTCCTCTGGGTACTCCAGTTTCCTCACACAGTGCAATGATGTGTAGGTTAAATGGATTGGCCATGCTAACTTGTTGCTTAGTGTCAGGCAGAGATTACAGGATAAAGCCTGGGTGAGATTGTGAGTGGTGCAGATTCGAAGGGCCAAGTGGTCTCCTTCTCCACTGTAATTCTGTGATCTGAACTTGACTACTCCTGGCTGGTCTCCTAATTTCTATTTGATTTGACTTTATTCTTGTCACACGTATTATATAAGAATGCATTTATTCTTGTCACTGAAAAGTAATGTTTCTTGCGCCCTATACAGACAAAACATAGAGAAGGAAAGGAGAGAGTGCAGAGTGTAATGTTACAATCATAGCTAGGGTGTAGAGAAAGATCAACTTAATGCAAAGTAGGTCAAAAGTTTGATGGCAGCAGGGAAGAAGCTGTTTTTGAATCGGCTGGTACGTGCCCTCAGACTTTCATACCTTTTTCCCGAAGGTGGAAAAAAGAATGAATGGAGTCCTTAATTATGCTGGCTGCTTTTCTGAGATAGTGGGAAGTGTAGACAGAGTCAATTCTCCACAACCTTGAGGTTATTTATAACCGCTATCCTTCAAATCATAGAATCCCAACAGTGCAGAAGGAAAACATTTGGCCCATTGAGTCTGCACCAACTTAACAACAGAGTATTTTACGCTGCATGCCCGCATATTTACCCTGCTAATCCCCTTAATCCATACATCGTGGGACACTAAGGGGCAATTTAGCATCCCCAATCCACTTAACCTACATATCTTGGGACACTAAAGGATAATTTAGCCTGGCCAATCCACCTAATCTACACATTTTAGGACACTAAGGGGCAAGTTAGCATGGCCAGTCTGCCTAGCCTACACATCTTTGGACTGTGGGAGGAAACCAGAGCACCCGGAGGGAACTTGTGGAGAGAACGTGCAAACTCAGCACAGACAGTCACCCAAGGAATCCAAGTCCCTGATGCTGTGAAGCAGCAGCGCCAATCACTGTGCCATTGTGCCACACTGCGAGGATAGTTTGCAACCAGATGGAGTATAATGTTCGCAAGTGTGAGGTTATCCACTTTGGAAGGAATAATAGTAAAATGGATTATTATTTAAATGGTGAAAAATTACAACATGCTACTGTGCAGAGGAACCTGGGGATTCTTGTGCATGAATTGCAAAAACTCTGTCTGCAGGTGCAGCAGGTGATCAAGAAGGCGAACGAAATGTTGGCCTTTATAGCGAGGGGGATAGAATATAAAAGCAGGGAGGTCTTGCTGCAACTGTACACGGTACTGGTGAGGCCGCAATTACAGTACTGTGTGTAATTTTGGTCCCCTTATTTGCATAAGGATATATTAGCTTTGAGGGAATACAGAGAATGTTCACCAGGTTGATACCAGAGATGAGAGGATTAGCTTATGAAGAGAGATTGAATAGATTGAGCCTATACTCGTTGAAGTTTAGAAGGCTGAGGGGTGATCTCATAGAGACATATAAGATAATGAAGAGGCTAGATAGGGTAGAGGCAGAGAGATTGTTTCCACTTAGAAAGGAATCAAGAACCAGAGGACACAACCTTAAAATAAGGGGGAGTCAGTTTAGAACAGAGTTGAGGAGAAACTTCTTCTCCCAGAGGGTAATGAATCTTTGGAATTCTCTGCCTATTGAAGCGGTGGAGGCTACCTCGTTAAATATGTTTAAGTCACAGGTAGATAGATTTCTGATCAATAAGGGAATTAAGGGTTATGGGGAGCAGGCAGTAAGTGTCTGTCGAACCACTGAACCACTGTCGAATGAGCCATGATCTTATTGAATGGCGAGGCAGGCTCAAGGGGCTAGATGGCCTACTCCTGCTCCTATTTCGTATGTTCTTATGGGGAAAAGCAAGAATGGAGAATGTGGCATGGAGTTGGGGGGAATTGTAAGGCGCTGGAGATGAAGCCTGGGTTTGAGTGTGGTGTGGGTTCACTAAAGCGGTATTCATCTCCCCGTTCAGCTGCTGCCTGGCCCGGCCCAAACTGAGCAAACAGTCAGGCCACTTTTGTTTCAGCAAGTACTTCAGTTAAAGGGATTAGTCTGTGCTCCAGGCTGGGGGAAGGGAGATCCAAGCAAAGCTGTTGACTGAAGATGGGCTGTGAATTGAGGGCAGGTGTAATTAGATTACTGTAAGCAGAATAAGTAGTTTATCCTGGTGGTCCGAAAGTCCCAGGGCACTGGGGGATTGCACTCTCCCTCTGCCTCTGACAGTCTGACTGAATGCGGAGTGAAAATCTGAAAATCCTTTCTAATCTATTTTGCAATTCTCTCGGGGGATTTAGTTGTCATTAAGTAACAATCAAGAGGATTTCTCCTGCTTCAAGCAGCATAATTAAATCACGAAAGCGCACTGGTTTCAGAATCCAATAACAAGGCAGGGATGAAATGAACCATTCCAAATGTTGTCGAATTTGCAGCGATTCCATTTGTAACTATTTTATTCCTTGGTTTGAGATTATGAAAAGGCTCTCTTGCTCTCTCGCACTCTCTCTCTCAGTCTCTGTCTGCTGTTGCTATGTTGCAGGATTCTGAAAGCCTAAACTTTGCCCAGCCCATGCTAAACTAATTTGAGTCAATTAGTCGACACCCTTTTAACAATCGGTCAATGTGTTTGGAAATGAACAGACACAGTTACACATTGAAAAGCTGTTCCCCACTCATTCCAATCTGCCCTCTCTCTTACCATTTCTTCACCATGGTTTCTCTGCGTGGCAGCCCTGTCTCTCTCTGCTGCCCATTAAAGGCCAGGAGCGGTTATTATCAGCATTCCTTGGAAATCACCTCTCCCCAGACATGTTAATCTTAAAATTAAGGTTTATTTATTGGTCACAAGTATGTTTACGTTAACAATGCAATGAAGTTACAGCGAAAATCTTAGTCGCCACATTTCAGCGCCTGTTCAGGTACTCTGAGGGAGAATTTAGCACGGCCAGTGCATCGAACCAGTATGTTTTACGGACTGTGGGAGGAAACCGGAGCACCCGGACAAAACCCATGCAGATTCCACACAGACAGTGACCCAAGCCAGGAATCTAACTGGGTCCCTGCTGCTGTGAGGCAGTAGTGCTAACGAACTCGGGTCCCTGGCGCTGGGAGAAGGCAGTGCTAACCACTGTTCTTAATGTGAAAAAAAGGAATGAGCTCAACAGTGGAGAAAAATGTTTTGATCTTTCTGGAATATAAGCATGATACGTGGCACAGTGGTTAGCACTGCTGCCTCACAGCACCAGGCACCCGGGTTCAATTCTGGTCTCGGGTCACTGTCTGTGTGGAGTCTGCACATTCTCCCCGTGTCTGTGTGAGTTTCCTCCCGGTGCTCCGGTTTCCTCCCACACTCTAAAGATGTGCGGGTTAGGTGGATTGGCCATGCTAAATTGCCCCATTGTGTCAGGGGAACTAGCAGCGTAAATATGTGGGGTTACAAGGATTGGATCTGGGTGATAAGTACAGGCAGGATGAACCAAATGGTCTCCTCCTGCTCTGTAGGGATTCTGTGATTCCGTGTGTGACTGCTCAAACAGGTTAGGATAGGAAACGTGGGCTTATTGTTCACCATCTCCCACCAGCCTCTGTCCCGTGTGACTGTGGTTTGCACCGTGACTCTGGAGTGCCACTCTACCACGGGCACTCAGACGAAGGCAGTGTGGGGCTTGAGGAGGGAGAGGAGGTGGGGAGTTGAGAAGTGCAGAATTTACTGACATCTTGTTTCCTCTGGGCTCTCTCCTCAAGCAGATGAATTTCCGGTTTCACCTTGCCTCTCCTGAGCAGTCAGTCCTTCGATCTCATGTCCCTGCAGAGACTGTCACCCAGTTACCAAAAGAGAAAATGCTGGAAAATCTCAGCAGGTTTGGCAGCATCTGTAAGGAGAGAAAAGAGCTGACGTTTCAAATCCAGATGACCCTTTGTCAAAGCTAAAAGGCGTAGGAAGCGGGAGATATTTATACTGTAGGAGGTAGAAATGAAAGTTGAGTCATAATTGCAAAAAACAAGGGGAAAGGCTGCTAATGGCAGCTTACAGAGAGAATAGAAGCAGTGAATGGCCAACTAGCAGATTATTAAGTTACTGTCACCCAGAAATCTGGGTGGATGTTCGCTATCTCTCTTTGCAGATGTCCTTATGGCAAAGGCTGTGAATGATGAGGTGTGGATGGGGGTTAGGGTGGGGTACCCCCATTGGTCACAGCAGCATTGATGTGCCAACTATCACCACTGGCCGTGATACATGGAGCCCCGAGCTTCTGCTGATAAGTTATGATATGCTGAATGGCCTGGATTTCTTGCTGTAAATAAATGATTTTGTCCTTGCTCCAGACATTTCTCAGGAGGCATGGAACAGTCAGCTATTCCTTTCAACAACAGCTGATTTTTCAATTACTGCAAACATCTCAGAATCCCAGCACCTCTTTCCAAAGGAGAGACACCTAGGGATTGGAAGAGTAGAGCTGGGACTGGGGGGAGGAGTTGGGGGAGAGACAGATGAAATTTTAAAATTTTCAACATCTTGTAAACCACGTACTTGTCCTGTCCGCATAGAATCATAGAAACCCTACAGTGCAGAAGAGGCCATTCAGCCTTCGAGTCTGCACCGACTCTGACAGAGAATCTTACCCAGGCTCTATCCCTTGCACATTTACCATGGCTGACCCATCTGAATTGGACATCTTGGGGACACCAGAGGGCAATTTAGCACGACCAATCCATCTCATCTCTGCAGGGAAGCCAGTGGTGTATTGGGTATTGTCACTGGGCTAGTAATCCCGAGATTGGGGTTAATACTATAGGGACCCAGGTTTGAATTCCAGCATGGCGTAAGTTTGAAATTCAATAAAAATCTGCAATAAAATGTTTAATGATGACCAATAAGTCATTGTTGGAAAAACCCATTTGGTTCACTAACGTCCTTTAGGGAAAGAAATCTGCTGTCCTTACCCGGCCTAGCCTACATGTGACTCCAGAGCCACAGCAATGTGGGTGATTCTCAACTGCTCTCTGAAAGTGGGTGAGTGAGACACTCAGTTCAAGGGTAACTAGGGATGGGCAATAAATGCTAGACCCAGGCAGCGATGCCCATGTCCCATAACTGAACAGGAAAAGAAAGTCTCTCTGTATCTCTTCCCGCATCTTCTCTCTCACCCCCACCCTCTTGATTTGCGTTACCCTCGGAAATGATTCAGGAATGATGGGAAGTATGTGATGATGCTTGAAGTGAATTAACTCTCTGTACGTACCCTGAGGTAACTTCAGAAAAGGGCTGTCAGATATGTGAACTTGTGGAGCACCCTCACTATATCTGTAACCAAACGGAAGTTCCAGTGATTGTTGTATTTTGCTCCCCGTGGACAGAAATGATCCATATCCACGGATACCAGCAGTCGACTTTCCTGTGTAGAAATGTCGGAGATTATTAACAGGAATTGTCGGCTAAACAATCCGATGGAAGCAAATGATGATGATGATGATGGAACAGATTCCTGCGCACCTTCAGAATCTGAGCTGGGAATGTCCAAACCTGGGTCAGAAACAAGGACATTTTCATGTACCGTGTGGAACTGCCTCATTGTCCAGCAGAGATAATCTCAGCTTTGTGGAGGTGCTGACACTTTACATCCAGGGCCTTTGTCACATCTGATTGTCACTCTTCTGTTTGCTCTTTTGTTGTAATTCCATTCACCCACAGCCACATACTTTGCTCCTCATCTAATTGAATGGGACAGGTCTCTCATTCTCTCTCCCCGCCTCCACCCTGGGCCTGACAATGAGGATTTAACAGAGAATTAGATCTATACCACCTCATTCCTCAGCTTCAGTTTTTAAAACGTGTTCCCAATCCTCATTTTGTCTCCAATGTCAGGGTTACGATACATTCACAAAGACTCACAATTCCCTCCCCTTTCTTACCTGCACACTTTGTAACCTCTGCCCGAGAAATCAGTGTAGCTTTCATGCTCAGTTGAACTAACTACGTGGCACAGTTGATAGCACTGCTGCCTCGCTGCACCAGGGATCCAGATTCAATTCCCGGCTTGGGTCACTCTCTGTATGGAATCTGCACATTCTCCCCATGTCTGCATGGGTTTCCTCCCACAGTCCGAAACATATGCTGGTTAGGGTGCATTGGCCGTGCTAAATTCTCCCTCAGCGTACCCGCCTGAGTGAGGTGACCAGGGGATTTTCATAGTAACTTCATTACAGTGTTAATATAAGCCTACTTGTGGCACTAATAAATAAACTGAACTCAGGATTAATTTTGACTCAATACTCTCTCCCCACACAACAAAAGCAGTTAACAGGCGACCATTGGTCCTGCCAATATCATGAAGATGAGTTGTTTTGAATGCGCACATACTCCTATCAAATCAAAAAAGAAAATGCTGGAAAATCTCAGCAGGTCTGGCAGCATCTGTAAGGAGAGAAAAGAGCTGACGTTTCAAGTCCAGATAACCCTTATCAAATCAGCTGCTGTTCTCTGTTTGAAATGTTTAGGTTTTTTTTTCACAATGCTCTTTGTTGATTTAGCAGGTTTATAATTAAACAATTCTTCTGCTTTCAGATGCGAGATATTAATGTATGACCAGTTTCAGGAAGATGCTCCACAAACACAACAGTTTGGTTCTGATTCTGCTCTGAGATCACTTTTCTATTCAAGTCCAGGTTTCCTCCTCCTTTCTGTGAGTAAGCAGGCTATTTTCAGCACCCAAACTTTTAAAAGTGTATTAACTGGGTGAGTGTATCACTGGCCAGCCCTGTACTTATGGCCCAACTCCAATCACCCTGAGAAGGGGTGATGGTGAGCTGCCTTTTTGAACTGCAGCCCGTGTGATATCTGTTCACCCACAGTGCTGTCGGAGAGGAAATTTCAGAAATCTCAATGACAATATATTTCTGAGTCAGGATGCTGAGTGGCTTGGAGAGGAACATGCAGATAGTGGCATTCCCAGGCACCTTCTGCCTTAGCCCTTCTGGTTAGTAGTTGTGTTTTTGGAAGATGCTAACCATTGTGCTACCATCCATCCTGTACCAGCGTGCTGCACCCTCCAAAGACACAACTACCAACCAGAGCACGCTGGTACAGGATGGCTTGGTGGCACAGTGGTTAGCACTGCTGCCTCACAGCACCAAGGACCCGGGTTCAATTCCCGGCTTGGGTGGAGTCTGCACATTCTCCCCATGTCTGTGTGGGTTTCCTCCCACAGTCTGAAAGTCATGCTGGTTCGGTGAATTGACCTGAACAGGCACCGGAGTGTGGCGACTAGGGGAATTCCACAGTGGCTTCATTGTGATGTCAATGTAAACCTCACTAATAAATAAACTATATTGTGGAAAGAGCCTTGATGAATTGCTGCAGGACATCTTGTATATTATACACACCACTGTGTGTGATTGGGCTTTCAATCAGTCTCCTCTTCCCTGAGTGGCTGACTGATCTACAGTATTTTTCATATTTATCTCTCGCTCCCAGGATTCAGGGTTTTAAATCTCTTTTCATGTACTATTCACAATCTTGGTAACTTTGCTTCCTGTCACTGGCAGGCTGGCTCAGAGGGAAACAGTGGTTTCAAGTTGCCTGCAAGTAAAGGTCCAATCTAGGGTTAGCTGTGGAGAACTGGCCTTGTCTTTAAGCTCACTTCTTTGCTGGGTCACTGAGAAGGAAACTTTCACAGTCCGATGGGGAAAGGACAATGGATGGGGAC
Source organism: Sphyrna mokarran (assembly GCA_024679065.1). Taxonomy (NCBI): domain Eukaryota; kingdom Metazoa; phylum Chordata; class Chondrichthyes; order Carcharhiniformes; family Carcharhinidae; genus Sphyrna; species Sphyrna mokarran. Next base: position 6,089,375 of record JAGIQG010000008.1, on the reverse strand, counting down.
TAATTTGAAAGCTCTTTCACAGAGCTAGCAGAGGCATGATGGCTGGAATGGCCTCCTCCTGTGCTCAGTGGATGCATGGTATCGCATTGTTTTTGCAAAAATAAAGGGGGTGAGAATTTCCAGGCGCCTGCGGGTCAGAGATGGTCTGCTATTGGCCAGTGAGGATTTCCCATTGTACATACACAGAAGATTCTGCTGGCAGGAAGTCCGGAAAATCCTGACCAGTAGATTCAAATCTGTAAAAATACACAACAGTCTAATCTGCTGTCCCTAAAGTGTGTTGGGAAAACAAAGATAGTTTTAAGAGGTGAATATTTGTATTTGTAAACATTAGAGATAAGGTATAGTTTTAAGTGTCTTTAATGTTTCTGTGCCTGGAAGGGTACAACTTATACTTAGATTCATGCCGGACAAAGTTCGTATGTATGGGGTTGGTCGAGTTCCAACTCTTTCTCTACTGAGCTAGAGTGGGCTATGGCATGAAGATTAAATAAACCAGCAGTGGTTGCTTAGCAACTGGGGCTTTGTAAAATAGAAAAACTATTAAATCTTAGTTTAGTTAATTTGATTGCAGATAGGTAGTGAGAGAGAAGCCCTTACAGCTCTGCTAGAAGCAGTTGATTCTAGAAGGCTAAAGAGGGAACATCTCTGTCAGCCTTGCTAGAAGAAAAGCCATACTATGGAGTATTGGTCAAGCAAACTGGAATCTAAAGTTCACCTGGTTGCACAAAATAGAGAACAGACACCAAGATAATGTTCAGAAGAATTCAAGGAAGAGTAAGCAAAATGTTCTGAGTTAAATTGTAGTAACCAGATTTAAAGTGGGACAGGAGCTATTAAGGGTGAAATAAATGTCCGACACAACTTTGCTAGAGTCTGAGAATCTATGCTTAAAGCAATTTTGAACAGTTTGTACAGCTGTCAAGACAAAGATGATTCTATAATACAGTTAAATTCCTTTCAACGTGGGTACGCACCTCTATTATTATTCCATCTTATGTTTTCATATCAAACATTTGCCAGTACTGAAGATAAAGACCTAGATTCCTAACCCTCAATGTGCTGTAGACAGCAGGAGGGCCTTAGATGGTGAGCTCCCCTTTTATGCGGAGGATGCCCCAATCTCGAGCACATCTTCAGTAAGCAATTCTAAACCTTGAAATATGCCAGTGTCCGTCACATGGTCATGGACAGCCCTTTGCACCGTGATATCAACAAACGTCACACAAAGACCAAAGAGTGTCTTTCACCGCATTCTCCTGCAGCAGCAGTTAATGTTTGTCGCATTTGTGCATCCTCGGAAACTGCCCGCAGAGCACAGAGACCCTCCCACGTTGCTGAGGGTGAGCCATGGCCCAGCTGTGATAGCCGAGTGGTGTCAGGTGTTGGATCTGAAATCCAATGGGGTTTCCCCGTGCAAGTGAATTCATAAAGTAATTAAATGAAAACTTAAGATGCTTCTTTGTGGGTGGCACGGTGGTTAGCACTGCCGCCATAGTGGCAGCACCAGGGACCAGGTTTGATCCCTGACTTTGCACATTCTCCCCATGTCTGCATGGGTTTCCTCCAGGTGCTTAGGTTTTCTCCCACAGTCCAAAAATGTATAAGTTAGGTGGCTCGACCATGCTAAATTGCCCCAAAATATCTGGATTGGGCATAGGAAATGTTTGGGGCAATGGGATAGGATAGGGGAGAGGTCTTGGGTAAGACAATCTATTGGAGAGTCAGTGCAGACTCGATGGGCTGACTGGTCTCCTTCTGCACTGTAGGGATTCCAGTTTCCTGTGAAATGGCGCTGCATCTGTCTCCAGCCCTTCTTTGTAAAGGTAAATAGCTGTGTAGTCACATTGGGCTATCCTACAATCTGGAAATGCGGGGAGGGTGAATAGTTAAGGGTGACAGTGATCCAGGCCATTCCTGGTAGTGCCATTTTTCAGTTGCAGACTGGCTGCAGTTATCTGTCTGGCTGTTAGAAAAATTGTCTTTGTGTTGTCTGCACCTCTCCTCCAGCGTGATGTAACCCACTACATAGCTTCATATTCCTACCTCAATCCTATCATCAGAGAAGAATCATGAATTGAGTTAACCCTTGGATAAGAGAAGAGGTTGGTTTTGAGGGAGTGTAGAATGATGGGACTAGTTTGACAGGCAAGGGAATATGGACAAAGTAAATGTTTTTTTCGTTTTACCTTCTCCCAGCCCAGTGAAATACTTTGCATTTCGGCCAACAGGTGAAATACACAGACCAATGAGCAGCTCACTGGCAGCATAGAATCAGTCCATTGGTCCACACTCAGGTCAATTCTTAAAAATTCAGTCATGGGACAGGGGCATTGCTGGCTCTCAGCATTCATTGCTCATCCACAGTTCCCCTCAAGAAGGTGGTGGTGAGTTGCCTTCTTGCAGTCCATAGAGTGTAGATACACTCACCGTGCTGTTAGGGAGGAGTTCTGGGATTTTGATCCAGTGACAGTGAAGGAAGGGTGATATATTTCTGGATGGTGAGTGACTTGGAGGGGAAGACCCAGGTGGTGGTGTTCCCACATGGCTACGTACTGGGGGCAGGGACAGTGAGTGCCAGTAGACACTTTCTGTTACCCACGGATCAGGGGGCAATTTGGATGAGGACCCCTCCCCACCCTGAGGACAGGAGGACAAGGGTTGTTTTTGACTAAGACAACTGGGTATATCTTTTTACATAGAACATAGAACATTACAGCGCAGAACAGGCCCTTCGGCCTTCGATGTTGCGCTGACCAATTAAGAAAAAGCAATGCCCCTCTAACCTAAACCATTCCTTTTTCGTCCATAAACTTATCTACAGACCTCTTAAACGCCACCAAACTTGGCGCATCTACAACTGCAGCAGGCAGGGCATTCCATACCCTTACCACCCTCTGGGTAAAGAACCTACCTCTGACATCCGTCCAAAACTACCACCCCTTAATTTGAAGCTATGACCCCTCGTGCTAGCTTTCTCCATCCTAGGAAAAAGGCTATCACTGTCCACCTTATCTAAACCTTTAATCATCTTATATGTTTCAATAAGTTATATTTTAGTTATATTTTAGACATTTCTACGCTGGAAATGATTGGATTTTGAAGAAACAAGAATCAAGCACAGTGAGTGAATCCTATTGGATAATTGTTACAAAGAGCCAGATATAATGGTTTAAATGACCTCCTTGCATGTTGTAAGATTCTATAATTCCCTGACCATCACGACAGCTGAAATCCACAGGCACTACACGGGCTGTGGAACGCAAGTGGGATCTTCCTGTTTGGGGCATGTCAGTGGCACAAGATTAAGTCATTGACGCTGCCTGGTTTTGAGAAGTGGTTCTGTTCCTTCGATGGCTCACGCTTTTAACTTTATTTATTAGTGTCACAAGTAGGCTCACATTAACACTGCAATTAACTTATTGTGAAAATCCCCTAGTCACCACACTCTGTGACACCTGTAGGGGTACGCTGAGAGAGAATTAAGCATGGTCAATCCACCTTACCAGCTCGTCATAGAATCTGTAGTGCTGAAGGAGGCCATTCAGCCCATCGAGCCTGCACAGACAACAATCCCACCCAGTCCTATCCCCGAAACCCCACATATTTACCCTATTAATTTCTCTGACACCAAAGGGCAACTTAGCACAGCCAATCAACCTAACCAGCACGTCTTACAGACTGTGGGAGGAAACCCACGCAGACACGGGGAGAATGTGCAGCCTCCGCACAGACAGTGACCCGAGATGGGAATTGGGTCCCTGGCGCCGTGAGGCAGCAGTGCCAACCACCGTGCCACCGATGAGCCAGGATTGGAAGAGTTAACACACTTCATCCTTTTGTGGCAATTCTCAAACATTTTGCTGGGAGTTCCTTTGTGTTCATTCGCGGCTCCTGTATCCTTTATTCTTCAGCTAATTTTGCTCATTTCTCTTGCAAGCTGTCTGGAAGCAAAGAAAAGCTTTGGGTCTGGCAATGCCCTATAGTGCGCCTTTATTGAATTCCACATCGAGCTCTTAAATAGGAGCATCATTTATCTTGTGCTTTTTTTTTGCATCATGATGAAAGCTTTCAAAGAGCCACTCCTTTCTCTCTTGGTTGCATTTGTTGATGGTGTCGTCTCTCTGGGACCCCCTCCACCCCTCCCCCATCCCCCCACTCCCTCTCCCTGATGGTCCATAAAGCATCTACAGCTGTGGTCATTATCGGCAGAGTTTCACTGAATAAAATCTGTTGGGCTCTAAATATATGGCCTTTCGTCCCCGCTGTCTAAAGGTGACAGTTATAAAACATTTCAGCCTTTCACACTGCAAACTAGAACCACCAATGAAAAGCACTAATTTAATTGTAAATGCTTTTAAATATAGATCAGGAGCAGGGTGGAAAAGTTCAAGGCTTGAAAAGCAGTGTTACTGCAAACATGAGGCAGTGTCTCACAGAAACAATAAGCCTCGATAGGTTTTGCCTTCAGAACTTTTTAAACCATTTTGCTTAACTAATTCGAACATTGATCCAACCATTTAACTTGCTAAAGCTAAAGTTCAATTGATTACTGCAGACCTGTGGGGATTACTGATAGAAAATGTTTTTTTATTAATGACTCTATCGCTAAATTAATTTGTATAAAACATTAGCACAAGAGATTTCAACATCAGTGGCACAGTGGTTAGCACTGCTGCCTCATAGCGCCAGGGACCAGGATTCAATTCCTGGTTTGGGTGACCGTGTGGAGTTTGCACATTCTCCCCGTGTCTGCGTGGGTTTCCTCTGGGTGCTCCATTTCCTCCCACAGTTCAAGATGTGTAAGTTGGCCATGTTTAGTCCTCCCTTAGTGCACCTGAACACTCGCCAGGTGGTGACTAGGGGATTTTTACAGTAACTTCGTTGCTGTGTGAATGCGAGCCTACTTGTGATTAATAAATAAACTTTACAGGGGCTGCTGCAGCAGGTGATAGAGTTCAGCTGCCCATGAACTTCACTGTTTCAGTTTCTGTTTGGGTTTGAGAGTGTGAATATCAGGTAACCAGGACTGACTTCTGATTCCTGGTATAACCCCTCTACCCTCTCCACCCTACTCTGGATGTTCAATTGGGCATCTCCCCCTCTCCTTCCCTTCCCCTTCCCCCACAATCTCCCCTCATCTAATTGGCCACCTTCGTGTGCTCGATTTACCATGCTAAGGTGAGGGATTGGATTGAGTAAACCACAAACTTCCTGTTCTACTCCCTTCACCAGAAACACTAAAATCCTGCCCCTGGTTTTGGCCATAAGATGTAGAAGCAAAGTAGGCCATTCGGCCCATCGAGTCTGCTCCATCATTCAATAAGATCATGATTGAGCTGATGTGATAATCCTTGCCTCCACTTCCCGCCTTATCCCCATAACCCTCGATTCCCTTACTGATTAAAAATCTGTCTGTCTCACTCTTGAACATACTCAATGACCCAGCCCCTGCAACCCTCTGTGGAAAAGAATCCCACAAATTCACCACCCTCGAGAGAAGAAATTCTTCCCCTTCTCTGTCTTCAACGGGTGACCTCCCCTGACTCTGAGATTCCGCCCTCTGGTCCCAAACTCTCCCACATGGGGAAACAGCCCCTCAGCATCGACCCCGAGAATCCGCGATGCCTCAGTAAGGTCGCCTCTCATTCTTCTAACCTCCAATGAGTACAGACCCAACCTACTCAACCTCTCCTGGGTTCGACCTTCTCCGGACTGCCTCCAATGCTGGAGTATCTTTATTTGGACTAAAACTACTCACGGTTCCCTCCCGGTGGGTCTCAGAGGTCATTTCACTCCCATCCCGATTTTCTTTGACGTGTTCAGTCTGACACTTTGAGTTTGGAAAATTCACCCTGGGAGTCGATTTAGTTAATGCTGTCACACCTGCTCAAACTAACACTCCCTCCACGCCACATGTTAATGCCACTCTTATTAGACAAATTCAGTCGTCACAAATGTCAAAGCACCGATCTTTCACACAACACAAAGCTTTCATTAAGTCTGTCCAAGCCCCTCCCTCAGTCATGTTAAGCTGCAGCTCCGTTTGCCCAGGATTTTTTTTTGCACCAAGTTTTTTATTTCAGTCAGGAAGCCAGTGAATGATGATGTGCTCATCGGACACTCACTAACTCCCCCCCCCCCACTGTCGTGCAATTTTGTGCAATTCCCATTGGATGGGATTATCTATTGACAACCCTGATCTGAAGTGATTCAGAGGGTGAGGGGTGGGGGAGTCCTGCAGGTAGGGGGAGGGGGAATCTCACAGGGATGACGGGGAATCCTGCAGGTGGGGAGGAAGTTCATGTGGAGGGGGGTAAATCCCATGGGGGTCTTTCATGGTGAAATCTTTTAATATTTTTTATTCATTCAGGGGACATGAGCGTCATTGGCTGGCCAGCATTTATTGTCCATCCTTAGTTGCCCTTGAGAATCAACCACATTGCTGTGGCTCTGGGGTCACATGTAGGCCAGACCAGGTAAAGACGGCAGATTTCCTTCCCTAAAGGATGTTGGTGAACCAGATGGGTTTTTCCAACAATTGACAATGATTACGTGGTCATCAGTAGGTTCTTAATTTTTTTTTATTGAATTCAAATTTCAACATCTGCTGTGGTGGGATTTGAACCTGGATCCTCAGAGCATGAGCTGAGTTTTGGATTAATAATCTCGTGGTAATACCATTAGACCATCGCCTAATTGAATAGTAATGGATATAAATAGAAATTGCGACAAGGACAGAGTTTTTAATACTTAGAACTTGTCTCATTTTGAAGGGATTTATTTTTGGTGATGGGGTTTTATTTTGTTATTTGTTCTGAACAATTTGAGTTGAATCTCGATGTTGGGGTATAAATTTGCGATTCCTTGGCCTTTTCTCTCAATAGACAGTGTTTTGTAACTTTGGGATTAATTATCCTTGTTTTATCCACATTCGTCTAGCTGTCCCCATGGCTTCATCGTGCAGCTCCGCAACAGTCACAGAAAAGGGGACGAAAAGTGGGAAAGAAGCAGATCCTGGGAAGCTGTGTACAAGGAAACCAGTCACTGGCACTGGGATCAGACAGAGCAGGCCTCCGGCTGAGGTGAAAGTGAAGACAGCAGAACTGGTGAAAAATATCAGTCGATTAGCGGTCAATGAAAAACCACTTTCTGTAACCAGGTAAGCAAGTCCTCAACAATAAACACCAATAACTTGCATTTGCATAGCAGATTTAATGTAGGAAGATGTCCCAAGAGGGTATTCCAGTGTGTTAGCAATGTTTCAGTTGGTTTTAATGGTGGCTCTGTGATGGAATGGGATAGAAAACAATGACCTAAATTCACGAAACTAAGATGTGGAGATGGTTTGGGTTGAGGCCAGATATGGTGGAGCCAAAGAGGTTACCTGTGGGAGTGGTGTACAGGAATTCGAACAGTAACTGCATGGGAGGGTGAAGCATGAGAAGAACTAATTGGAGTCAAAAAGGCACGGCGATAATCATGCAAGATTTTAATCTACACAGGGACTGGAAAAGTCAAACGGCAGAGATGGTCAAGGTGAGGAGTTCATTGAATGTTTCTGGGATAATTTCTTAGAAATGCACGTTCTGGATCTAACCAGAGAGAGGGCTTTACTGGACCTGATATTGTGCAACAAAGTCACACCATGGGACGGATAGAAAATCCCACGGCGTTTCTTTAAACTGAAATAAAGACAATTCTGAGATCATGAAAACAGAAAGTGAAACTGGCCAATGAGAGTAAAGCACAGGTCAATAGTGACATTTAAAGAGATATTTCAGAATACACAGAATAAGCACATTCCAATGAGTAAGAAAAGGTCTGGGGGTTAACCAGAAATGTTAAAGATAATATTAAACTTTAAGATAAAAACATGTCATTGAAACATAGAATCCCTACAATGCAGGAGGAGGCCATTTGGTCCATGGCATCCACATCAGTGCCAAACACAATCCCATCCAAACCCTATCCCCATATCCCTACTTATTTATCCTGACACTAAGGAGCAATTTAGCATGGCCAATTCACTGTGGGAAGAAACTGGAGCATCCAGAGGAAACCCATGCAGACACGTGAGAATGAGCAAATACCGCACAGTGACCCAAGCCGGGAATTGAACCCAGGGCTCTGGCGCTGTGAGGCAGCAGTGCTAACCACTGTGCCACCATGCCGCACATATTGGCATGGACAGAAAATTGGCTTATCAATGGGCATGAATATAGTGTAGCGATTGGTGGGCCACAGAGATCAGTGAGGAGACCTCAGCTGTTTACAATTTATATAAATAACTTGATTGAAGGAATGATTATCCAATTATCAAGTAGGAAAGTGAGTTACGAAATGGATAGAAAGAGGTTGCAATAAGATGTAAAGTGAGTGGACAAACATCTGGCAAATGGAACATAACGTGGGCAAATGTGAAATTGTCCATTTGACAGGAAGAATTATAAAGAAGCACATTATCTCAATGTTGAGAGATTGCAGAGCTCTGAGGTACAGAGGGATCTGGGTGTCAGAGACAGGAATCACAGACATGCAGGTACAGCAAATAATTAGGAAAGCAAATAGAATAGTGAGGAGAATTTAATACAAATGTAGGGAGAAAATCCTTCAGTTGTACAGGGCTTTTGGGGAGGCCAGATTTGGAGAACTGTGTAGTGTATTGGTCACCTGATTTAAGGGAGGATGGAAATGCATTGGAAGCAGTTCAGAAAAGGGTTGTCAGATTAATAAGATGATGTGGAGATGCCAGCATTGGACTGTGGGTGGGCACAGTAAGCAGTCTCACAACAACAGATTAAAGTCCAACAGATTTGTTTGGAATCACGAGCTTTCAGAGCATGCTGCACTCACCCAATGAAGGAGCAGCGCTCTGAAAGCTCGTGATTCCAAATAAGCCTATTGGACTTTAGCCTGGTGTTGTGAGACTTTTTAATGAGACTAATAACAAGAATGGGCGGATTGTCTTATAAGGAAATGAGACAGACTAGGCTTATATAGAAGAGTCAGAGGTGAAGGGTCCCGTGTCGTGGAGAAGATGGAATTGTTATGCAGTATCTTGGCCAATATTCTTCTCTCAAATGGCAGGAGCAATCACAGAATTCATCACATTGTTTGTGGAAGTTTACTGTGTGAAAGCTAACAGCTATGTTGTAATGATAAATCATTGACTGTGAAGTGATTATGAATCACTAAGTGTATTCACTGGAACATGGGAATTAGGAACAGGAAAAGGCAAATTCAGCCATTTGAACCTGCTTCGCTATTCAACCAGATCATGGCTGATCTCTTCCTGGTCTCCAATCCATTTCCCCCACCTGTTCCCTATATCCCTCTTTCCTTTTTTTTAAATTAGAAATATATCATCTCCTTCTTGAAACCATTCAATGATTCAGATCCCACCGAGCTCTGGGGCAGTGAGTTCCACAAATTCACCCCCCTTTATGAGAAGTAGTTCCTCCTCATCTCTGTTTTAAATCTACCATCTCTCAATCTATACCCTGTGACCTCTTGTTCTAGATTGCCCCATAAGAGGAAACATTTGGTCTACATTTACTTTATCAATCCCTTTTAAAATTTTACATACCTCGATCAGATCCCCTCTCATCTTTCTAAACTCAAGCAATTCCAAGCCCAAACTGTTTAATCTCTCCTCATACATCAACCCTTCCATCCCTGGAATCAATCTGATGAACCTTCTCTGAACTACCTCCAATGCCACCATATCCTTGCTTAAATAAGGAGACCAAAACTGAATACAGTTCTCCAGATGTGGCCTCACCACCACTCTATACAATCATAACTTGTGTTGCCTTGGGTGCAATTGCATTGAGGATGTAATAAGTTGCTATACAAATGCATTTTCATATTGCTGAAAAGAGAAACATGTTTCCAAAGTTTATGAAATTTCGAACAAATTTATCACAGCAACCCTGAGTGTGTTAGTAGTTGTGCCAACAAACTGATTTAAGATAGTTAGTCAAGCTCATAATGTGGCTGACCTATGCTTGCTAAAAGTGATGTATATTCATACATGGGATCTGTTCTCTGCAAGCAAAAGGAATAGATTCAAGTCTTTCACTCTTCAATTCTCAGGAAACTTGGCAAGTCTTGGTTCCCCATTGCTTTCTCCATCACAACACATTATTCTATTTGCTTTCCTAATTATTTGCTGTACCTGCATGTCTGTGATTCCTGTCTCTGACACCCAGATCCCTCTGTACCTCAGAGCTCTGCAATCTCTCAACATTGAGATAATGTGCTTCTTTATAATTCTTCCTGTCAAATGGACAATTTCACATTTGCCCACGTTATGTTCCATTTGCCAGATGTTTGTCCACTCACTTTACATCTTATTGCAACCTCTTTCTATCCATTTCGTAACTCACTTTCCTACTTGATAATTGGATAATCATTCCTTCAATCAAGTTATTTGATTGACCAATCCAGAGTCAACATGCCAACCAATCAGCAATCTTTCTTCCATAGTATAAATTGTTGTGATGGTTTGAAATTTGACATTCTTGTGTTTGTCCTGATGAGTGCAAGAAGAAAAGCTTCAGCAACATGTCTCTCTTTTCAGCAAGATTCAAGTCATCATTCAGAGAATCCCTACAGTGCAGAAAGAGGCCATTTAACCTGTTGTGTCTGCACTGACAACAATCCCTCCCAGGCCTTATTCCTGTCACTCTCACATTTACCCTGATGTTAAGGGGCAATTTAGCATGGCCAATTACCTAACCCGCACATCTTTGGAGTGTGGGAGGAAACTGGAACATCTGGAGGAAATGGGGAGAACATGCAGACTCCGCATAGACAGTGACCCAAGGCTGGAATTGAACCTGGGTTCCTGGCACTGTGAGGCCGATAATAGTCATGATGTAGAGATGCCGGCGTTGCACTGGGGTAAGCACAGTAAATTGGTGTTGTCAGACCTCTTACTGTGAAGCAGCAGTGTTAACCACTGTGCCATCCCTGTGCTGCCATGCGATTGTTTGAAAACAATGGTCTTCTGACGACTTGTTAAAATACAAACTATTGTATAAACAGATGGCAAAGACCAGCTGGGGATTGTGTTCAGACAGAACTGAGAATCTATCAGATCTGTGGGTGACAAGGACAGTGCCTTGCCATTAGCTTTATTTATAAATGTGGTTTTGAACTTTGTGAGTGAACTTCTGTCGATTTGTAATAAAGGGAAAGAAAGAAGAAAGCTACCAATTCTCGTTTGAAAAGTCTCCCAAATTCATCGCTCAAGATTGGCCAGAAGCTGTTGAGTCTCCGTGATATCGCTGCGCACATCGGGAATGGTGATTACAGGAAGATTGTGGTGATGACCGGAGCGGGAATCAGCACACCCAGTGGGATCCCTGATTTCAGGTCAGTCCAATTGGAGAGACTGAGTCCCTCCGTCAGTGGAAGGAGCTCAAACCTTTATCTTAGTGTGGGTTTAAATCAAAAGCCAGGTGCAATGGAAGCAGTACCTTTCAAAGGTATCTTTCAAAATTGGATAGGCACTTGAAGAGGGAATCATTGCAGGTTTCTGGGGCAAGCATAGCTAACCAGGAAGCTTTTCAAAGAGCTAGCAGGGTGGAGCTGAATGGCCACCTTGTCCAACAACTTGGCAGAAGTTTTCTGGCCCTTCTCATCAGTTTATCTTTCAACCTGCTGATGGCAAACCATCCCCCCTCCATCTAACCCCTCCAGCCTCACCCCCCCCCACCCTGCTGGTGGGACACATAAAACCTCAGAGATCTTCCAGTCCTGGAAATGTCGCACCACTGGCCAATGGCGGGCCACCTCCACCACTGGAAGATACGCCAAGGGTAATGGGGAAAATCCTGCCCCTGTGTCTATATTGCACCTTCAGCACAAACCATCAAAGTCTGCCAACCTACATGAGATATCAGTGAAGGTGATCAAAAATTTGTCCAAAGAGTCTATTTGAGGAATATTGCTTATATTGGAACTAATGGAGGTAGGATAGCAATTAAAAAATATATCTTGTCATGTTTAAGTATTTCAACTGGTGAAAATTAAAGTAGTTCATGTTGTTATCTGTATTGTTAAATGAAGTTTGTTTTAGTAAAAGCTTCCTAGTGTATCAGCAAAATCACACCTGAAGTGAAACAGCTTACTCTCACACGAATGCCAAAATCAAAATAGTTGAGGTCTAGTCTAACTTCGTCATATACCCTGGAGTTTCTGATCTGGTCCCTAATGTTTGTTTTAGGACTTTGAAATTTTGGCCAATGTGGTCTGGCCCGTGAAATGGGGTTTTCATTTCCAGAACAGCTACAATGGCAAACTGAGAGGGCAGTTTGAGAGGGCAATCACTAGGGCTTTTCTACCACTCCAGCGAATTGGAAAAATGGTGTTCCTAAGAAGGTTTGGTGCAGGAGCTCAAGTCTGGAGATACCCTTGATTGGTGACCCAGGACTTGGAGCCCAGGAACAGGGTTGAAAGAACAATGGACATTATCTTCATGTGTACACCTGCTTCCTGGGACACTGATTGAGGTTTTATGTGGCTCTGTGTTATTTGACTCACTAGAAGGGGGCACATTTTTACTGAAAGTGATCACAGTCTTTTACTACATCCTTAATTCCCCCATCCCCCCAACTCTTCCCCCTCAAACAGAACACCAAGCACTGGCCTGTATGATAATATGAAACAGTATGACATCCCATATCCTGAGGCCATCTTCGACATTGACTATTTCATCTGGAATCCAAAACCATTCTTCCGTCTCGCAAAGAGTCTCTATCCCGGAAACTACAAGCCCAATGATATCCATTACTTCCTGCGACTCCTGCATGACAAGGGTCTCTTACTGCGGTTATACACACAGAACATTGACGGACTGGAGAGAGGTACGGAGCCTTTTAATTCTCCACAGACAGGTGGAACATTTTGTTTTGTTTGTTCACTAAATGTGGGAGTCACTGCCAAGACCAGTACTTATTGTCATTCCTAATTGGCCTTGAGAAGGTGGTGGTGAGTTGTCTTCTTGAACCGCTGCTGTCACCACGGTGTAGGTACACTCATAGTGCTGTTAGGAAGTAAATTCCAGGATTTTGAGCCAGCGAACGGCCGATACCTTTCCAAGTCGGGATAGTGAGGAGCTACGAAGAGAACATGCAGATGGTGGTGTTCCCACGTATCTGCCCTTGTCTTTCTAGAACTTTCTAGGACATTGGCTCATTGAAAGGCCCAGAGCTCCAGTCTTTTCTGTGCAAAGGCCCCAGAGTACCCCTGATAGTGAGAACAGGTTCCCCAATGATGACATGATGATGGGAGAAAACATTGGTAAATGTTTAAATTAAACCAACTTAGAGTAATGTTTCAATTTCAGAATTTGGAATTGCTGGGGGTTGGTGTGCCGGGGGTAGGGGTGCTGGTGGTTGAGATATTGGGGTTTAGGGTACTGGCAGTTGGAGTGCTGGGGGTTGAGTGCCCACGGTTAATGTGCCTGTGTTTTTATGCAGCGGCTGGGATTCCTTCGGAGAAACTGGTCGAGGCTCACGGGACTTTTTCTACAGCTTCGTGTTCCTTGTGTAACTCGTCATATCCAGCAGAAAAAGCAAAGGTAAATGGACAGAGTGGCTGGTGGAGAGTCACTCTGAGCTCTGGAGTCCACACGGCCATGCTCGATAAACTGCTAGTTGTAGCTCAGTGTATTTCTCTCTTTGCTCTGAGCCAGAAATTTATTGGTTCAAATCCAGACTGACACATCCTGTCTCACATTGACAGAATATTTCTCTATTTCCCTCTCTCTCACTTTCTCTTTTCCTCTTTTGTCTCCCTTCAATCTCTCTTTCTTTTTTACCCTCATTTTCCCCTCTGTCATTTTCCCTCTTCCTCAAAGGATAGGAATAACTCACCTCCTGACTCGCCACATTCTTTCCACCATCTACAAGGCACACATCCCAGATTGTGATAGAACATTCTCCACTTGCCTGGATGGATGCAGCTCCAACAACAGTCAGGAAACTCGACACCATCCAGGACAAAGCCCATTTGAGTGCTACCTTTTCATCAAACATTCAATCCTCCATCAACAAACAGTAGTAGCTGTGTGTGTACCATCAACAAGATGCACACACCAAATCACCAAGGCTCCATAGGCAGCACTTTCCAAACCCACAACTGTTACCATCAAGGACAAGAGCAGCAGACACATGGGAACATCACCACCCGAAGTTCACCTCCAAGCCACTCACCATCCTGACTTGGAAATACAGCCCCATTGTTGCTGGCTCAGAAACCTGGAATTCCTCCGTAACAGCACTGTGGGTGTACCTACACCACACAGACTGCAACAGTTCAAGAAGGCAGCTCACCACCACCTTCTCAAAGGCAGCTCAGGATGGACAACAAAAGCCAGCCTAGACACGCATCCCATAAAACAAATTTAACAAAACACATTTGGCTGGAACTTTACCATTTCACACGCCACAGAATCGGAGCGGGTGAGGATCCGACAACGGAAATCTCCGTTAATCCCAGATGGGAATTTCCGGTCTGAACCAAGTAATGCCTTAAGATCCCATCCATTGTTTATCATCACATCAGGTGAAGTGTCAAAGTCATAAAAACCATACAATCCCGACAATGCAGGAGGAGGCCATTCAGCCCATTGATTCTGCACCAACTCCCCGAAAGAACATCTTATCTAATCCCATCTCCGTGACCCCACTCCAGCCCTAAACGCATAAACTCCCATATTTACCACGGCCAATCTTCCTAATTAACACGTCTTTGGACACCAAGGTAGAACTTAGCATGGCTGATCCACCTAACCAGCACATCTTTGGAGGAAACTGAACCACCCACAGGAAACCCGGACAGACAAGGGAGAATGTGTGAAATCCACACAAACAGTCACCCGAGGCCGGAATCGAACCCGGGTCCCTGGCATTGTGAGGCAGCCGTGCTAACCACTGTGCCATTGGGCTGCCCTAATAGTGTCATTGAGTTTTACAGCACAGAAAGGTGTCCTTTGGTGCACAGTGTTTGCATTGGTTCCTTCTCTGATTGGCATCAGGGAACTGGACACACTTTATTAACTTCACTTTCACACTTTGACCTGGGGTGGCCTTTGAACTCTCGCTCTCTGAGAGTTCTTGATTCACTGGCCTCAAACCCATAACCACTGGTTGTGCTGTAGGGAAATTGAAGGGATGAACTCACGAATGACAAAAAACACTTTAGGAATCATGTATCAACTCCACACTGAAATATCTCATGATAAAAATGAAGAATATCATTAGATTGAGTGTATGGTGGCACAGTGATTAGCACTGCTGCCTCACACTGCCAGGGACCTGGGTTCAAATCTTGGCCTGGGTCACTGTCTGTGTAGAGTTTGCACATTAGAACATAGAACATTACAGCGCAGAACAGGCCCTTCGGCCTTCAATGTTGCGCCGACCAATTAAGAAAAAGCAATGACCCTCTAACCTAAACCATTCCCTTTTCGTCCATAAACTTATCTACTAACCTCTTAAATGCCACCAAACTTGGCGCATCTACAACTGCGGTAGGTAGGGCATTCCATACCCTTACCACCCTCTGAGTAAAGAACCTACCTCTGACATCCGTCCTATAACTACCACCCCTTAAATTAAAGCTATGTCCCCTCGTGCTAGCTTTCTCCATCCTAGGAAAAAGACTATCACTGTCCACCCTATCTAAACCTCTAATCATCTTATATGTTTCAATAAGGTCTCCTCTTAGCCGTCTTCATTCTAATGAAAACAACCTCAAATCCCTCAGCCTCTCTTCATAAGACCTGCCCTCCATACCAGGCAACATCCTGGTAAACCTCCTCTGTACCCTCTCCAATGCCTCCACATCTTTCTTATAATGCGGGGACCAGAACTGCACACAATACTCCAAGTGCGGCCGCACTAGAGTTTTGTACAGTTGCAACATGACGTTGCGGCTCCGAAATTCAATCCCCCTACCAATAAAAGCTAAGACTCCATATGCCTTCTTAACAATCTTATCGACTTGATTGCCAACTTTCAGGGATCTATGCACATATACACCAAGATCCCTCTGTTCTTCAACACTATTAAGAGTCCTACCATTAGCCCTATACTCTACACATTTGTTATTCCTGCCAAAGTGAATTACCTCACACTTTTCCACATTAAACTCCATTTGCCACCTCTCGGCCCAGCTCTGCAACTTGTCCAAGTCTCTCTGCAAACTAGAACACCCCTTTTCACTATCTACCACTCCTCCGACTTTGGTGTCATCCGCAAATTTACTAATCCATCCTTCAATACCCTCATCCAGATCATATATAAAACTTACAAACAGCAGGGGCCCCAAAACAGATCCTTGAGGTACACCATTCTCCCCATGTTTGCGTGGGCTTCCTCTGGGTGCTCCGGTTTCCTCCCACAATCTGAAAGACGTGCTGGTTATATGCATTGACCATGCTAAATTCTCACTGTGTACACAAACAGGCGCCAGAATGTAGCGACTAGAGGATTTTCATAGTAACTTCATTGCAGTGTTAATGTAGGCCTACTTATGACTAATAAATAAACTTTAAAAATCGCTGTATCTCAGTTATTGCGCTGAATACTATGTGAAAGTTCATATGGCCATGTTGCTGTTGCTGCTACAACATGTTATTCTTCCAGGCGGCAATTCTACAGGACAAAATTCCAAGATGCAAAACTTGTTTGGGAATTGTGAAACCAGACATCGTATTTTTCGGGGAAAGTCTCCCGAAAGATTTCTACTCGTACAGAAAGGAATTTAAACAGAGCGACCTGCTGATTGTAATGGGAACATCATTGGAGGTAGACATTCCTACTTCTATTGTACTGTTCAGCTGGCAGTAGTAGAGGTGGGTACAGTTTTGTCTTTTAAAAGGTATTTAGACAGTTACAGGGGTAAGATGGGTACAGTGGGATATGGGCCAAATGCAGGCAATTGGAAATAGCTTTGGGATTTAAAAAAAAGGGTGACATGGACAAGTTGGGCTGAAAGGCCTGTTTTCATGATGTAAACCTCTCTGACTCTATGGTCAATTCTGTGCACAATTGAAAGAGTGTGTGTGCGCCCCGTGTAAACCCTGGGAAATCAGAATGGAGAAAAGCCATTCATAGAACATGACAGCGCAGTTCAAGCCCTTTGGCCCTCGATGTTGCGCTGACCTGTGATACATATCTAAAGCCCATCTAAACTACAGTGTTCCAATATCATCCATATGTCTATCCAATGACCATTTAAATGCCCTTAATGTTGGTAAGTCCACTACTGTTTCAGGCAGGGCATTCCACGTTCTTACTATTGTCTGAGTAAAGAACCTACCTCCAACATCCGTCCTATATCTATCATCCCTCAATTTAAAGCAATGTCCCCTCGTCATGTGCCTGTCTTGTGCCCTATCTCAGCTCTGTCTGCAGATTAGCAGGTTATGTAAATAGAGTTGATGTAGGTCTGGATTTCCTTGTGTGAGTTAAAATTAGGTGAATTCTGAGGTTGCTAGCCTCATTACCATGCCTCGAAGGAGATAGTGGCATAGTAGTAATGTCACTGGACTAGTAATCCAGAGACTATGCTAATGCTCTGGGACATAGGTTCAAATCCCACCGTAGTAGCTGGAGGAATTTAAGTTGAATTAAATGTGCAATACAAGATAGTCTTAGTGATGGTGACCATGAAACTAAACCCACATGATTCACTAATGTCCTTTAGGGAAGGAAATCTGGCGTCCTTACCCAGTCTGACCTACATGTAATGCAGATATTTGGAATACTGTGTCCAATTCTAGTCATGATGTAAAGATGCCGGCGTTGGATTGGAGTGGTAAGAACTCAGTAAGAATTTAGCAACACCAATTATTAATCCAACCGATTTATTTGATAGTAAAATAGCGAGCTTTCAACACTCCCGTGTCTTCATCCGGCAAGTGCAGTGTTCTGGTCTGCAATAGCACACATCAGCACAGACAGTCAGAGATTGCTGATTAGAATGCGAATCCTTACATCTAACCTGCTATTCAAGTGTTAAAGTGGCTAACAATGTGTGTGAAGGGGATCCTGAGCATTGTTAGAGAGTTGTGTATTTTCTCCAGACAGCACAGTAAGTGAGGTTTTTTGCTAACCCAGGCAAGTTACGGGGGTTACAGATAGTGTGTCATGAAGCCAAGATCCCTGTTAAGACCGTCCTCATGTGTGCGGAGCTTGGCTATCAGTCTCTGTTCAGCGACTCTGCGCTGTCGTGTATCACGAAAGCCCCCTTGAAGAACATTTACCCGCAGGTCGGAGGCCGAATGCCCATGACTGCTGAAGTGTTCGCCCACAGGAAGGGAACTGTTTTGCCTGGTGATTGTTGAGCGATGCTCATTCATCCGCTGTCGTAGTGTTTGCATGGTCTCCCCAATATACCATGCTTCGGGACATCCTTTCTTGCAACGTATTAGGTAGACAACGTTGGCCGAGTTGCAAGAGTATGTACCGTGCACCTGGTGAATGGTATCCTCACGTTTGATGATGTCGTCCATGTCTATGATCTGGCATGTCTTGCAGAGGTTGCTGTGGCAGGGTTGTGTGGTATTGTGGTCACTGTTCTCCTGAAGGTTGGGTAGTTTGCTGCGAACAATGATCTGTTTGAGGTTGTGCGGTTGTCTGAAAGCAAGAAGTGGGGGGGTGGGGATGGCCCTAGCGAGATGTTCATCGTCATCAATGATATGTTGAAGACTCCGGAGAAGATGTCGTAGCTTCTCCGCTCCGGGGAAGTACTGGACAACAAAGGGTACTCTGTCCACCGTGTCCCGTGTTCGTCTTCTGAGGAGATCAGTGCGGTTTATCGTTGTGGCACGTTGGAACTGTCGATCGATGAGTCGAGCGCCATATCCTGTTCTCACGAGTGCATCCTTCAGTGTCTGGAGGTGTCTGTCACGATCCTCCTCATCTGAGCAAATTCTGTGTATACGGAGGGCTTGTCCATAGGGAATGGCTTCTTTAACGTGTCTAGGGTGGAAGCTGGAGAAGTGGAGCATTGTGAGGTTGTCTGTCGGTGTGCGGTACAGTGAGGTGCTGAGGTGACCGTCCTTGATGGAGATGCGTGTGTCCAAGAATGCAACTGATTCTGGAGAATAGTCCATGGTGAGTCTGATGGTGGGATGGAACTTGTTGATATCATCATACAGTTGTTTCAATGATTGTTCACCATGAGTCCAAAGGAAAAAGATGTCATCAATGTATCTAGTATATAACCTTGGTTGGAGATCTTGTGTGGTGAAGAAGTCTTGTTCGAACCTGTGCATGAAGATGTTGGCATACTGAGGTGCGAATTTGGTCCCCATGGCTGTTCCGTGTGTCTGGATGAAAAGCTGATTGTTGAAGGTGAAGACATTGTGGTCCAAGATGAAGCGGATGAGTTGTAAAATTGCATCTGGAAACTGGCAGTTGTTGGCATTGAGTACTGAGGCAGTTGCAGCAATACCATCGTCGTGGGGGATGTTGGTGTAGAGCGCCGAGACATCCATTGTGACAAGGAGTGTCCCTGTTTCTACTGCTCCGTGTGTGCTGAGTTTCTGCAGGAAGTCCGTAGTGTCAAGACAAAAGCTGGGGGTTCTTTGTACGATGGGTTTCAGGATGCCCTCGATATAGCCGGAGAGGTTATATTTCCAATTCTAGTCGCCAGAAGGGTGTGGAGGCTTTGGAGAGAGTACAAAAAAGGTTTACCAGGATGTTGCTTGGTATAGAGGGTATTAGCTACGAGGAGAGATTGAATGAATTGGGATTGTTCTCCCAGGAAAGACTAAGGCTGAGGGGTGACCTGATACAAGTTTATAAAATTATGATGGGTGCGGATAGGGTGAACAGTTGGAAGCTTTTCCCCAGGGCAGAAACGATAATTACAAGTGGGCACAAGTTCAAGATAAGGGGGGAAAGGGTCAGTGGAGATATGCGGGGAAAGTTTTTTCAGTGGGTGGTGGGATCCTGCCAAGTGAAAGGCTGAGGCAGATACTTTAGTGACATTTAAGACTTATCTGGATAGACACATGAACAGACGGGGAATAGAGGGATACAGGCGATTGGTCTAAATAGGATAATGTGATTAGTGCAAGCTTGGAGGGCCAAAGGGCCTGTTTCTGTGCTGTACTGTTCTTTGTTCTTTGCCCCTCTGAAATGGCCTGATAAATCACTCAGTTCAAGGGCAATTAGGGATGGGCTAATAATGGGTTGGATTTAGGTATGAAGGGGTGGGATTGGGAGGGGAGTGTGTGTGTATAAGGGTGTGGTGGGGGTGAGTGGAGGAGGGGTGCAGAGATTAGATTGTTTAAAATGTTAACCTCTGACCTGACCCCAGCTTGCGTGTTCTTGTGTCCAGCCCTGCTGGATTTGTTCTGCGTCTTTGGTAATCTGGGAATGCAAAATACAAGAACAACAGCAACCTGGGTTAAAAGAAGTGTGGAAAAGTAAGGAAGCTGTTTGAAATTTGAACTGAACCTTAGTTAAAATACATGGACAATTTTAAAAACCATATTGTAAAAAAGAGGTGCTGGAGAAGGAACAAAACAAAAATCTTTTCCAAGGATGGTAACAGGAAGTAGAGAATTGAGATTGAGAACCTGTATCCTTTTCCTCTTGACCCAAGAGAGGTATTTAAATTCTGAAAGGGTTCTGATACAATAGATACAGAGGGAATGTTTCCACTTGTGGGGAAGAGCATGACTGGGGACTATCAATATAAGATAGACACCAAGAAATCTAGTGAATTCAGAAGAAACGTTTTCATCCATAACGTGGGAACTGGTGACCACAGGGAGTGGCTGAGGCAACTCACATAGATATATTTAAGGGGAGGGTTAGCATACAATGGGGGAGGGAATCGAGGGTTAGACTGACGTGGATGAAGAAAGATCGGAGGCTTGAATGGAAGACAAACAATAGCATCGACTGGCTGCACCGAATGGCTTGTTTTTGTGTTGCGTGCTCGATGTAATCTTACGCACCTTCTCTTCCTGAATGCAGATTGAACCCTTTGCGAGCATTGTGAATTCTGTGCAGCCTCACGTACCTCGCCTGCTCCTGAATTGGAATGCCGTTGGCCCCTTTAAACAAATTCCTCTGAAGCGAACAGATGTGCGAAAGTTAGGCGACTTGATGGACAGTGTGCGACTGTTGGTGAAACTTATGGGATGGATTCATGACCTGGATGAACTGATCAAGGTGGGTGCTTGTGGGAAGGTCTCATCAATGTCAATTCAAATCTGTAATATCTCCTGTATTTCTGGATACCTTTGCAAATCTATTACACTCCTGACATTATCTGGCACAACGACCTCTCAATGCCAGGATCCCAGGTTCGATTCCCGGCTTGGGTCACTGTCTGTGTGGAGTTTGCATGTTCTCCCCGTGTCTGTGTGGGTTTCTTCCGGTATTCTGGTTACCTCCCACAGTCCAGCAATGTGTGGCTTAGGTACATTGGTCATGCTAAATTGCCTCTTTAATGTCCCAGGCTGTGTAGATTGGGGATGGGGGTCAATGGGGTAAATATATAGGGTTATGGGAATCGGGCCTGAGTAAGATGCTCTGTCAGAGAGTCTGAGAAGACCCAATGATGGGCCTAAATGCTAGAGAAGGTGTTGTGACAGATATTGTGACCAAATTCTTTGTCAAGGAGACCGAAGTAGCTCATGCAAGGAATTCCAAGACCCAGGCAGCTGAAGTCACAGCTATAGGTTACCAATCAAAATTGGAGGAGTGCAGAGATCCCTCAGAATTTAAGCTGGAGGAGGTTACAGAGATGAGGAGGAGCGGGGTTTCAGAACTGGGATAAAAAATATCCAAATGAGCCTTTGTTAGAGTGAAGAGGAAATGGTGATGAGATGGTACATAGAAATGTTGAAGATAGGAGCAGGAGGAGGCCATTCAGCCCTTCGAACCTGCTCCGCCGTTCATCACGATCGTGGACGATTGTCCAACTCAATGGCTCATCCTGCTTTTTCTCCATAACCTTTGACCCCATTCACCCCAATTTATTCCCATTTGGCCAGAGGTGAGCAACAGTGGTGAGGGAGAGCGGTGATTGGCTGGAGATGAGGGAGCGTGGCAATTGGCTGGAAGTGAGGGAACATGGTGATTGGCCAGAGGTGAATATGGGGGTGGGGGGTGATGGTAGTTGGCCGGAGGTGAATGGGGGAGGGGGAATGGTGTGGTGTTTGGCTGGAGATGAGCGGTAGGGGGTAGTTGGCAATTGGCCGGAGGTGAGGGAGCGTGGTGATTGGCTGAGCAGCTTTCTGTAACATCCGTTTGTCAGTATTTGTACTTAAAGATCTGATTAACTTTGTGGTGAGATTAACCTTTAAGGAACCTACTCTCAGATGTAGCTGCAAGTGTCTTTGTATCATGTAATAAACCACCTGATCTATTCAATTGTATCGCAGGGTGAAACTGGTGCTCCTGTGTAGAACAGAGCTGACCCAGGATCCAGAGTTCCAGGTTACCCTGAACTGAACTGCTGCTGTGGACAAGGCCACCCATGACTGCCCAAGTGGCATCCGGACTCTACACAGGACCAGGTAGAAAAGACCAGGATCAGAACAGTTCTGCATCAAGAAACTCATGCATTAATGTCACTGAGCACTGTTGCATCGAGAGCAGCTCTTGAGAGAGCTCTCCTACACCAGAAACATCTGCATCAGAGACTGAATGAAGTTTACACGTTACCACCTGGGCTGTTGACAAAAGTAACTTTCAAAAGGCAAGGTAGTTGATGAGGTATTCATTCTAACCACAGTTCGATGTGTCGTACGGTGTAGAGATCACACCAAGTTTCTCAATGTGATTCTCACCTTTACGTTTTCTCACTGTTTTCAGCATTGGAGTGAACATGAAATACTTTAATAAGCTGTTCATCTTAAATTTTAATGTACAATTTATTTCTGAAACCCTGCAGTATGTTTAATAGTAAACTGATGAATATTGGGCAGATAACTGTTTAGTTCTGAAATTAACTGCACCAAATTGTGAAAAGGTATTTTTTATAACTTTGTGCACATTGTGAAACTATTTTAACTTAAAATTATTTTTACAAATCTGGTATCTAATCTATTGTTTTGTGAGGCATCAATTTTCAAGTTTTTAGGTGTCCAGATCATCAGCAACCTGTCCTGGTCCTCCTACGCCAACACTATATTTAAGAAAGCCAACCAATGCCTCTACTTTCTCAGAAGACCAAGGAAATTTGGCATATCAGCTACTACTCTCACCAACTTTTATAGAAGCATCATATTATAGCTTCGTATGGGCTCCTGCTCTGCCCACGACCGCAAGGAACTACAAAAGATCATGAACGTAGCCCAATCCGTCACACAAACCAGCCTCCCATCCGTTGAATCTGTCTACACTTCCCACTGCCTCGGCAAAGCAGCCAGCATAATTAAGGACCCCATGTACCCTGGACATTCTCTCTTCCATCTTCTTTCTTCAGGAAAAAGATGCAGAAATCTGAGGTCATGTACCAATTGACTCAAGAACAGCTTCTTCCCTGCTGCTGTCAGACTTTTGAATGGAATTACCTTGCATTAAGTTGATCTTTCTCTACACTCTGACTATGACTGTAACACTACTGTCTGCACTCTTTTTCCTTCTCCATGAATGGTACGTTTTGTCTTTATAACACGCGAAAAACAATACTTTTCACTGTATGTGAATGTAACAATAATCAAATCGGGGGACTAGCTAGGGTAAATGTGTGGGGTTATAGGGAAAGGACTTGAAGATAGTGGTGTTCTCATGCCGCTGCTATCTTTATCCTGGGTAGTCATAGGTTTGAAGTTCAGTTGAAAGAGTCTTTACAAATTGCTGCAGGATGTTTTGTTGATGGTATACACAACTGCCATTGTGCGTAAGTGGTGGAGGAAATGAATGTTGAAGGCTGTGATGGGATGCCAATCAAGTGTGCCACTTTGTTCTGGATGATGTCGAGCTTCTTGAGTTGTTGGAGCGGCAGCCATCCAGGCAAGTGGAGAGTATTCCATTACAGCCCTGACTTGTTGATGTGCTCAGATTTTGGGGAGTCAGGAAATGAGTGACTTCCTGCAGGATTCCAGCCTCTGATCTGCTCTTGTAACTAGAGTAAATGTAGGTAAAGGTCCAATTCAGTTCTGGTCACTGGTAACCATCAGGATGTTGATGATGGGGGAGACAGTGATAGCAATGCCACTGAATGTTGAGGAAGAGAATGTTAGGATATATTTTGTTGGAGATACACATGGCCTGCCAGATCTTGTTGCATTTGGACTGTTTCAGTATCTGAGTTACAGATGGTGCTGAACATCATTGGCGATCATTCGACACAGTAGCTTAATGGTTAGCACTGCTGCTTCACCGCTCCAGGAATCTGGGTTCAATTCTGGAACCCTGGCCTCGGTCACTGTCTATGCAGAGTCTGCACGTTCTCCCCGTGTCTGTGTGGGCTTTCTCTCCGTGCTCCAGTTTCCCCTCTCTGTCCGAAGTTGTACAGGTTAGGTTGATTGGCCGTGCTAAAAAAATTGCCCCTTGGTGTCCTGAGATGTGTAGATTAGTGGACAAATATGTAGCGGGTAGGCCCTGGATGGGATTGTGGTCAGTGCAGACTCGATGGGCCAAATTATCTCTTTCTGCACTGTAGGGATTGTATGACTTTTTATGATGGAAGGTCATTGATGAAGCAGCTAAAGATGGTTGGGTCTACCGTGATGCTATTTGCCTTTAAGAAATGTATTTTAATCTGGTTTCTCTGCAGTTTGAGGTTCTAGCTTTTTGCTGAGCTGTCTGAGCTGATGTCCTTTTGTTGCTGTCAAGAGTCATAATAGGCTTTTTATTTATTTTTAATCTGAGTTTAATGCACTCTCCTGGAACTTAGAACCTTTTAGCTTTATGACTGTCTGGTGCTTTGGACAGTATTTTTTCCATAGGGAAATCCAGAGTTACTTCCAGTTTTAGTTAGAAGCTGTCGGGTTCCAGACTGCAAAAAGTGTGTTTGTCTCTCTCCTGGATATTGGAAATTCTGCTGATGAGTTAGAAACTTTCTTTGCCTCTTTGGAGTGGAACATTTGATGTTGGTAGTTTGCTGGCCAGCAGTGACCCTCTCTCTTCTTCCTTGCTGTGCTGGGAGCTCCAGGACGGGGAAGTCAGAGTTTCAACTCTATCCAAAGGACACATTTATAGCAGATGTTGCAAAAGCTGCAAGCATCACATGAGCATTCTTATTTTCTGTGCTAAACCTGGGACAGTTATTTGTAAGATGGTTTGTTTTGGTTGGAACAGGACATTGAGCTGTTAAGATTTATATATCATGGTTGTTTTTTTTCTTGTTTGTAATAGGTAAAAAGTTTTTGCTGATTTTCTGTAGTAACTGTATTCTTAAACTTTGATAAAATCTCCCTCGTGGGTCATTTGAGTCATATCTGGAGAGAAACATATTATGCTCACCCAAGCCACAATTCAAAGTTCAAAACTTATGATCTATACTGACTTCATAAAACAGCATGCAGTTTCTGACCTGGATTCTAATACTAGGACTTCTGTATATTGGACAATTTGATGGTGCATCTTTTAACACACACATACTTGAGAAATTAGAAAAAGCTCTGAAAAAAAAGCAACACAGCACATTTTGCTTAGAGATTTAATGTAGATATAAATCATGGGAGTGACAGTACAGGTGGTGTCCATTCAATCAATCAAGCTTGGGCCACTGTTCAGCTGAAGCCAAAGCCTCCATTGGACTGAGATATATTCAGTTAAAACTACTAACTTATGATACAGGGTGCAAATTTGTGAAATACTGAAAGAAGGCAAATGCTCAAACCTCTCTTCCAGTCACTAAAATCTATAAAAGTATTGAAAGTTTCTCAGATGCAAGTTTTCTATCAACACTTATTGTACTTTACACCACAATAAAAGATCAACTTCAGATACTGACAATTAAAAACCGGCTGGTAATTAAAGCTGAACTTGTGGTGCTGATCTGGCAGTAAGCCTTCCTGAAAAAGTGTCAGCCTAAATCAGAAACTGTAAAACGTAGAACAGTACAGCACAGTATAGGCCCTTCAGCCCTATCAAACTATTCCACTCCCTACTTTAGTGGCTACTATAGCGTCACCACCAGGGTGTATACCAAAGCAAATTCGTAGAATCCCTACAGCGCAGAAGGAGACCATTTGGCCCACTGAGTCTGCACTGATCACAATCCCACCCATGCCTATTCGTGTAACCCCACACATTTAACCTCTAATCCCCTGACACTAGGGTCAATTTAGCACAGCCAATCAACCTAACCTGCACACTTCTGGACTGGTTAATGCTCAGGAGGTAAGAAGCCACTTTTCTTCCTTTCAGTTACAAGATGATGAGAAATCTGATTATCTCACTGTTAGAACATTAAAAATCAGGGCAAGTTTTTTTAAATTCCAGAATTTATAAATAACCCAATCAAACAGTAGGATCACAGTTTTCATTTCCAATTCAGGCTGTTAAAAGTTAAGGTTTGAGCTTTGTTTAAACCATTGTCTGATGTAAGTTTGCACGCATGCAATAAACTCTGCTGGATGCACGTCTGATTGAATATATTTCTCAAACTTGCAAACTCTGAAACACGCTATTTAATCAATTCTATTTAACTAGTACATAATTTGAATACTGCTTTTTATCTCGCACTCATCAGGACAAATACAGGAATGCCAACTTTCAAATGATCACAATTTATACTACAAAAGAAGAGGTCTGGCAAATCAACTCTAGCCATGCCGTTATGTAGAAAGGAACAGGGAACTACAGGTTCCCCAAACTCTCTGCTGCATTGCAAACAGCTTCTGTGATATTCGACTATACGTAATTAAAGTTCCTTCCTTACTGAAGGCAAGCCAGAGATCAGATTAAAGCTTTAGCCAGACTAGTACAATTTGGATCACACGGAGGTACCAACCCATTGCTCAGCATCACGCTCCAGTGCTGTGTTCTTCCCACTCATTCTTATAATTGATACTAAACCAGATCTTTCCTCCTGCCATTAATTTTGAATCCTCTGCTCTCATTTCTTTTTAAGAAAGCATCACAATGTTTTGGGAGAACACAGCATTCTTGGCGCGTCCTGACCAACATTAGCCACAACAGCAGCAGCAAAAACAGATCTACCGGTCTTCCTTGTTAGTTATGGGACCCCGCAGCGTACAAGACAGCTGTTACATTTACCTACATAACGGCAGTGACTACAGTTCAGAAATAAACAACAGGTTGTGACATGCTTTGAAATACCCTGAAAATGCAAGTTCTAAGATTTAGGTGTTCTTGGAAATAATTTCAATATGCTGAATAATGTAAACATACAAAGTGAAGCATGATTCTGTACAGCGTTAATTCTGGAGCAGTCACTTCATCCCCCCTCTGTTACGAGGCACTGATTCTGTTCTGCTCAGATTGCTTCCCGGCAGAAATTGATCCAGAATGGCATTCCTCCCATTCCAATTCCAGTGCCAGCCTGGGAATGTACTTGCTGGGCAGTGTGCTCTGTTCATGCTGTCAGTGATGAAACTGGATGACGTTGGAAATTGAATATGATCTGTCTGGCTTTACAAACAACGGTATAAACACAGTGAAAAAGCAATAGGTAGAAAATATCCTCTCTGCGGGTAAGAGCTGTGTTTCCGTACATACAGCATTAAAGAGGTGACTGAATGCGTTCCCCACGCTCCATGCTGGAAACCATTCATTTTTCAGCCAAACATGTCCTGCGAAAGTAATTAAATAAAGGTAGAGTTTGGAAAAGGGATAGCAGGTACACCGCTAGATATTCTCATCAGAATCGGAGTCATGATCACTGGTGTACTCGTTGGCTACTTCCTCCAATGGGCCCATTGTGCCGTCTGGCTTAACTCTCATTGGCTTAATGATCTGCTCTCTGTAAAATAAAAGAGTTAATTTCCATGAGTGGATTCCTGACTGGTGGCTGATGCTTACCAAAAGCTTAGGGCTGAAATAAAAGCCAAAATATCCTCAAATACAAGTCTTCATTCCAAGAGTCTCATTAGACCCACTAAGCCAATTAAGTAATGAATGGAAAGTCAAATCCTAATGAACAGGGTGCAGTGCTATTGTCTCGGATAATTCACCGCCCCTATGCTCCTGGCCTTACGCAACCTGCTGCCCCAGTTTGCCCACCCCTCAAGTATCTGCGACTAACCCAATTATTAAATGCTCCCTTGCAAGTACATTTGTTTACTTTCAGCAAATCGAGTGATGACATCCTCCAGAATACATTCCCTATAAACTCGAGTGATGTTTAAGTGTTTGCTAGCTGACTCTGACTCTGGCAAGCTCCGTCGCACACCGTCATTGTTCGGGAGAGTTTAATTGTAAAATTGTCAGTCAATTTAATCTCTTCAGAGGAACGTTTTATACCTCTTCACAGCTAATCCAATTACATCTATCCTGTGTTCTGCCTTAAAGATTAAACGTTAATTAAAAACATTAGCTGTTTGTGCACAAATTAACAAAAAAAATCCAATAAAACTTTTAATGCACATATGTTTATGTTTCAGTCTTCAGTCAATCTTGTGAATTTAAGGTGCTTTTCTTTCATAGTTTATAGGCATTTCTTTTAAGGGCATCTTTTTAACGCCCATCCTTAATTGAGAAGGTGGTGATGAGCTAGCTGCCTTCTTAAAGAGCTGCAGTCCATCTGGTGTAGATACAGTACTGTTAGAGGGAGTTCTTGGATTTTGACCCAGTGTCAGTGAAGGAACAGTGATGCATTTCCAAGTCAGGTTGGTGAGTGGCTTGGCGGGGAACTTGCAACTGCTGGTATTCCCATGTGTCTGCTGTCTTTGTTCTTGGTAAGAAATCTCACAACGCCCAACAGGTTTATTGGGAATCACTCAATGCACTCACCTGATGAGGGAGCAACACTCCGAAAACTTGTGATTCCAAATAAACCTGTTGGACTTTAACCTAGTGTTGTGAGATTTCTTATTATGCCACCTCAGTCCAATGCTGGTATGTTCACATCATGTTTTTGGGAGCAGAGGCTGTGGATTTGGGAGGTGTTGGTGAATGAGCCTTGGTAAGTTGTTGCAGTGCATCTTCCAGATAGTATGCATTGCTGCCACTGTGCATTAGTGGCAGAGGAAATATATGTTTAAGGTAGTGAATGGGGAACTGATTAAGTGTGCATTCTCAACAAGTTACTGCTAATAAATATGTCCCACATACTCCAGAAGACTAACAAAAATGCTCCTTACCCATCCACACAACACGCAGATAACCACAACAGCAATAAAAATGCTGGAAATCTATGGCCTTCTCCTCTTCCTCCCTCCCCTCCTAAATCACATCTATATATCAGGAACTTGCTTTGTGATCACTGAAGGGCAGATCTATACCAGACACTTCACCCTTTCCGTCACTTTCAAAACTAGGTCTCAAAGTTACAATTCAATCATACCATGATACAACAGTGAGATCAAAACAAAAGTACTGCAGAGGTAGTGATCGTAACATCAGCTAAATCAAGAATGATGATCACCAGACAGAAGATGGTTGTTTTAACCTGTTGCCTTTAATTCAAGACAAAACTGGAGTTGTGGAGATGGGCATGCAACCTCAAAGCCTGCCTAGAGACAAGGCCATATGACCTGCTTGCTAGGCTTGCTTGTCAGAGGCCCAGTTAAATATTATTGAAAGTACAGTGCTGTAAATCTTAACATCTGAACAGAAAAGGGAGAAGACGGTTGCTCTTGCTGCATGCAGTCTCTCAAAAAGTTGTCAGAGTGAAAGATTCCAGGAAGGCAAGTACTTTGATGCCAGGCAGAAGTAAAAGAGTGGTTTTGTGGAAACATCTGAGTGGAGAGCTGGTGAGGATGGAATCCATGTTGGAGGAAACAAGGAGTGTGAAGAGTTGACAAGCATGGAATCATCAGAGGAAACCTGGCAACAGGAAATTCATGTTATTATCTTCACTGTTGAGTAAAGAGGCTTTGGTTTAAAAGGTTCCCAAAAGATTCACTGAGTAAAAGCAGGTTGAAGATGATCCTGTTAGAGCGAGAAGAAACTTTGAACTTGAACTCTGGCTTCATGTCCATGGACAGTGTAGCGTAATAAACACAGTGAGAATTTTCAGTGTTAGGAAGTTACCACAGGATACCTTTTTTGTAGATTAGTTGCCATTCAGTAAAATTTAGTGTACATTTATTTTAGTGCATTTGGAAAAAAATCTTAATATGGAATCTAGTGCAATCTTTGGAGTCAATTCACTTTTTACAAGTTATTGGACTCTAAGGGGACTGTAACAAAATGAAGACAAGAATATAGGGAAATGGGATTACATGAGGTTATCGAGATGGATGGCGGAATGACCTTTCATAATCTCTCTAAAGGTTAACATTGATACTTCACAATGCCAGAGTTCAATTTGTGCTTCCGATGACTGTATGGAGTTTGCACATTCTCCCTGTGTCTATGTGGGTTTCTTCTGGGTGCTCTGGTTTTCTTCCATACTGCAAAGGTGTGCAGGTTAGATAGGCCATGCTAATTGCCCCTTAGTGTTCCAAGATGTATAGGTTAGGGAGATTAGTGAAATAAATGTGTGAGGTTACAAGGATAGCGTAGGGGGTGGGCCTGAGTAAGATGCTCTGTCGGAGAGTCGGTGCAGACTCGATGGGTTTTCTGCGCTGTTGGGATTCTATAATATCTAATTTGAAAAATGTAATGCCAAGAGAGACAACCTAATCCCACTATCCAGCTCTTGGTTTGTAGCCTGTAGGTTATTGCACATCATGTGCCTATTCAAATGTTTTTTTAAATGTAATGAAGGTTTCTGTCTGTAATGAAGGTTTCTGTCTGTAATGAAGGTTTCTGTCTGTAATGAAGGTTTCTGTCTGTCTTTCAGACAGCGAATTATAGACCTCAACTATCCTCTGGACAAAATAATTTCTCAACTAATTCTGTTAAAACAATGTCCTCTGGTATTGGCCTTGCTGCTAAATCAGATAGGTCTACCTCTCTGTTTTAACTGGGCCTCTCATGACTTTGCACACCTTGATTGAATTGAGACACCCCTGCAGTGCGATTCCAGGATTTTGACCCAGCGACAGTGAAGGAACAGCGATATATTTCCAAATCAGGATGTTTGTGGCTGGCATGGGAACTTGTCAATGATGATGTTCCCATGCAGTTGCTGCCCATCTCTTTCTGGGTGCAAGAGGTTATGTGTTTGTAGATGGCACACATGACTGTCACTGTGCATCATTGAAGGAGGAGGGAGTGAATGTTTATGGTGGTGGATTGGGGTAACAATCAAGTGAACTGCTTTAGAACATAGAACATAGAACACTACAGCACAAACAGGCCCTTCGGCCCACAAGTTGTGCCGAACACATCAAAACCTACCCAGCCATAGACCTATCTATAACCCCCAATCCCATTGGATCCCATATACTCATCCAGAAGTCTTTTAAAAGACCCCAGCGAGTTCGCCTCGACCACCACCGACGGCAGCCGATTCCATTCACTCACCACCCTCTGAGTGAAAAACTTTCCCCTAGCATCCCCTCTGTACTTGCTTCCCTGCACCTTAAATCTGTGCCCTCTCGTCGTGACCATTTCAGCCCTGGGAAATAGTCTCTGAGAGTCCACCCTATCTATTCCTCTCAACATCTTGTAAACCTCTATCAGGTCGCCTCTCAACCTTCGTCTCTCCAGGGAGAACAGTCCCAGCTCCCTCAACCTGTCTTCATAAGGCATGCCTCCCAATCCAGGCAACATCCTTGTAAATCTCCTCTGCACCCTTTCAATAGCTTCCATGTCCTTCCTATAGTGAGGCGACCAGAACTGCGCACAGTACTCCAAGTGTGGTCTGACAAGGGTCCTATAAAGCTGCAGCATTACCTCCTGACTCCTGAACTCAATCCCTCGATGAACGAAGGCCAGTACACCGTAAGCTTTCTTAACCACATCCTCCACCTGGGAGGCCGATTTGAGAGTCTTATGGACCCGGACCCCAAGATCCCTCTGCTCTTCCACACAGCTAAGACTCCTACCTTTGATAGTGTACTCATTCATCCCGTTGGATCTGCCAAAATGGACCACAACACATTTATCCGCGTTGAAGTCCATCTGCCACTTCTCCGCCCAGTCTTGCATCCTGTCGATGTCATGCTGCAACTTTTGACATCCCTCCAGACCATCCACAACACCACCGACCTTCGTGTCATCGGCGAACTTACTCACCCATCCCTCCACTTCCTCATCCAGGTCATTTATGAAAATGACAAACAGCAAGGGTCCTAGAACAGATCCCTGGGGCACTCCACTGGTGACCGACCTCCATGCAGAAAAAGAGCCATCCACAACCACCCTCTGCCTTCTGCAGGCAAGCCAGTTCTGGATCCACAAGGCCAAAGCCCCTTGGATCCCATGGCCTCTCACCTTCTCAAGAAGTCTTGCATGTGGGACCTTGTCAAATGCCTTGCTGAAGTCCATGTACACCACGTCCACTGCTCTTCCTTCGTCAATGTGTTCAGTCACATTTTCGAAGAACTCAATTAAGCTTGTAAGGCACGACCTGCCTTTTACAAAACCATGCTGACTATTTCTAATCAACCTTTGTCCTGGATGATATCAAGTTTCATGAATGTTGTTAGTCCAGTTCACACAGAATGTTGATAATGGAAGATTCAGCAATGGTAATGCCATTATGTGTTGGCAGAGATGATGAGATGGTTCAATTCTCTCTCTTGATAGAGATGGTCATCATTTGGCAGTTGTGTGGCATGAATGTTATTCACCTCCTAGCAGCCTAAACTTGAATACTGTCCAGGTCTTGCTTCACAGGGACACAAACTGCTTCAGTATCTAGGCTGTTGCAAGCAGTGCCGAACACTATACAGTTATCACTGAACATCTGCACTTCTGACTTCATCATGGAAGCAAGATCATTGGTGAAGCAGCTGAAGATGGGTGGACCTAAAACACTCGCCTGAGGAACTTCTGTAGTAATGTCCTGAAGCTGAGATGATTGACATCCAACCACCACAATCACCTTCTGGATGTGCTAGGTACAATTCCAACCAGTGGAAAGTTTCCCATCTGATTTCCAACAACTCCAGTTTTGCCAAAGCCCCTTGATGCCACACTTGATCAAATGCTGTCCTGATGTCAAGAACAGTGACGAAAACTTCACCTCTGGAGTTCAGCTCTTTTGTCCATGTTTAGACCAAGGCTTAATGAGGTCAGGAGCTAAGTGATCCTGGCTGAACCCAAATGAGCACCAGTGAGCAGATTATTGCTGAGTATGTGCTGCTTCATAGCACTGTTGAGGACCCCTTCTATCACCTTACTGATGATCAAGAATAGACTGATGGGGCAGTAATCAGCTTGGTTGGATTTGTCTGCTTTTTGTGTACAGGACATATCAGGGCAATATTCCAAATTGTCAGGTAGAGATCAGTGTATTAACTATGCTAGGACAGCTGGAGTTCTGGAGGGCAAGGTTTGGAACACAAGTATTCAGACTATAGCCAGAGCTCATTGCAATATCCAGTGCCTTCAGCTGTTTCCTGATATCACTGAAGTGAGTCGAATTAGCTAAAGACTGGCATTTGTGATCCTGGGGATCTTATGAAAAGGCTGAGACGGATCATCCACTTGACACTTCTGGCTAAATATTTTTGCAAATATTTCAGTCTTCTCTTTTATCCCACTGTGTTCTCTAGTAACCACTGTTTTAATGACTCCAAGATGAAGGCAAAACACCAGCAAAATTAAGGGCCCTAAGCACCCCGGACATTCTCTCTTTCACCTTCTTCCATTTGGAAAAAGATACAAAAATCTGAGGTCATGTACCAACCGACTCAAGAATAGCTTCTTTCCTGCTGCCACCAGACTTTTGAATGGTCCTACCTTGCATTAAGTTGATCTTTCCTTACACCATAGCTATGACTGTAACACTACTTTCTGCATTCTCTTGTTTCCTTTCTATGAATGGTATGCTCTATCTGTACAGTGCAGAAGAAACAATACTCTCACTGTGTATTAATACGTGTGACAATAATAAATCAAATCATATCAACAACATGCTCCTTAAAAGCTACCACTTTGACTAAACCTTTGGTCATCTGTCCTAACATCTCAGTGCCAAATTTTATTTGATTATGCACCTGTGAAGTATCTTGGGATGTTTTACAATGTTGCAGGTGCTATATAAATACAAGCTTTTGTTGTTGGAGATTTAATTAAGAATTTTTTCATGTAAAGTTCAATACTTCAACAAATCAGACTCATGAATGATTATTGTCACAATCTCTGATAATGTGTGTGCACTGACTGTTAGCTAACAGAAAGGACTTTATCGAATGTATAATTCAGGTAGCACAGATGTATAAACCGTGGCTGCAGGAGAGTAGGGAGCAAGGACACGATAACAACCTCAGAAATAAGTGTATGCATCCTTCTCCAACCTGCCTCTGACATAGTCACCAGCATCACATTCCAGCTCACTTTGCTAATTATTCACTATAAATAAAACATCATCTTCTGAGTGGCTTTGTGGAAAGGAGGTCTCAATTAAAGGAGTTGGGTACTTGCATTCTTGCCTGCGGCTTCAGGTCTCCCGAGAGCCCCTTTCACTGATGCAGGTTACATCTTCGCTTTGCCATTTAGCCTGATTATGACTGTGAGTCAGACTCTTTTGTACAATAATCTTCCTGGCCTGTTGTGCGTCTGTCAGTGCCAATACCTGGAATTAATTACACCATTCGTACCTTTGCCAGTTTAACAAAGCAAAACCCCGCTCTCGCTGGGTAAATCGCTTTGGTTAGTGTTGGAGGGACTAGTTTATCTTTCTCTAATTGAGTGCCACATAATAGTTCCGACCTTTTCACAAGGCATCGACTGTGAGATGCATTCTGAAGAAAGAAAATTCAAAGCTGTACTGTCGGCCTGAATGATCTGTTAATTAAACCGGTGCTTTTAATGAGAGGTTGCCAGTCGCACAGGTCCTGCTGTATCTGCTCAGTTTTAACCTTTGTTTGAGTTTCCGCCTATGTCTGGCTCAAGTTAATTGGTCCACACTAATTTACACAGATTCCAGGCTCCTGGAATAGGTTGGCAAGGAATCATTTAATGACAATGTATCATTAATTTTAAAACAGTGACAGATTTTTGTTAGTCAAAAGGTACTAAGGGATCCAGGGCAAAGGCAGGTAAATAGAGTTACCTTGGAGATTAGCAATGATTTCATTTAAATGGCAGGACAGGCTCAAAGGGCTAGACAGCCTCTTCCTACATCCTTGTGTCAAGGGTTAATGTTTGACTGATAGGAAAAGCAAAACAATTGCTTGGCTTCCGACAAAAAGGAACTCAGCCAAAACATTAAGCTGTCATTTCACAGATGCTGTGCATTTGCCTATAATGATTGTGCAAAAAGTAATGCAATTTTTGAAACCATTTAGATGCCTCTTATTTAAATAGCAAAACATAAAGAAAGCCTTCAATATTGTAATGTGTAAATAAACTCTTAATTACCTTACTTTACAGGGATATTGGAGCAGAAGTAGGCCATTTGGCCCCTCTAGCCTGTTCCACCACGCAATAAGATCAGGGCTGATCTGTGGTCTCAGCTCCACTTTTCTATCTGAACCTATAACCTTTGATCCCATGCTGAACAAAACTCTGCCTTGAATAAATTCTAAGACCCCAGCCTCCACTGCTTTCTGGGGAAGAGACTTCCACACACCAAACACCCTCTGAGAAAAAAGGTTTCTCCGCGTGGCCACATGAAATGAGAGGCCATTTATTTTTAAAACTATGGCCCCGAGTTTTATTCTCCCCACACTATTTTTCCACTTATTGCAAAGCTGTTTTTCATATTTAAGACAGGTTTTTCTCTATTTGCTACATATTACAGACACAGTAGTTAGCACTGCTGCCTCACAGGACCAGGGAGCCATGTTCAATTCCTGACTCGGGTCAGTGTATGTGCAGTCCGCATGTTCTCCCCATGCCTGAGTGGGTTTCCGCCAGGTGCTCCGGTTTTCCCCCCACACTCTGAAAGACGTACTGGTTAGGTGCATTGGCCATGCTAAATTCTCCCACACTGTACCCAAACAAGTGCTGGAGTGTGGCGACTATGAGATTTTCACAGTAACTTCACTGCAGTGTTAATATAAAACAAATTGTGACTAAGAAATAAACTTTGTACTATTACCTCTGTCTAAGCCAAGCTGTACATGCAGTACTATCCTTACAGAATTGGACAATATCAGTGTGGAACATCAGTGTATAAAATTATGACGGGCATAAATAGGGTGAACAGTGGGAAGCTTTTTCTCAGGTCAGAGGTGACGAACACAAGGGGTCACAGGTTCAAGGTTTAACACAGATGTCAGAGAGATGTATTTTACACAGAGGGTGATGAGGCCTTGAATGCACTGCCAAGAAAGGTGGTACAGGTGGACATGCTGGGATTAAGACTTATCTGGATAGTCACATGAACAGACTGGGAATGGAGGTATACAAACAAATGGTGTAGTTGGAAGCACGAGTGGCGCCGGCTTGGAGAGCCAAAGGGCTTGTTTTCTGTGCTATATTGGTCTTTGTTCTTGAAAAGAAGGGTAAGAATGAAAAGAGCCAGATGACAAATGTACTGTGGATGTGACCTGGGCTGAATTCTCCTGTCCTGTGGTGGGGGTGGGAACAAGGAATGTTTCCCGCTGCAGAGGCCGATGGGAAACCATGCCACATCTTCTGGCTCCAACTCATTAATTATGCACGTGGGGGTTTTGCACTGTATTCTATGGTAGGGCAGACATGATGGCATGAGTCCCAATTTCACATCTGGATGCCATATTGAACAGATGCCCAATATTATGGACCCACCACGGAAGAAAGTTGATGGACCTTCTGAATTCAGAAGCTGGATCTCCAGGAACACACTAAAGGTGAAAGAGGACTTCCTCGATGACATGGAATCTGGAAGATCCACTTGTAAAGGTGCCCCCCACCCAAATATGTGATGTTCCAGGGTCCACAGTTGCTGATGGCCTTCATCCTGAACTCTGGAGACAGTCCCAAGCATCGTTCAGGTAAGTTCCAACTCCTATCCGCTATGTTGTTCCTGGTGTGCGCTGAACTGGCGGTATTCCAGTCAGTGTTGTGGAGAATCAGAAGTGGGTGGAAGATTCCAGTCAAGCTTTCATCTGCATCCCATTAACGGGACACAAATCAGTTTCATGCCAGTCTCCAATGGGTTTCTCCATCTACCACAGCAGGCATCAGCTGAAGATCCCATGGGAAATTCATAACTTCATGCCAGTGTAAAACTGATTTTTGGACTCATGTTAAATTTGTCACTGCTTCCCAACCCTTCCACTCCCCCGAATCCACTGGCGGATCCATGGGCAGAATTAGAACCATAGAATACTATAGCACAGAAACAGACCTTTTGGCCCTTGTAGTCTGTGCTGAATCATTTTTCTGCCTAATCCCACTGACCTGCACCTGGACCATATCCCTCCACACCCCTCTCACCCATGTACCTGCCCAAGTTTTTCTTAAAAGTGAGCCTGCTTTCATCACTTTATCCGGCAGCTCAGTCCACACTCCCACCAGCTGTGGGAAGAAAGGTCCCCCCCTAATATTCTCTTTAAACTTTTCCCCTCCGCCCTTAACCCATGTCTAAGCCAAACTGTACATGCAGTACTATCCTTATAGAATTGGACAATGTCAATGTGGAATATCAATGTATAAAATTATGAAGAGCATCAGTCTACACTCCCACCATCTGTGGGAAAAGTCCCTCCCTAATATTCTCTTTAAACTTTTCCCCTTCGCCCATTACCTCTGTCTAAGCCTCTAGTTTTTTCCTTCCCCAGCCTCAGTGGAAAAAGCCTGCTTGCATTCACTCTATCTGTACCCATCATAATTTTATCCACTTCTATCAAATCTCCCCTCATTCTTCTACAGTCCAAGGAATAAAGTCCTAACCTATTCAACCTTTCAAATTCCATCAATTGTTTTTGTAAATTTGAAAATTCTGGGTTGGAAGGTAATGAGAATATACATACCAAATAACAAGGGTTACAGTAATGAACCTAGAATATTTGCAGTCTAACCAGAAGCCATTTGGCCCACCAAGTGCATGCTGGCTCTTTACTGGAGAAATTCAGAACTAAACTCACTACACTATGTACTCTCCATAGTCTGGCACCTTTCCATTTCAGCAGTATAATTTTTATAAAAATATTAACATAATCTCTAATAATTACTTGCTAGATAGTGATATGACAGTTTGATTAATTAATTTAAACTCACTAGTTTAAAACTGAGCTCTGATAGCAAGTTAATAAAAATGACACAGAAGTAAATCTGGCACAATTAAGAGAATACAAAACCCAGAATACTCCAAACATATAAAAAGCATTGCACCCACAGGACTGTCTGAAAGGAGTTGGACCCTCTCTGCTTTTCCATACAAGGAATATAAGGACCAAGCAGCAAGGTTGAAGATTTATTCCAAGAAGCTTAGACAGATGACTTTGCAAAATCCCGAAAACCGATGGTAGATGATGTAAGTTGGACCATTTCACTTCTCAATATATCGATTGCTTTATTTCCATTCCAAGTACAAGAGCAAAATTCACTCAACTTATTATTACCGTCCATATCTCCAGACAAAAGATTAGAAAACCAACTGCCTTCCTCAATGACTTGCTGAAGGAATATGACTCTCACCAACTTTTACTGATGCACCATAGAAAGCATTCTTTCAAGTGGTATGGCTCCTGCCCTGCCCAAGACTGAGAGACATTATAAAAGGTTGTGAATGTAGCCCAATCCATCAACCAAACCAGCCTCCCATCCACTGACACTGTCTCCACTTCCTGCTGTCCCAGCAAAGCAGCCAGCATAATTAACGGATCCTGGACATTCTTTCTTTCACCTTCTTCCGTTGGAAGAAAGATTCAAAAGTCTGAGATCACGTACCAACTGACTCAAGAACAGCTTCTTCCCTACTGCTGTGAGATTTTTGAATGGACTTACCTTGCATTAAGTTGATCTCTCTCTACACCCTAGCTATGAATGTAACACTACATTTTGCACTATCTCCTTTCCTTCTCTATGAACTGTATGCTTTGTCTATATAGTGCACTAGAAACAACACTTTTCACTGTTTGTTAATACATGTGACGATAATAAATCAAATTAAATCAAATCATTGTGTCTGTCACGTTCTCTTTCTTCTCCCCTCTTCATATAATCACAGAATGGTTATAACATCACGAAGAAGCCATTTGGCCCCTAATGCGTGTGCCATTCAGTTCCTCCCCAGGTCTCTGTCAGCTTTGCCCAGCTCCTTCATATCTCTTATAACTATCCCTTAACCACATAAGTAAAATATGTGCCTTTTCAGAAAATAATGTACTACATACAGAGGGAGTCTTTGTTCAAGATTCTCTTAAGGTTAGCATGCACCTCAGTTGGCAGTTAGGAAGGCAAATGCAATGTTAGCATTCATGTTGAGGGATAAATATCTGAGGTTGTACCAGGTTCTGGTCAGACCCTATTTGGAATACTGTGAGTAGTTTTGGGCTCTGTTTCTCAGGATAAGCTGGCTTTGGAAAGGGTCTAGCCGAAGTTCACAAGAACGATCCCTGAAATGAAGAGCTTGTTGTATGAGGAACAGTTGAGGACTCCAGGTCTGTACTCATTGGAGTTTAGAAGGATGAGGGGGGCATCTTATTGAAACTTACAGGATACTGCAAGGCCTGGATAGAGTGGATGTGGTGACGATATTTCCACTAGTAGGGAAAACTAGAACCAGAGGGCATGACCTTAGGCTGAAGGGACGATCCTTTAAAATAGAGATGAGGAGGAATTTCTTCAGCCAGAGAGTGGTGAATCTGTGGAACTCTTTGTTGCAAAGGCTATGAAGACAAGGTCATTGAGGGTATTTAAGGCAGAGATAGATAAGTTCTTGATTAATAAGGGATCAGGATTATGGGGAAAAGGCACGAGAACAGGGGCAAGAAAAACATCAGCCATGAGTGAAAGACAGAACAGACTCGATGGACTGAGTGGCCTAATGGTGCTTCTATGTCTTATGGACTTATGGAGAAGTGCTACCAAAATGTATGTCATTCTTGTACAAATCCCTTTCTCAGTAACTGAATGTTCCTGGAGCTTCCTCAATGATTTCAGCAATTTCCAAGCTTCCCATCTTCTCTTCTTTCTTCCTTTGGTCACTCTAATTCTATCCTGACCACCTGATCAATGACATGTTACATAAAACACTACTCTGGTCCAGAGTAGCTG
This sequence comes from Sphyrna mokarran, assembly GCA_024679065.1. NCBI lineage: Eukaryota > Metazoa > Chordata > Chondrichthyes > Carcharhiniformes > Carcharhinidae > Sphyrna > Sphyrna mokarran. The sequence continues at coordinate 6,049,044 of JAGIQG010000008.1, read as the reverse complement.
GTGATATATAAAACACTGCTTGTTCTATAGTTGGCATTATATAAAACAGTGCTGTGTTCCAGAGTAGCTGGTTTTTATAAAATACTGCTCTGTTCCAGAGTAGCTGCTGTTATATAAAAGTGTTCTGTTCCAAAGTAGTTGGTGTTATATAAAACACTGCTCTGTTCAAGAGTAGCTGGTGTTTTATAAAACACTTCTGTTCTGGAATAGCTGGATTCAAAGGAGGATCTACTGTCTTTGCTAACAAGATCAAGCCATTCGTAGTAATCCAAAGAAAAAAGGCCAAATGCAATGCATTATCCAGAATATGTAAAAAGTAGATGTGAACACAAGGCAACTAAATAAACAATTTGGGAAAATGAGGAATTATTCATTGACCAAAGCAATTATCTATTAATTAAATCTATTACAGTGCTGTAATGGCAGGAATACCTGGACAGCTTGTCAAACATATTGACGAGTTTCATTGCTTCATATTCTTTCTGTTCCTCTGTCATTCCATCCATAGGATTGGGCATCGGATCTTCTACGTGACCAGTGATGGGATTAATACTGCAAATCAAATGATGCACAGAATCAGACATTAGCAAACAAACATTACACATCGGGCTTTGATCCAAGTAAGGGAACAAGTAAGAGGAGAGTTAATTTTATTGTAATGACAGCTGGAATAATACCAGCTCTCTTTCCTTGCTCCTCATCTGGTGGTTTAACTGAAAAGTCTTGATTGAGAGCTTCCTACAACAAACTGTCAGGAAAAAAGAGTCAAGCCACCTCTCTTTGTTTTTGTAAATGGCAGAGACTCTTTTGAAGGATGCAGGGCAGAATTTCTAAATGTTATAATCCCAGCTGATATTGGTACTGGGCAAATCAGATCCCAGGATGGACCCCGCTGGATATATCCTAACTTTTACTTTTTGTTTAGATATTTGGAGTTAAGCTATTAAACATAGTCATTGCTAAAAACACTTTTAACAAAAGAACAAAACATCAAGATTAACTATATTATTACACAACTTCTTCATCCCAACTATACCTTCACAAATTTATAAGGATAACACAAGTTATAAAAACCATTTTATAATCTAACATTCACAGTAAGTGTAAACCAATAAGTGAACTGTGGTTGGATATCATCACACTCTGAAACCAAGTGACAGATGCCACTGAAAGCAATGACAATGGATCCCCTCCCTGCCAATGCCCATCACACTTTGACGCAACAGGTTTCATTGAGGTTTTAAGTTGGGTTCCAATTTCCTCTCTTGAAGAACTCACCATGAAATTTCCTCCTAAATGATGCTTTCATTTGGACCCCTTCTAAAAGGATCCACCTCCAAGGTTTCAATCTCTTCTTCTGATGTTTATTTCCCTTGGATCGCCACATACATTCAAGCTTCGCCTCACAGATTTGATCTTAAACATTCAGTAATGCCACAGGACATCTCTGCTTCACAGGTTCATAGTGAGAATTACAGATCTTTGCTTGTCTTCTTGGATCTCTAGCTTCTCACAATCTTTTGTTTTTCACCTGTTTCTGCTGCTTTCTCTCTTTAATTTTCAGCCTTCCTGCTCTGCTCCTTACATCAACTTCACTGAATAAGACCCATTTTTATTCCCTGTCCTTGTTCCTTGATTTAGCTGTCACCTTGGGTTTTTTTTACGCTCCCATTCCCTGGCTTTTGGGCTTCTTCCTCAGTTTGGGATTTGCTATTTGTCCCTTTCCTGTGCTTCTTGTTCGGGCACCTTCTCCCAAATAATTCCAACCTGTTATTTTGTCTCTGAGGGGTTTTTGTTGTAAGATTTCAAGAGTCCATAAAACCTCAATAGAATGCAGGCATATTTTAAAGTGAAACTAAAACTCAGACTCCCCCTTTCTTATTGCACAAATACAGAAATCTAAACTAAACTGAAACTTAAAGCTAAAACTTCAACTAAAAGCTATAGCTTATTCCTAACACCCACAATTACAACTTACTTAAAACAATCTTTAGTTCCAAAAAAAAATTCTATTTCTTGATTTCTACCATGAAAATGGGACAAATCTCATAACTAGAAATAGATTTTTTTCCCACCAAAGTATCAAGAACATGGACACAGGAATGTTGGGAACATTCAAGGCCTTGGCAGTATCAGTGTCCATGAACTTTCATATCCTACATTATCTCTTCTATCAGATTCTTCTCCAAAGACTCACCCAGCTCACAGCTTCTCTCCCCTCTCTTGTCAGCTCATCCTATAAGTTCAACATCCTTTGCCTAAATTTAAACAATACTTTCAACCACCCTCTGCTAAGTTCAGTAACCACCATTCCTCTTCAATGCTGCAAAAACTGAGGTTTTAAATACACCTTATACTTGCATTCCTCAAAGCACTGAAATAGCTTTGAGAAGATACTTACAAAGATTTGACACTTTTGTACTCTTCGGTATCTGTGTCCTCATCATCAGAATATTGCCCATCGCCCCTCCCTCCGGCCAGTAGCCCATGGGCAGCAAGTAGCCCTGCTGCATTACCGTAGCCTGTGTATTTCAACAAGCAATCAACTAGAAGAAAGCAACATTTGTCAGTATGTTACATACATTCTGGATTCGCATAATTTAAATTTTTCCTCTTAATTCTAAACAAAGTTGTTATGCTGCCACTAACTTGCTCTATTGGGGATAAGCAAAATATTTGAAAGGGAGAGTTAACTTTGCCTTGGTTTTCTTAGTAAGAAAATATTTATTTGATCGTAGACTCAACAATTGCCCACACTCAGATCCTGCTGTGTTATGGATGCTACATCCAAAAGATTACCCAGTTTTTTTCCTTCCCTCCGTCCACATGCCAAAATACCTACTCTATCTATTAGCACTCAGGAATAAGACAAAGTGGACTCTACCGGTTAAAACACACAGGTTGAGCGATCCAGTGTTACACACAAGACTGAGCTGGCATCTTAAAAAGTCATGAACTTATCATAGTAGTTAAGATTTTGCATTTTCATTTAGTTAAAGAGGAGAAAGGAATAACAATTTGGGACACCAAATAGTTGGAGAATTGACAGCTTCTCTGTGGTAGTGCAGATAGAGAAGACATGAGGTACAGAGCTGAGTGAAGGAGCAAGCGAATGGCACTAACTGAATGCGTCAAAGAGCTGGCAGACGCAGGATGTACTGAATGTTCACCCTTTGTGTTGTATTGTTCCATTCCGTGTAAAAACCATGCCCTATAGCGCCACCATTGATGGCAGGGTGTGATTACAATGTGACAATTTAATATAGAAAGTTTTCACTGGAAGTAGTCGACAGAATGCAATTTCAGATTTCTTTTTAATACACTGAGAGATAGATAGTGACCAAGTATTGCTTTCCCATCACATTGCTTAATACAATTTAGCAATCAAAGTATCACTAATCAATGTCTCATTAATCAGAAACTAAATGGTCCTGGCTAGCTCTGTCGATAGAGCATGAGATTCTTAATCTCAGAGTTGCGGGTTCAAGCCTCACGTTGGGCAATATTATTTTTATGGGCAGCACAATGGTTAGCACTGCTGCCTTACAGCGCCAGAGACCTGGTTCAATGCCTGTCTTGGGTCACTGTCTGTATCGGCACGTAATTTCTGTGTGTTTCCTCTGGACACTGTGGTTTCCTCCCACAGTCCAAAGATACCTGGGTTAGGTGGATTGGTCATACTAAATTGCCCCCTTGTGTCAGGAGGGACTAGTTAGGGTAAATGCATGGGGTTATGGAGATAGGGCCAGTTTGGGATTCTGATTGGTGAAGACACGATGGACCAGATGGTCTCCTTCTGCACTGTAGGATTCTATGATAAATGTTCGACCTCTCGCACTAACTACTATAAAGGATACAGGAGGAAAAGATACAATCATGCTCACCGCTCTCTTTGCACAGTACAAATAGAAACTCTGCTGCAGTGTGTTTCACTCCAGTGTCGATGTGGGTCATGAGCCGTACCAGCTTATTTCTAAGCGTGGTGCCAATTTCTGGACGATTCTTTACATCCTTTAAAGGAGGAAGGACCTACAATGCAAAAAACCAGAACTGAGCACAAAATTTCAAGTAAGGTCTGACCAGGGTCCTATATAGCTGCAACATTATCTCTCAACTCCTAAATTCAATTCCTCGATTGACGAAGGCCAGTACACCATATGACTTCTTAACCACATGACAGTAAACGAACTATAGCACAAATGGTCTGAACTTACTGGGTAATATTTATCTAATGGCAGATCACTCATTGATAATTATCAATGTACCTGCAGGGCAAACAGTTTACATTACACCATATAGTGAATACAACTGAAAAATAAACATTTAAAAATGGATTAGCATTTATACCAACACTTCTTCACACCTTAAATGTCACAAAAACATATCACATACAAGTTGAGATTCCTGATTGTCCTTTGAGAATTCTTCTTTGAGAATTGCAAACCTTAAAATATTTGAAAATGTTAAGATAAGCCAGGTATTAAATTTTTCTTATTTTGAATGGTTCCAGCATCATTGCATCTCTGCAATGTTATTCTCATCTGAAGTTGTGTAATTGGCTATTTGATGTGTGGCAGCTGCTAAGTGGACACTCCCTATTCTCTGTCTTGCCACCAGCTTCTGTCTTAATCAATCAGCTTTGTCATTTCATAGTTAGCACAGTCAGTTAACCATGTAAAAGTCGCACTTTGTTATAAATTATTTATTTTCATGACAGCAACATTTCATCATCAGATCGGGAACCCACGATGATATGCAGCAGGATTACGTTTACAGCTATGCTCCCTGAAAGGGTTCGCATTACATAGATTGATTGGAAAAGCTGGATTTTTCTACCCCCATGGAGAGGGGATTTGATAGAGGTGCTCAAAATTACCAGGAAGTGTACACAGGAGAGAGAAAGGGAAACTGTCCCCATTGGCAGAAAGGCCAAGAACTAGAGAACACTGATTTATAAAGGATGACTGGCACAAGACTTCACAGTGATCTACAAAGGTGAATGATGATGATACAATAGCAGAATTTACGTTTGACAAGCAATTGGGACTCAATATAAAAGTGTGTTGGAGATCTAGCCAGGTTAGAGTATATGCAGAGTGGATCCCAGAAATTTGCTATGGAGACCATTGGAAAACCTGTGGAGAACTGTTTCAGTACAGAGAAAGGGAGGTGAAGCTGGACTTGTTTTGTTGGGTCACATAATGCAACTTTAACTAAAGCATGATTGGATATTCTTATGTATTATTAATCTTAAAAATCACATATATTGTAAGGAAATACTTAACACCCAGGTACGTGAAGTCATTTAGCTAACACTTCATAGCTTTGCTGTATTAAAGCAAACTAATTGATTTAATCTATAAACTATTATGTAAAGCTAAAACACATAAGATTGCAGTAAACACAGTTTGATTGCTTAAGATTGCTAAAACACATAAGATTGCAATGTCTTGAGGTAGATAGAAAGCTGGTTAGCAGATGGGAAACAAAGAGTTGGCATAAATGGGTCATTTTCTGATTGGCAGTCAGTGACTGGCAAGGTTCCACAGGGATCTGTGATAGAACCTCAAATGTTCACATTATATATTAATGATTTGGAAGAGGGAACATCTACAAATTTGGATACAATACAAAGTTGGGCGGGAGGATGAGTTGTGAGAAGAATGCTTCAGCGTGATTTAGACAGGCTGAGTATGTGGCCTGAGGAAGATGTCCTTGCTATACAGGAAGTACAGCGAAGGTTTACTGAGCTGATTCCTGGGATGGCAGGTCTGTCATACAAGGAGAGACTAAGGATTATATTCACTGGAGTTTGGAAGAGTGAGAGGGTATCTCATAGAAATGTACAAAATTATAAAAGGATTAGACAGGGTAGGTTCAAAAAGAACGTTCGCAATAATGGGGGAGTACAGAACTAGAGGTCATAGTTTGAGGATAAGGGGTAAACTTTTTAGAACTGAGGTGAGAAAAGATTTCTTCACTCAGAGGATGGTAAAAGTGTGGAATTCACTAAACAGAAAGAAGTTGAGGCCACAACATTGTGTGATCTCAAGAAGAAATTAGATATAGCTCTTGGGGCTAAAGGAATCAAAGGATATGAGGGAAGAAGGGGATGAATTAGGGTATTGAATTTGATGATCAGCCATGATCAAAATGAATGGTGGAGTAGGCTCGAAGGGCTGAATGGCCTACTCCTGATTCTGGTTTCTATGTTGCTATACTTTGAATATTAAATTGCGAACTATGTTTTTTCTGTACAAAGCATTTAAAAGGAAATTGGATTGTTATCTAAAAGAAAGAATGTTCACGACTGAGGGTTTTCCTGTTAAGACTCGCATTCCAACCATTATCTTGTAATTGTGCTTGTGTCTATATATGCCCTGATTGTGAACGAAATCCTCATGAAGGAGCAGTAGTCCAAAAGCTTGTGCTATCAAATAAACCCGTCAGACTTTAATCTGGTGTTGAGACTTCTTACTGTGCCTACCCCAGTCCAATGCCGCATTTCCACATCAGGATTGAGGGGAGAAGGCAATGCAGTGGCTCCCAGCGGGATTCTCATTCAGACAGCTGATATAGACACTACAGGTCAAACATCTGCCTCTTGAGTTGTAACAATTCTGTGATTATGTCAATGAGATCAATAAGAAAATCATAGTTGAGAAATTAAGGACAAGAGACCATTAGTACAAGATTTATTGCAAGAGATCTATAACAGAGGTGCTATGGAGTAGTTTGGAGGGAAATTGGCACAGTAATCACTGAATAAACAGGGAATATCCAGTCTGACAAATTCCCTTGACTTCAAAGATGCCACAGGTGAAATGGATGGGGAGAGTTTGCATGGTGCAGTTTATTTAACCTTCCAGAAATTCTTTGACAAAGCCTCACAATGAAAATGACTAATTAATTTGAAATCCATGGAGAATCAAGGAAGTTGTACAAGAAATGGGAAAAGTGTGGGTTCTTGGAATACTTTTTATTTTCCTAATATGAATGTTCACCTTCCAGTTTTCCAACAATAGCCAAAACTGGCAATTAGATTGTTTTACAATACTTCATTTGAATTCTGTTACCTTCTACTGCAGGAGAAAAGAAAGAAATTACTTATTTTTCTTATGAACTTCTGAAGTCCTTACCCGCGAACGGATATATTTTCTCATATCTCTGTGCTTTCTGGAACCTTCCGTCAGAACACTTAAAACTGGAGTCAATCCTTCCTTTAAATTGGACCCCTACCAAAAACAAAAGGTATAAATAATCAAATTAAAAATCATAGCTCTTGAGTGAAAATAAAATTGTTGTACAAGTCCTTCCTACACCAATATTCAAGAACCGTCCAGGTTGTCTTCTCATCTCCTTTGGCCTCAGCACCAAATCAACCTTTCAATATTTCCCTGGATTATTCTGCATTGAGGTTTAAAAGAAGGAACATGGAAAAATAAAGTCATTAGTCTAACTACATTGGTACTGGCCCTTAAAATTCAGCAAGTGTGCCTGAAAAATGCCTGAGATAATTAATAACTAAATTTCTTTTCCCAATATCTCACAAAATTGTTAGGTTGAAGCAGTGGTACAGGCAGGAAATGCAGGCTAGGAGATAATCGAGCTGAGTCAGATAAGATGTTACTACCAGAAAGTATGCATTGTCATTTTCATTTCTTTCCCATAAATAAATCACCAAGCCCCAGATATGGACAGTTCTGTTATAAGAGGGGATTACAGACATTTATAATGGAAAGCATCAATGGTAATTATACACAGACATAAGATTAGCAACAGATGAAAACAAACAGATTATATTCCTATTGAACACAAATAAATGTTTGCTACAATAAATGATACCAGCCAAGAAAAACATTTAGAAGCTAAAAACAACAACAAAAAAAGACTGATAACTGATATGAAGACTTTAGCACGCGTTGTGTCTTAGCCTAATTGGGGGAATGTCTCCCTCAGCACCAACGTAACATTATTTTCAAGTGCGCTGGCAAACTTGGTGTTAAAAAAAACAGACCATTCTCTTACTCTGTCTATTCTCTTTTCCATGAAACTCAGCAAAACCTCAATTGCATCCATTTTCTTCCCATCGTAGTCGACCGTTCCACATTTGATGTTCGGGCTGAAGAGGAGGTCTAGGCCTGACACCGGAATGCTGCTCAGAAGATTGATTGTGTGGCTGAAGAAAGAAGATTAGAATCCTGAGTGTCCCATTGGATTTAGTTCACAATAATTAAAAACACAACAAGAGGAAACAAACTAAAAACTCAGTTCACATGTCTAGCCCATGTGCTTTTACTAGTGAGAACAAGAAAACTGATCCATAATTTACATCACTCTCAAACTGAGCATAAATAAACATTAGACAATGCAGTACACTAACTACCCATGTTAGGAAATCTCTTCTGGAACTCTGATCTGCACCAATATAATTTCTCTACCCCCTTATGCAACATGAGTCTTTCTTTTACATGCACACAATATTGTCATGTGACGAGCGGTTGAGGAGCCTGGGACTATTATTCCGATGGAGTTTAAAAAGATGAGGTGGGGATCTAATTGAAACTCACAGAATACTGAGACGCCTAGATAGCGTGGACATACAGAGGAAGTTTCCACTTGTGGGAGAGATGGGTAGGAGCTCAGACTGAAAGGACATTCTTTTAAAACTGAGATGAGGAGGAATTTCTTCAGCCAGAGAATAGAGTATCTGTGGAACTCATTGTCACAGAGGGCTGTGGAGGCCTGGTCAGTGAGTATCTTTAAGGCAAACATAGATAAGTTTTTGATCAAGAAGAGAATCAAGGGTTATGTGGAGAAGGCAGGATAATGGGGATGAGAATCACATCAGCCACGATTGAATGGTAGAGCAGACTTGATGGGCCGAATGGCTTAATTCTGTTTCTATATCTTACGGTCTTACCAAATGTTGCTCATGAGAGAAAGGCAAGATTGGCAAGTGTGGACTGGAAAATCTCAGCCATAATTTCACCACTATAAAGAACAAACACGTAAAACTGTATCAATCATTCAAAATAGACACAACTCTTTGCATCAGCATGCCATCACCAGCAGAAAGAAATCCGCTTCCTTACACCATTAACCAAGATTTTGGTTTTTCCACAGCTGTGTTCAGTATGATAATGCCATTTTCCAAATGTAGGATTGTATATATTCTCCTTATTTTTTCTCAAAAGAAGAGAACTACTTGCAAGCTATAGGGGCTCAATTCTGATCCGTCATTAGTTTAGCAACTTGCCATAGAGCAACGTGTTCAGGGCATGTGAAAAACACCAATTGTAAAATTTGAATAATTGTGTGAAAAAATATAAACTCACATGTCCACACAAACAATACGTTCATTGTGTCAAAAGTTCAGTCAATCACACAGAGAACCCCAACCCCCACCCTACCTCTGAATCTGTTTTCCACACCTGACTGCTACATTCTAATTCTGTATTCCATCTCCCATCAAAGTGCTTTGCACCCAAATCGGCTTTGAACAGTTTACAGGTAACACTAGTATTACTGCTTCTGATAGCATCACAAAGAATTATTACAAAGCTGACCTCAGATAAAATTAAGAACAAGTCACAAACTTTTTTATGGCTAATATCACTTGTTTTTGTTCCACTTTAACACAACAGCCAATACAAGCTGGTGAACATAACTGGGACTGAAGATATTACAATGCAGGCAGCCTGTTGTACGCTTTTCTCAAAAGACAACAAGTCCCAACACTAGGGTTTCAGATGCGGATACGCAATCAGAAGTGAGCAGTGTTATTCCAATTCTTAGCTTAGACCAGCTCTCGCAAACAGCTGTACAACGTAGCCCAAGCTCTTACCTAATGCCATCTCCAGTAACTCCTGTGGAAGGAATTCGTCTGATCTTCTAAATGTTTTGTTCATTTTCTGATCTTTTAAACTAGCAGAGGTTGAGGTGTCTGATCCAGAGTCTGCCTCCTTGCAATTCCTGAGTGTGCATATTTCACTCTTTTCTGCTGTGAGGTCCCCTTTCATGCAGTAATATGCAAAGGAGCTTCTCCAACAACTTTAAACTTAATTTTATGGATCAGTGTGTTTCAGTTATTCTTTTCAGTAATGGATGCCTGACTTTCTGATCTCTGTCACTCCACTGACAGTTTTATTTGCAGAAAAGAGTATGAAATTCCTGAGCTTCCACCAAGTCTGCCACCATACATAGGTTGACACAAAGCCATTAGCATTCTTCCCCTAGGAGGTAGAAATGCACACTGGTATTGAGCATATATTAGTCCTTATTGCACCCTGCAGAGCCCATTAATCATCCCTGGATGACACTCACCCCCTCAGCTCTCAGCCCCCTCCTGACCAATACACTGAATAAAGCTCTCGACAGTTCTCGTCACTTCTCATAACCCGTCCACAATGTGCACACGTTGACACAGATCAGTCAGCTGGCAACATTCAACTCAATTTAACAACTCAAATGTTCCAAAAGAGGGAGCTTATGATCCGTGATTCTCCTGGCCTGCTGCAGATTAAATCCAGTTAATTACAAATCGAGAACCATTTAATCTGTCTTGTGCCACATTGCATTAAAAGGGGACTCAATTTGCTCTTATTTGTTATTTATTTACTATTCTATTATGCCCAGAGCCTGTTATGAAGGGGAGACAGTCTAGGATGCACAATTCTTTACAACAGGTAATCAAAAATCAAGCAATTAGCAAGCTGAATTGAGAGACAGAAGAGAGCGCACAAATTATAATGGTTTCTCAAATTCCTGATTCTATATTCCCCGAAGATCATAATCCAGACTGGAGTAAAACAATTCTTTACATTCACTGCTTAAAACATTCAATCTGTGTTGCAATTTTATTAAAATAAAAATCAAATAAAATATATTATTTTTAAAATTTTTATTTAGTTCCACTGCTACTCTATAGTGTAAAAGAAACAAGACCGTCCATTCTGTAGACTATCACAGCAGCTGAAAAGATTTACAAGTTAAAGTGCATCACAAAGTATTAATTACATTTCACTAGCTTGGCTTTCCATGGTCTTGACAGGGAATGAATTGGAGTCAGAGATTGCAAGGCTATTCATAGTTTCAACACAGAGTGTGTAGAAGTGTAGGAGATGAGCGAGGAAAGTTCAAAGGAGAAGGGGTCAAGTAAAAGAAAAGGGAAAGCTTACACTGAGGAGTTCAATCGATGGCCAGCTTTCCACTGGATCAATTTTAGGAGCAAGATAGAAATGCTTTGGGAATCTCCACAGCTATGGGAGCAGTATTCAACTCTTGGACACACAGACTTCCAGGAGAGGAAAATAGGGAGATCAAGAATGTTGATTAATGGAGGACAAAAATCTAATTTGCCTCTGGTTGCTCTTAATAAAGGGAAAAAAACATTTTAAAAAAATTTGTTTTACAGGCATTCTAACTCTTGTAAAAACAAACTATTGAGAACAAAGCTGAGGTCTGAAAGTGCAATGTGTTCTCCACTCTCCCATAAAGTTGTGAAGTCTGGAACCTGAAAATCTGCCAAGAAAGGAAACCAGAGGCCTTTGATGCCAACCTGAAGCATTCTAGGTATATATCAGTGAGATTTTACACCTAGCACTGAGGCAAGAAAACACTAGGATAGCTTCCAATTTCATTCACAGCTGGTTTGGGCACGTCATCAAACTTCCATCATCATGGATGGCCCTTCAGGTTGCATGGTGAGCTCTGACCTAGCAACCCAAGGTGAACTGGTAACAGGTTGTCTGTAGAAATCTTCAGACAATCAATGGATGCTGGAATAACGTGGGAACATTGACTTTGGACAGAGAGAATGGAGTCTGCCTCATACATCTCAGGCATTGCAGCTACTAAGTCAAAGTCAACTATTACATTATTAGCATCCAGAGGAAAATATATGCACAAGGGATAACTGGAGCTATTTGTTGGTTAGAGGTACAATTCTTTTCTAACAATTCTTTGCATACATTTTCCTTTCCACAGTTTTCAGTGAGACAATGATGCACTGGGAGGCCTAGTGGTATTATTGCTATTAACCCAGAAATTCAGCTAATATTAAGATATTAGAAAATATCTGAAATTAAGAATCTACTGATGATCATGAAACTATTGCCAATTGTAGGAAAACCCACCTGGTTCACTCATGTCCCTTCAGGGAAGGAAATCTGCCGTTCTTACCCTGTCTGGCCTACATGTGACTTCAGAACCATAGCGATGTGGTTGACTCTCAGCTGCCCTCCAAGGGCAATAAATGCTGGATAGCCAGTGATGCCCATGTCCAATGAATGAATAAAAAAGAATTAAATTATTGAGAAAACTGAAGGGTTTGGAGCAGTGAAATTAAACAATCTGAAGAAAGTTCATGTAAAAGAGTGGAACTGGAACTTAGATAAGAAACAATCTTCAGGAAAGAGGACAAAACTCCAAGAAACATTAAAATCAAAGAGACAAAGTCAGAGGATGTCAGCAACTGTATTGGAGATAAAACAATGAGAGGAACTAAGAAAGAGGAGCAGGACATGCAATTCCATGAGTCAGCACTAAAGACCGTACAGTGCTAACTTATTTAGAAATGCAAGGTGCAAGGCTCTATTCAAGGATGTAGAAATTACTAGGACAGAAGATTATCAGCAGGATTCTGAAGGCGTGTATTAAAAAATGAAAAAAGCACCAGAATTAGCTTTGTACCAAAGACAATACTAGCAATCATGAATCAGGCTGATATCTGACTAATAATTGGAGGTGATTAGCAGCTTCCATAACATTAGGAAACTCAGTGAAAGCTCCTGCATGAATATTTCTGCATTTCCAGATGGCAATGACTGGGAGATTGGGAGAGAATGATCCTTCTCCAGGTTAAATGAATAAACCTACATTTCCAAAGAGAAGGAAAGAAAGGAAAAAATCAACAGAATGAGATATTGAACTTTGGAAGTGCATTGCTTGAGGATTATGAGAAGGAGAACTATAGGACCAGAGATTTTACTGAACTCACAAGAGCAGAAGATAAGGGAGAAATTAGTGGAACGTTGGCAAGTGGTGGACATGTTTATAATGTGCGTTACTGCTTGTTGTACTTTGTGAATATTCACATGTTCTAGTACTGAGTACTTGCCAGGTTAGAGGAGCGTATTACTGGGTGGCTGCCCACTCAACTGGCAAGCTGTTGATATAAATACCAGTTTACACAGTAGTGACAGGACAGATTGTGACTGGATTCTCCTTAGTTGGCGATGAAAGGAGATGCCATATTACAAGAGATTTGGTTTAGCACAGTGAACATAACTCGTTCTGCAATTTTAATCCCAATCTCCAGTGAACCCAAAGCTGATAACGAGGGCTCCTGTATTATCACATCTGCACTTGATGCTTGTAGTAATTGCAATGTGAACCAAAAGATCAGAAATTCAATGATTTTTCCCCATTTGGATGGGTTGCTCTCAAATTATTTTCTCTGATCTTCTGGATGCCAGTATCAGAAGCCTTCCAATAGTGCGCTTTCTTTATTAACAGAGCAGCTTTGACGCTTCTTCAGAGTAAACTACGTGTTCCCTAATTAGAAAGGCATCAGTGAAGCAGTCACATTTTTATAGCAGTGGCTATTTGTGTTTCCCTTATCGAGTTTAATTTCATATCTTTTCTTAATGGGATTTGACTTCACAATCACAAGGGTAGGCAGTGACGTAGTGTTAGTGTCACTGGACTAGTAATCCAAAGACTAGAGTTCAAATCCCATCACAGCAGATGGCAAAATTTGGATTCAATAAAAATGATGATCGTGAAACCATCATCGATTGTTGTAAAAATTCATCTTGTTCACCAATAAATCGGCTACTTTACCTGGTCTGGCCTACATGTGACTCCAGATCCACAGCAATATGGTTGATCCTTGGAGATGGGCAATAAATGCTGGCTCAACCAGCAATACCCACATCTCATGAACAAAATTTAAAAAAAAAAATCACTGGTCAGTCTCCAAACTGTCATATTGCCATACCTTCTACATGGGGTGCATTTATTTAATTGTTAGTCTTTTACATTACGGGTTTCACTTTATTTTTTACACAATTATTATTAATTATCTTCAGGGGAATGAATGTTCCATGCTTTTTTTTTTACAGTAATCATCATGCCATACTTTTGTATTAAAAAAAGTTGCAACAATTTAGGCTTCCTGCCAGAGGAGAGAGAATACATCAAGTCTATGATGGATAGCTATCCCCGTCTCATTTTGGCAAAATGTTCCTAGCAAACATGGAAATAAAACAAGTTTACATTTCTGCACTGTAGCAGTGAGCTCCCAGATGAAACAGGCTTTTCTAACTTAATGGCGAGTTATTTTATGAAAACCAGTCAAAGGAGCAAAGACATCAACAAACTTTGACTAAGTCTGAGGCATCTTGCAACTGTCTCGGTTTTGAGAGTAAAATGTGAATGATGAAATTGCAGCCTTACTGCAGCTTATGAGATTCTAAAACCTTCACTGAACGGGCAGCTTTCTTTGCATCTCTCAGCTAGAAAAAGGTAATATGCAGTTAAGTAACAACTTTGACAGATCGGGACTCAGATCACAAAGCTGCAAAGCTGTCAGAAAAACCCAACTGCTTCACTAATAGCCCTCAGCCAAGGGAGCCTTGAACACGGGTCCACCCACGAGGACACGATTAGCCCTTTTCACAAGTTCCACAAACAATCATGACAGAAAGTGGGCAGTAAGATGAAGCATAGCCAGGGATCATCCACATCCTGGAAACAAATTTAAAATAAACCTTAGGCACGACAGAAACCACCCCCTCCCCAACTATTTGATCCCCTCTGTCAGGTGACAGCTGTGCTGACTGAAGATGCAACCAACCGTAATGCTGGTTCTAAGCTTCTTTCTGACCATTTATGTAGACGGGCTCCAAGGCAAAAGTCCGAAATAATTGTTTTTCCACACCAGTTTCATTCCTGTTTTCACTCATGCGCGCAATTGGTAAATGACACAGTGAGAAGCCAAGTTAAAATCCAACAGGTTTACTTGGTAGCAGTAATAAACTTGTCAGACTTTAACCTGGTTTTGTGAGACCGCTAACTGTATTTACCCTAGTCCAACGCCACATCATTGATATATGAGGTTGCGGGGGCAGGAAGGAAAAAGGTGCTGCTGTTACAAGCCATGTACTCACCTATGAAATTCTTCAGTTTTGTCTTCAGTCTGGGTCTTCAATAGCAAGCAGTGGCAAAGAATAGCAGCAAGTTTTCGGTGTTGATGGACGTCATCCTGCCCGAAAGAAATTAGTGCTACTAAAGGAAACAATTCACTAGGAAGAAAAGCTCCAGTATATCGCAAATGTTCCTTATTGTATAGCTAGCGGAAATGGCATCAGGAGAATGCAGCAGGATTTTAAGCTTGATTTTTCTCTTGGCCTCACTCGTGCTCGCACACAAGCCTGCACATATTTGTTCTCTTATTTTTAAAGTTATTAATTCTTAGGATGTGCGCATCATAAGTACTTATTGCCCATCTTTATTTGTGCTAATTGTAGCAATTTGATACAAAGATACGATGACTTTGTTGTGCGACTGGAGTCACACACAGCTCCAGACTGTATAAGGATGGCAGGTTCCTTGGATAGTAAGTGATAAAGGATAAAATCGATGAATTGATAGTACATATAGAAGAAATGATGTTATCTGATACAGAGACATGATTGTAAGATGACAACGACTGGGACCTGAATATTCTGAGAGCACATGACATTTAGGAAGGACAGGAACCAGGACAAGGTGGAGAAGTGGCACTATTAATTAAGGATGACATTGATACAACAGAGAGAAATTATTTTAGCTCTGGTGATCAAGATGCAGAATCAGTTTGGGAAGACTGGCAGCGGTAGCCAGGATGATGAGTTCATACAGTTTTCTAAACAGTTTCTTAGACTAGCATGTTCCAACAGCAATCAGAGAGCAGAATATGAGATCTGGTAATATGTAATGAGACAGCATTAATTAACACCCTCATTGTGAAGGTGCCACTTGGTAGCAGAGATCATATTATTATTGAATTTCACATTGAGTTTGCGGGAGAGAGGAGTGAATCTAAAATTAATGTTTTAGACTTAAATAAGGGTAATTGTGGGGGCATGAAGGCAGAGATGGCTAAAATGAATTTAGGGCTAGGTCAGTGAGTGGCACAGTGGCAAGCACTGCTCCCTCACAGCGTCAGGAACCTGGATTTAATTCTGGCCTCAGGTGACCATCTACATGGAGTTAGCATGATCTTCCCATGTCTACATGAATTCCTTCCTTCCAGGTGCTTCAGTTTCCTTCCACAATCGAAAGACGTGCAGGGTTAGATTGGATGGCGATGCTAAAATTGACCACTGGTGTCAAGGAGATTTGCGGATAAATAGGTGGGGTTACAGTGAGAGGCCCTGGGTGGGATTGTTTTTAGTGTAAATTGGGCTGAATGGTCTCCTTCTGCACTGTATGGATTCTATGAATTGTGATGCAATGGGCAGATATTTAAGAAGATATTTAAGATCCATTAGAAAGTATACATTTCAGTGAGAAAGAAACACTAAAGGAAGAATGCATCAACTGTGGCTAACTAAAGTCACTGACCATATCAAATTGAAAGAAAAAGCATATAATTCTACAAAGATGAGTGCCAAGTCTGAAGATTGGACAGGATATAAAGAACAGCAAAAAATACTAAAGGTTTAATAAGAAGGGAGAAATTAGAATAAAAGTGTAAGCTAGCTGGAAATATTTAAAACATAGACAGGATTCTGGATGTTCTGACACATAAATCAAAATAAGTTAGTATACAGGTATAGCAAATGATCAGGAAGGCAAGTGGAATGTTGTCATTTACTGCAAGAGAAATAGAACATAAAAGTGGAAATGTTTTTGCTGCAGTTGTATAGGGCACTGGTGTGACCACATCTAGAGACCAAAATTGTACACAATACTTCTTATTTAAGAAAGGATTTTGATACGTTAGCAATTCTGAAAAGGTACACTCAACCAATACCTGGAATGGAAGGATTCAGTTATCTTATGAAGAAAGATAGGTCTGAATCCGTTGGAGTTTAGAAGATTGAGAAGTGATCTTATTGAAACATGTAATTCTGATGAGATCTGATGGGAATTTGTTTAAAAATGAATCTTACACTTAAGACAGAGATGAGGAGACTTTTTTTTCTCTCAAAGGGTCGTGAATTTTTGGAACTAAGGAGGAACAATGCCCTCTCAGCTCCAATATTGAGACTATTATTGTTTACTGTACTTCAACTTAGATCTTCAGAGAGCAACACAAGATAATCTCTCAAACATCTGTTCTCCGATCTGAATACCTGCGCACAAAGTCACGAAGCATCAGATTAATACAGGGAGCTTACTTCGTCAGTTTTCTTCTGGCTGCTGTCATAGGTGACATTAAAAAGAGCTTTTAGTGCTTCCATGGCAAAATCTGCCTTCTCTTTAGACAAGGAAGCACGCCCGCAATCTTCGGCCACCACATACGTATCTGACCACTTGATGTCCAGTATACTCTCCAGGATATCGGTCAGTAACAGGAGCCCCTGCTCTTCTTTTACCTGAGTCCTGATGTCCGTCTTCAATGCTGACAGCAGGAAAAGGAGGCGCAAGTCAAAGAACTTAATCTCATGAGGCAAGTTTTTGTCTCCGTGCATCTTTAAGCGCTCACAGACTCCAACGGCAATCTTGAAGTCCACGCTAAGTTGCTGTGCCTTCTCACTGTTGAACACAATGTTGCACAGACATTTTAAAGCCTCAATTATAACACTAAAATTGGCCTTCTCAGGCATCGAGCTCTGTGTATACTCCAATCCAGCCAGTCTCATTAGGGCCAACATTGCTGGCCTGGTTGTCAAAGGAGCCAAAACCTTCTTGTCCCTGGAAAGAATACGGATTGTTTCTAAACAGGTGGCTTGGCAGGACGGTCCCATGTCTTTCTGCAGCACTTTCAGCAATTCGTCACAGATTTTCTGTCAACCATAAAATGACAGGCAGTTATGAAATTGTCTGCAAAGCTTAAACATTACATTTCAGAACCAACACCTGAAAAGATTACGACTGTGTTAGGAAAATGACTGACATTTTGGTAAGGCATTTAAAACTGCTTGCATGAAATGGAACACGTGAATGGCCCAATTCTGTGCTGTGAACATTCCACAGAAGTATTTAGTTAACTCACAGTATAAATTTAAAATAACTAGATGGATTTTCTATTCTAGAAATGTTTTTTCCACAAATACTGTACCACTATGAGCCAGATGACTCCTACAGCTCCCTCGATTATATCACTATCCACAATTTCCTTTGAGGATTTTATCCCATTCTTTGGTTTCACTGTCATCTCCGTTGACCATGTTATCTTCCACAATTGTACTTCCAATGCACCTCCTTTTTTCCTTATTTGAGGTTCACCCCACTCCCCAGCTCCCAGTCTTGCCAACCATCATGTGAGGTTTCCACCCATGTCTGTCCCTTTACTGCAAAGTAAAAGTGATGAAAGTGATGATTAGTAAGTTTGCGGTTGACAAACACTGGTGGATTTGCAGATAGCAATGAAAACCAGAGGATGCAGTAAAATCTAGGCTTGGGCGAAGAGATGGTCGATGGAGTTTAATCTGGACAAATGTGAGGTAATGCATTTTAGAAGGTTTAATAAGGATAGGAAATATACAGTAAATGGCAGAATCTTAAAGAGTATTGATAGGCAAAGGGATCTGGGTGTACAGGTACACAGGTCACTGGAAGTGGCAACGCAGGTGGAGGTACGCTTGCCTTCATCAGCCGGGGCATTGAGTTTAAAAATTGGCAAGTCATGTTGCAGCTTTATAGGACATTAGTTAGGCCGCACTTGGAAGAAAGTATTCAATTCTGATCGCCACATGACCATGACATGTGGAGGCTTTGGAGAGGGTACAGAATGAATTTACCAGTATGTTGTTGGGCATGGAGGACATTAGCTATGAGAAGAGGTTGGTGAAACCTGATTTGTTCTCACTGGAACGTCGGAGGTTGAGTGGCGACCTGAAGAAGTTTACAAGATTATGAGAGGCATGGACAGAATGGATAGTCAGAAACCTTTTTCCCACGGTGAAAGAATTAATTACTAGGAGGCATAGGTTTAAGGTGCGAGGGACAAAGTTTAAAGGAGATGTACGAGGCAAGTTTTTGTTTTACACAGAGGGTGGCGGGTGCTTGGAACTCGTTGCCAGGGGAGGCAGATATGAGAGTGAGTTTTAAGGCGTGTCTGGACAAATAAGATGGGAATAGAGGAATATGGTCCCCGAAAAGATAAGGGTTTTAGTTAAGTCAGGCAGCATGGTCAGTGCAGGCTTGGAGAGCCAAAGGGCCTGTTCCTGTGCTGTAATTTTCTTTTCTTTGTTCTTTGAAATTGCATGGTTGCTTTCCATTAAATGACAACGGTCATTTGTTTTTCAATTCTTTTTGAAAAAGCCTTCACACACAGCTCTAAGGACCCAGGTTCTATTCTTGGCTTCAGTCACTATCTATGTGGAGTTTGCACACTCTCCCTGTGCCTGCATGAGTTTAATCTGTCGTCCAAAAGACATGCTGGTTCAATGCATTGGTTGTGCTAAATTCTCCCTCAGCGTACCTGAACAGGCACTGAAGTGTGGCCACTCAGGGATTTTCACAGTAACTTCATTGCAGTGTCAACGTAAGCCTACCTGTGACACTAATAAATAAACTTAAACATTGCTTAGTTGCCACCTATTCTGATAGTTAAAAGAACAAAGAACAAAACATCACGGGAAACAGGCTCTTCGGCCCAACGAGCCTCCGCCGCCACCCCGATGTTCCCACCTCTACCCGCGATCCCTGTCAATGTTTATGGATTAAAAACCAAATTTGAGACAATTTAGGGAGAATTTATTTTGCCAATTAGCCTAAGAGCACATCTTTGGCATGTGGGAGGAAACCGGAGCACCCGGAGAAAACCCACGCAAGCAGGGGAGAATGTGCAAACTCCCACAGATACAGGCCCAAATCCATGAATCTGCACAGCACAGCGATAGTCACTGAGCTGTCAAATGGTCCACGTCAAATGGTCCACGTCAAGCGTACACTAACAACGTGAAGCACTAGGATACTCTCAAAAAAAATCCAAGAGCTGCCCTCTCACGACCCATCGCGTGTATCCCCCTCGTTAGACAACAAGGTGGACCAAAGCACCTGTAGGATAAAAACAAGTACATCAATATCAACATCTATTTACTCACTTCCCAGGGACTCCCAAGGCTCATGATCCCTATTTTAAATCAGTTTTCTATACCCCGCCTTTCCCATTCCATTCATGTGCCCATCTAAGTATTTCTTAAAAAACTCCAGAGTGCATGCCCCCCACTACTTTACTTGGCAGCACATTCCATATCCCCACCACCCTCTGTGTGAAAAAAACTCCTTCTAGCATCCAAATTATACCTTACCCCCCTCACCTTAAGCCCATGACCCCTTGTGCTATTCGAGTCCATCCTAAGAAAAAGCTTAACCCTGTTTACTCTATCTATACCCCTCATAATCTTGTACACCTCTATCAGATCTCCTCCAAATCTACATCCTTCTAAGGAAAACAGTCCCAATTTGCCTAACCTCTCCTCGTAACTCAGACCTTCCATACCAGGCAGCATCCTGGTAAACCTCCTCTGCACTCTCTCCAGAGTTGTTGTCTATTTGTTAATTGTGCCCCGACAGACTCTTTGCTCAAACTTGTACATGGAAATCCTTGCTGTAGAGCAATTGAAGGGATATGGGGAAAGAGGCAGGAGGAAATTAGAATGAGCCAGCATTCTGGTTAAATGGCGTGCAGACTCAATGATTCGTAACTGGGATTTGAATTCCCATTGTCACCCACGCTGTTAATCTTGAAAGCAGCAGCTAAACCAAGTGTCCGAGACTGTACCAGGAATCAGAAACGGTGTGGTCGGTGATCACCTTCTCATTTGACTTATAAAGCAGCACAAAGTAGACCAGAATAACAGGGTGCCCGAAGGTCACCGTAAATCTCGAGCAGGGACAAAGGATTCTGCTGCCCTTGCCAGCCAGCTCAGGGGCCCCGAGGAGATCCACTGTACTGTTAGCTTGTCTTTTCGCTGCAGCATAACTTTGCCTAGCTAAACATCCTCTAAGCCACTGGTGTGCAACAAGCAAACAAAAGAAAGTACAAAGAGTTGAAATAAGATAAAAGGGACTTTAGAATCACATTGAATGAAGTTTGCATTTGTACAAGCCTTGCATGTTCACAACCACTGGCAGACAATTTTTTTTTACATCTATAAATAACACAAATGGCTAAAAGTATTTAGTCAAGTCTCCTAGCAACAAGTTTGGGGGCTTTTCGCGAAGCTGCTGCCTACACTTCTCTTACTAACCCACAGCAGCCAGAACCACCTGGAGTGTTTGAGCTCAGCCAGATTAACCCTCATTGTCAGTGCTTCATTGAGAAGATAGGGCTCTTAAATGCAACGAGAAAAATATACACACACACAACAGTCAGTCATTTCAAGCACCATATCGACATGCAGGACAAGAAACCTTGGCACTAAAGGTAGAAAGCATCTTATACACAAGCTGTGTCCTCTGCAGAAATGAAGCAGGGAATTTCTTTTGCCTATTGTCTCACAGACGTTGAGATATTGAAGCAGCAAGTGGCCCTCACAATCTCAGTTATTTTAAAATCAAACCATGCAGAATAAATAAGAAAGCAAAATTCCACAAACTCAGAATTAGAAGCACAGAATTATTTCAGTGCACAATGAGGCCATTTGGCCCAGCATATCTGCACTGGCTCTCCATGGCTTCTTTTTCACCTGCATACTGTTTCTCTTCAAGTAATCATCTAATGCTCTTCTGAATACCTCAAATGAACCTGCTAGCACAGCATTTCAGTCCCTGGCCACTCCCTGTGTAAAAAAGATTTTCTCCCCTAACCAAGATAACTGTTCATTATCACATTATTTTTGTAAGTCACCTTAAATCTGTGCCTGTTCATTCCTGATTCTTACATAAGGGGCAGGAACAGTTTCACCCCATCTACTGTCCAGCCCTCTCGTGATTTTGGACACTTCTATCAAATCTCTTCTCAGCCCAATCTGCAGCTAGAATTAGGATCAAAAGTGGGTAGAAAAAGTGACCAAAACATCACTTGTGCCCAAAAAACAAAGGGAACAGAAATCCAAAGAGGGAAAAATGTATTTTATCTGAGGTGACAAGATGAATATGGAAGAGAAAGGTCATTCTTAACTTCTCAGAGCTCTCATCATTAAATCCAACTCCTTATGTGATTTCAGGATTTTTTTTCCCCCAAAGTCTTTTACACTCTCTGAGTAAACACCGTCCTAGCATCAGATCCGACATTTCGAATTTATTAGTTTGAATGTGTGCCCTTGTAATCGTGCTGTCAGAGTTAATATTTGACAGCAGATTATATAAACAAATTGGATATACAACACAAATTGGCCAATTTTTAAATTCATCTATGATATGTGGGCATCACTGGCTGGGTCAGCACTTATGGCTCATCTGTAATTTGCTCTCGAGAAGATTCTGGTCAACTGCCTTCTTTAACCACTGTAATCCCTGTAGTGTAGGTACATTTGCAAGTTAGGATCATGAAAGCTTGGAAGGAAATTTCCACAGTACAGTGGTCAGCATTGCTGCCTCACAGCACCAGGGTGCCAGATTTGATTCCAGCCTCGGGTGACTATCTGTGTGGAGTTTGCATATTGTGCCTGTGCCTCTGTGGAATTCCTCCAGGAGCTCCAGTTTCCTTCAAAGATGTGCCAGTTAAGTGGATGAGCCACAATAAATCGCCCAAGATATGTATGTCAGGTGGGTTGAGATTACAATGATAGGGACAGGAGAGAAAGCCCAGGTACAGTTCTTTTTGGAGCGTCACTGCAAACTTGATAGGCTGAATGGAAACTTCCACACAGTAGGGATTCCATAATTCTATATTCCCATGTGTTTGCTGGCCTTATTCTTCGAGGTAGTAGTGGTTGTGGGTTTCAAAGGTGGTGATTAAGAAGTCTCAGTGAACTATTGCAGAGCACCTTGTAGATGGTATACATTGCTGCCACTGTTCAACTGTGATGTTTAATTTAATTTAATTTTAATTTAATTTTACATTACAGCACAGAACAGGCCCTTCGGCCTTCGATGTTGCGCCGACCAATATAAAAAGCAATGCCCCTCCAAACTAAACCATTCCCTTCTCTTCCATATACTTATCAACTAACCTCTTAAACGCCACCAAACTTGGCGCATCTACAACTGCTGCAGGCAGGGCATTCCACTCCCGAACCACCCTTTGGGTAAAGAACCTACCTCTGATATCCGTCCTATAACTATCACCCCTTAATTTAAAGCTGTGTCCCCTCGTGCTAGCTTTCTCCATCCTAGGAAAAAGGCTATCACTGTCCACCCTATCTAAACCTCTAATCATCTTATATGTTTCGATAAGGTCCCCTCTTAGCCGCCTCCTTTCTAACGAAAACAACCTCAAATCCCTCAGCCTCTCTTCATAAGACCTGCCCTCCATACCAGGCAACATCCTGGTAAACCTCCTCTGTACCCTCTCCAATGCCTCCACATCTTTCTTATAATGTGGGGACCAGAACTGCACACAATACTCCAAGTGCGGCCGCACTAGAGTTTTGTACAGTTGCAACATGACGTTGCGGCTCCGAAATTCAATCCCTCTACCAATAAAAGCCAAGACTCCATATGCCTTCCTAACAACCTTCTCGACCTGACTGCCTACTTTCAGGGATCTATGCACATACACACCAAGATCCCTCTGTTCATCTAGACTACTAAGAATCCTACCATGATGTAGGGAATGAATGTTGTGAAAAGGGTGCCAATCAAATGGGTTACTTTGTCCTGGACAGTATTGAGTTTTATGAGAGTTGCTGAAACTGCACATATTCAGGCAAGTGGAGCGAATCCATCTCACTTTGACTTGTGCCTTGTAAATGACGGACACAGGCATTGGAATCAGGAGGCACGTTACTCACCCCAGGATTCCCAGCTTCTGACTTCTCCTGCAGCTACAATATTTATGGGGCTAATCCAGTTCAGTTTCTAATCAACATCCCCCCTAATACCCTGAACTACACCATTTTCTAATGAGTTCTTAAATACGTGAAGTACTTTTGTTATTTCTGCGCTACTTTGTGGAAAAGTGTGAGGTAATGCACTTTGGCAGGAACAATAAATGTGTAGAGTATAGGGCTAATGGTAGGGCTCTTAATAGTGTTGAGGAACAGAAGGATCTTGGTGTATGTGTCAATAGATCCCTGAAAGTAGGCAGTCAAGTGGATAAAGTTGTTAAGAAGGCATATGGAGTCTTAGCTTTTATTGGTAGGGGGATTGAATTTAGGAGCCGCAGCATCATGTTGCAACTGTACAAAACTCTAGTGCGGCCGCACTTGGAGTATTGTGTGCAGTTCTGGTCCCCACATTATAAGAAAGATGTGGAGGCATTGGAGAGGGTACAGAGGAGGTTTACCAGGATGTTGCCTGGTATGGAGGGCAGGTCCTATGAAGAGAGGTTGAAGGATTTGAGGTTGTTTTCGTTAGAAAGGAGGCGGCTAAGAGGGGATCTTATTGAAGCATATAAGATGATTAGAGGTTTAGATAGGGTGGACAGTGATAGCCTTTTTCCTAGGATGGAGAAAGCTAGCACGAGGGGACACAGCTTTAAATTAAGGGGTATGAGTTATAGGACGGATATCAGAGGTAGGTTCTTTACTCAAAGAGTGATTAGGGAGTGGAATGCCCTGCCTGCAGCTGTTGTAGATGCGCCAAGTTTGGTGGCGTTTAAGAGGTTAATTGATAAGTATATGGAAGAGAAGGGAATGGTTTAGTTTGGAGGGGCATTGCTTTTTATTTTGGTCGGCACAACATCGAAGGCCGAAGGGCCTGTTCTGTGCTGTATTGTTCTATGTTCTATGTTCTATTCTTTTAAACTACATGGATGCAATCCATCAGAATCCTTACCCTTTGAATTTGTTCAGTTTATTCAATACATCCCCCATTTTTAAAATATATTTTAAATGGCCTTATTTCATTTCTTATCTAATCATTCGATATCTTGTCAAGCTGTTCCAACTCCTTGGTAAATCCCAAAGTTAAATAATTATTTAATACTTCCGCAATCTATCATTACCTGTGGTGTTACCCACAGACGGATGTAGATTATTGATGGCAGTATTAAAAAATAGCCTATTCTCTTCCTTCATATCAAACAAAATTCAGACCGACTGGTTCTTCATGTTGTGTGTTTGAAGGGTATTGTGTAGGCCTACATTTTGACAGTGATTTCGTGGAGATTAATTAATTTTCAAATGCTTTAAGACATCAAGGATATGGAAGATAATCTGTCAATATAAATCTGTTTTCTTCACAGTAACTTCACTGGAGTGTTAATGTACCTACTGGTAACTAATAAGTGAACTTTAACTTTGTTTTCAGTTTTGCTGCAAACTAGAAACTGAATAAATTTAAAGAGCCATTTGGTAGATTTAAGATATTTGCCAGTCAATTTCATTGCAAAATGCAACGTAGTGAAATAAACGACCAAGCTCTGAGCTGAAAGATCAGTCTTCCCTCACTTGAACCTCTAGAAGCCGCTTTGAGGCTTAAGCTGAAGACCAAAGCCTACAGTAGATTGTGGAGATGGTTTTATGCTGCACTTTGCTCTCAGGTTCCTGCACCACTGGCCTCTTGCAGTAGCTTCCAAGCTAAATGCAAAG
The DNA here is from genome assembly GCA_024679065.1 of Sphyrna mokarran. Lineage (NCBI taxonomy): Eukaryota > Metazoa > Chordata > Chondrichthyes > Carcharhiniformes > Carcharhinidae > Sphyrna > Sphyrna mokarran. The sequence goes on along the minus strand of JAGIQG010000008.1, from coordinate 6,023,245 downwards.
GTAAATCAGGGCAATTTTATCTATTTTCACAGCAACTTCATTACAATGTTAACATAAGTCCCACTTGTGACAATAATAAATAAACTTTAAAATTTTCAGCTTGCTGCCATGCTTCAGAAACCCTATGTCATCTGTACAAGCCTCGTGCAACACAAACACTGATTTTCTTAGCTAAAACTGCAATGAACAAAATATAAAACCATGTTATGGACATGGATGATCACATTTCAGATATTTCCAAATCCACTAGATTGATGTTTCAGATCTCTAAGCCAATACAACTCAACGGTATACTGACTGTAAGATGGCACTGCATTTCAAGCAAGTTTTCCTTTTGATAGTAAAAGACTTGTGATCAGTTTCTTACCTTCCTCACTTCTTCCTCATTTTGATTAAAAGTGAAAGTCCGACTGTTCTGTTAAATAAGACACAGTAAATGATTACAGTACAGCACGCTAATACGAAAAGCTCCATAATCCATCTAGCCAGTTTTTAAAATGTAATAACTTTTGAACAAAGAACAAAGAAAATTACAGCACAGGAACAGGCCTTTTGGACATCTAAGCCTGCACCGACCATGCTGCCCATCTGAACTAAACCCTACCCTTCCCTAGACTGTATCCCTCTATTCCCACCCTATTCATGTATTTGTCAAGATGCCCCTTAAAAATCACCATTGTATTTGCTTCCACACCTTTCCTAGCAGCGTGTTCCAGGCACCCACCACCCTCTGTTTAAAAAACCTGCTTCATACATCTCCTTTAAACCTTGCCCCTCGCACCTTAAACCTACACCCCCCAATAATTGACTCTTCCACCCTTGAGTTACTTATTAATAAGTCTCCTCAAATTTCTCTTCAATTTTGTTAAAATTTCCCCACATGGTAACCCACAGCTGCATCCCTGGGAAGTCGACCACAAGCTTTAATGTCTCTTGGTGTAAATCACTTAAATCTAAGTTGCACATATACCTTCTCTCATCTTAGATTGAGCTCACACCCATGAATAAGATTAGAGGGCAGGATTAGAGCAAGTCTTCTCATTAGAACAGTATTAAGTTGCTGTTTATATTTCATTCTGAGCTGCAGCAACTGAGGAAAGCAGCAAGACGTATTAAAAAAAGCACTGTTTTTCTACAATTACGGGTAGATTCTTGTCAAAAATTTTCCTTACATAAAAAACTTTTCTTGTGAATGAGTGGACAGAATGATGTACCAGAATCATTCAACTTATTCCAAAGTTGCTCAACTGAGAGAAGCAGATGCAGGATTAGGATGCAATAAATGCATTGACTGCAAAGTTCTATCGTTCTCTTCCTAACCACTCATTAATTAAGCCCGAGTCCATCACCAAAACCGCCTACCTTCAACTACACAACACTGCACATTTCCAGTGCATCCCTGCCAAAAGCCTAATCATTCCCACATTCAATTTATCAAATACTCTACTCATAACATGGACAATGCTGAAGTTTGGTCTGTCCATAAAAAGCAGGACAAATCCCATTGGCTAATTACCATCAGCCTCCTCTTGATCACCAGAAAAGTGATGAAAGGTGCCTTTAACAATGCTGTCAAGCAGCACCTATACTATAATAACCTGCTTTATGATGCAGGGTACTGCCAGGCTGACTCAGTTACCCATCACATTACAATCTTGAAGCTGGAGTTTACAGCATTGAATCTCTACAGTGGAGGAAGAGGCCAGTTGGCCTATTAAGGCTTCATTGACCAATAATCCTAACCAGACCCAATCTCTGTAACCTCATGTATCCACCTTGCAAATCCTCCTGACATTAAGGGTTAATTTAGCGTGACCAATCAACCTAATCTGCACATCTTTCCGAATGTGGAAGGAAATCGGAGAACCTAAAGGAAACCCACACTGACACTTACGGAATGTGGGCATCATTAAATCGTCCTCAAGCAGATGGTGCTGAGCTGCCTTCATGCATTCCACGTGGTGTAGGTGCGCCCACAATGCTGTTAGGGAGGGCACTGCATGATTTCGAACCAGTGACAGTGAAAGAAGGGTTAGATTTCCAATTCAGCACAGAGCGTGGCTTGGAGAGGAACCCAGGCAGCTGCAGCTCTCGTCCTTCTAAATGTTAGCAGTCATGGATTTGGAAGGTGATGTCTAAGGAACCATGGTGAATTCCTGCAGTGCATCTTGTAGATGGTATGCACTGCTGTCACTATATATTGACCACGGACAGGGTGACAATTTGTGGATGGAATGCCATTCAGCAGGCTCCTTTACGCCAAACTTTGAATGTTGTTAGAATTGCACTCACCCAGGCGAGGGAAGTATGTTCCATCACACTACTGACTTGTGGCTTGCTGATGGTGGACCAACTTTGAGAAGTCAGAAGATAAATTACTCACACAGGATTCGTAGTCTCAGACCTGCTTTACAACCAGAGCATTTATGTGGATACTCCAGTTCAGTTTCTGGTCAATGTTGACGGTGGATGCGTCAGAAAAACAGAGGTAGTTTTAGATGAACTATATTGTGCTGTTAAAATCTGTAACTTACTGTTAATATTTAAGTGGGTTTAATTTAGTGTTTCTGTGCAAGGGAAGGTAAAGTTATAGCTAGATTCATGTTAGACAAACTGGGCATTTTGCTTTCAGTTAAAATTGTGTTTCTATTGTGTTGAGTGTGTTTATGGCATGAAAAGTAAATAAAAGCTTGGAGAAGCTTTGAGTGGTTGCTTAGCAACCAAGAGCACTTTTAGGGTTGGAAGACATTTTCGTGAATGTGTTCAATGTACGAATTCATACCAGTGGATGACAAAAAGAGTAAGCTTTGCTAAAGGAAAGCCATACAATGGTGTAGTGGTTAAAAAAGCCACTGCAGAAATCTAAAGAACAACTAGTTAAGGAAACTAAACAAATGAAGAGAAGTTTCCAGGAAGCCTGAAGTTAAAAGAGAAATTATAACTAGAACTGTTCGCTATTCATGAAGACGGACAGAGTTGAAAAGGAGTTGGCTAGTGAGAAACCAGAAAGATACGTAAAGTAGTTCTAAGGTTTGTGGTATCTTATTACAATTTGTTGGACATTAGACGAAACAATTGTGAAGTAATCGGTGGCTGGATTTTGAAGTCTGTGTAAAAGCATTCAAGACAAAGGGAATCGTGAAAGGAGACTTGGAAAACCTGGATACTGATTCTTGTTAAATAGTGAAGATGAAGCTTTGTTTGAAGGATAGTCAGATAACCTGGAGGTGGATTCCTGATGAAAACAGCCAATGGAAAACATTGTTTGAAAAAAAGTTTCAAAGTCTGTCTTTTTGAGAGTGGAGTTTGGTGACATTCATGATAAAGTCATCTAGGGGATTAGAAGAAATATCAATGAAAGATCAATTGAGAGACAGCCATTTGGTTTCTAACTGGGTGTTATCCTTAAAATCTACATGCCCGTGAAGATCAGGTGGAGTGAAGGGGTATTATAAAATGTCGAAACTTTTCATGTTTAATAATTTTTTTCCTGATTCAAAACTAATTGGCAATTCTGTAACTCCACTCCTCCGCGTTTTTTAAAAATAGTAAAATATTATGATCTTCTGAGCCAGTGTTTCATTCTGGGACCTTGCTGTCCAGTCCTAGTTGCAACAAGGACTTCAACAATGACGATACCATTGGGTATCAATGGGTGATGTTAGATTCTCTTTTGCTGGAGGTGGTCACTGCCTGGCACCTGTATGGCATGAACATTACTCGCCATTTGTCTGGCATGAACGTTACTTGCCATTTGTCAGCCCAAACCTGGATATTATCCAGGTCTTGCTACGTTTGGACATGGCTGCTTCAGTATCTGAGTTGTAATGTTGCTGAACTTTGTGCAATCATCGGCGAACATCCCCACATCTGGTTTTATGAAGGAAGCGAGGTCATTAAAGATGGTTGGGCCTAGAACACTTCCGTGAGGAACTCGTGAAGTAATGTCCTGGAACTGAAATGACTGACCTCTGACTACTGCAGTCAACTTCCTTTGTGCTAGGTATGGCTCCAGTTTTGCTAGGACTTCTTGATGCCCCACTGGGTCAAATGCCGTCATGATGTCAAGGGCAGTCACTCTCACCTCAGGAATTCAGCTCTTTTGGCTGCAATGGTGTAATGAAACTGAGTGACACTGTCAAAAACCAAATGGAGCATTAAGGGGCACTTTTATTGCTGGGCAAGTGCCACTTGGTAGTACTGCTGATGACTCCTTCCATCACTTCACTGAGAATTGAGCGCAGACTGATGTGATGATAACTGGACGGGTTTGATATGTCTGCTATTTTTGCGTACCTCGGCAATTTTACACATGGCCAGGTAGATGCCAAAGTTGTGGCTCTGCTCGAACAGCTCAGCCAAGGACATAGCAAATTCTGGAGCACAAATCTTCAGTACTATTGCTGGCATATTGTCAAGGCCCTAACAGCATAAGATTTCAGGATTTTGATGTATAAAACCCCCAAGTAAAAACTTTAAGGTCCAAATTCTTAAATGTTTAACATGAGCGTGTTCAGTTGTTCTTGATTTACAAGGTACAAATAATTTGTATCTAAGAATCAAGTAGAATTTATTAAGATTTTAAGTGTACTTAACAGGGAGCAGTGAACACAAGGTTCTCATCTCTCAAGATCCTAGGAATTTTTGAATGGTGTCCAGATGAGTCATACCTAGAAGCCATAGTAACACTGTGCTAACCAGAACTACAATTTCTCAACTTTTATCCCTCACTTATTACTTGTCAATTATTTGGAAATAAACAAAATCCACCTCCTCCATTGGCTAGAGTATCTGAGTCATCTTGTGTCACCCCACCTTTGTAACTGGAACCATTCAGGCTAAAGATGTGCTTAACCTTCAGGGACCCTCAGAATTTACATTCCATTCAAAACACGATACATTATATTTATGACTTTCCTGTATTTAAAGGCAAAGGGCAGTATGGTGGCAGAGTGGTTAGCACTGCTGCCTCACAGCGCCAGGGACCCAGGTTCAATTCTGGCCTCGGGTGACTGTTTGTGTGGAGAATCCTCGACATTCCCTTGCCAGCAAATTTTAATCCAAATTCCACACAAAGGCCATTAAGATCAAAAGTTAACACTATATTATCAAAAAGAAAGGTTTCCTTCTGATACAGATTAATTAAAGTAATGCATGTTTTTTTTAAAACATAGTGGATGAAAATGCACAAGGTATGATCAGTAAGTTTGCAAATGACAAGAAAATAGATGGTATTGTAGACAGTGAGGAAGGTTATCAAAACTTGCAGCAGGATCTTGATCAGCTGGGGAAGTGGGCTGAGAAATGGTAAACGGAATTCAATACAGACATGTTTGAGGTGTTGCATTTTGGAAAGTAAAATCAAAGTAGGACTTTCACGGTGAAGGGTAGGATCTTAAGGAGTATCATGGAACAGACAGACCTTGGAGTCCAGATGCACAGTTCTCTAAAAGATGGAGTCACAGATGGATAAGGCGGTGAAGAAAGCTTTTGGAATGCTGGCCTTCATCAGTTAGGGGAACGAGTATAGAAGTTGGGAAGTTACGTTGCAGTTATACAGGATGTTGGTGAGGCCACAACTGGAGTATTATATTCAGTTTTAGTTCCCTTGCTGTAGGAAAGGTGTTATTAAATTGAAGAGAGTGCAGAAGAGATTTACAAGGGTGTTGCCAATGCTCTCGGTACTGAGTTATAAGGAGAGAATAGACAGGCTAGTACTTTCCTTTGGAGTGTAGGAGACTGAAGGGTGATCTTACAGAGGCGTACAAGTTAATGAGAGGCATGGATAGGGCGAATGCACTCAGTCTTCTTCCCAGGGTTGGGGAATTGAGAACTAGAGGGCATAGATTCAAGTCAAGAGAGGAAAGAATTAATGGGAACTTGAAGAGCAACTTTTTTTTTTTACACAGAGAGTGGTACTTATGTGGAATGAGCTGCCGGAGAAAATGGTTGCAACAAGGACACTGACAACATTTAAAGGGCATTTGGACAAATACATGGATAGGAAAGGTTTAGGGGGATATGTGCCAAATGCAGACAAATTGGGTTAGCTCAGGTACGGGATGGACCAGTTTGGGCCAAAGGACCTGTCTCTGTGCCTTGGATTCTATGATTCTAATGACCCATTCTAAAGTTCAAATCACGCCTTCAGATTAAAACAGCACAATTTTATTATGTGAGTTGAGACAGTATACAACTACTCCAACTTGAGTTTGGGAAAAGTTGTTAAATGATAAAATGTTTGTTTGTCACAAACAAATGCTGTCCTGTAAAGAACCTCAACCAGCAGAAATTCAAACTGAACCACTGAAAAAGTTGTTAAGGAACAAAATCTGTGCATGCTACAGACTCTAAAAATTAGTAAATTTATCAAAATCTTCCGGCAAGATCCAGTAGTTTCAGCTATTTTTCAATATCGTGTAGAGTGAATCAAATTGGCTGAAGATTTGCCTCTTACGCTGGGGACCTCTGGAGGAGGCCAAGGTGAATCATCCACTTGGTTCATCCAGCTGAAGATTGTTGGAAACGCTTCATTCAACCTTCTCTCTTTTGCATTGATATGCTGGGTTCCTCTATCATTGAGGATGAGGATAACTGTGGAGCCTCCTTCTCCAGTGAGTTGTTTAACTCTCCACTCTCACAACTGGATGCGAGAAGACTGCAGAGCTTAGATCTGATCCATTTGTTGTGGGAATGCTTAGATCATGTAACACTTGATGTTTGGCACACAATTACTCATGTGTTATAGCTTCACCAGGTCGACACTTCATCTTTAGGTGTTACTGGTGTGGTCCTCACATGCACTTCTGCATTCTTCATTGACCAAGGATGAGCCCCTGGCAGATGGAGATATGCTGGGCCATGAGGTTATAGATTGTATAATTCTGCTGCTGTTGATGGTGCACAACATCTCATGGATGTCCAGTCTTAAGTTATTAGATCTGTTTGAAATCTATCAAATTTAGCATAGTGGTGATGCCACTATGCTGGAGGGCATCCTGAATGTGAAGACAGGTCTTCGTTTCCACAAGGACTATGCAGTAATCATTCCTACCGATACTGTCATGTCCAGATGTGTCAATGCCAAACAGTGAGGACCGGTGAGGATGCGATCAAGTATGTTCTTTCCTCTACTGGTTCTTCACCACCTGGTGCAGACCCTGTCTAGCAGCTATGTCCTTTAGATCTTGGCCAGCTTGGTCAAGTAGTGCTACCAAACCACTTTTGGGGATGGACACTGAAGTTCCATCTCTCCTTCCACCTTTGGTGACAAAGTCTTCTGCCAACTTATCCCCGCACTTTGGAATGGTTACTAAGTCTCACTAGCTCCCTAAGGTCGATCCTTCAAAACCCGTACTGCAGGGGTATATTAGGATGATTCACTGCATTGAAAGGTGCAAGACTAGTCCAATTTTCTGTGCAACTCCTGGGTGTTGACAAGGAAGTTATGATAATTATTACCTTTTCCTATCTTAACCATCGAATTCTGATAGCCTTCCAGCAAATGTGTACTGTCCACAGGAAGTAAACCCCGTAACAAACTTTGGCATGCATCTAGCAGCAACAATTCTCCATTAGAAAATGTTAATCTTTTCAAACACATACTCATCAGATCACAATGACCCAATTTTTTGCTGGACTGGGACATGTCACAGCATGCCCCACTAATTAGACTTGTTCCTTTATCTTTCAGCTAAAAAAAGCTCCCACAAAACTACAGGAAGTATGAGCTGATAATGGAACTGCAATGACAACAGAGCGTCTGGGACTTTGCTGAGTGACAGGACCAACACTGTATCTGTTTAAACAATGAGACTTAAGCATTGAGACATGAACAGAGAACACCAGAGAAAGGAGTAAATGGTTTAGAGTCAAATCAAATACAGAAAGAGAAATAAATGATCAGGAAAAAAATGAGACAGAAAGGAAATGTTATACTTATAATTTTAATATGAATTTTTAAATCAATCTCCAACAATTTACTACATGAAGAATGAGACACGAGAGCTGGAATTTCATCACCCCGCCCACCACAGGAATCAGCACGGGCGAGGAGTGGACAATGAGAAGGTCCACTAATATTGGCAGAATTTTTTGGTTTCTAGATAAATGAGGCCATAAAATTCAGCCCTAGGTATTTAATTACATTAAGTCCTCACTTAAGGTGGTGGTGGCTGTGTTCCTAGAAATCGTCACCAAGTGAAACCCTTCCAAGTGAAGCTCGATTTCCCACAGGGATGAATGTTAAAGCCAGAGTTAGGCTCCCGAGGACATGTTTTGCCCAGAAAAATCAATGCAGAAATTGAAACCATACATGTGCAGTACTGTGCATTCCTAGCTGAAATAGCTCAAAATAACAGACTGCACAAATCAGGCAACATTCACCAGTCTCTCTTAAACAGTCCCTCTGCTTCAGGGATGAGTTGCTTCCGCCCTGGCTGATGGGTTGAGATAGCTGTTACAATAACCGCAATGAGCAATCTGCAGACTGAGGGCAAGAATAACTTAGGAGATAAGTATCCTTTTACATTGATGCCTTTTCCCATTTTGGTTGGCCACTATGAGTTGTTGGTGATGTTTGAAATCTTCCGAAATACTTAAAACTGTCCAGAGGAGGAAGCTTTGGTGAGTTAGAGCCTCAGTGCTGGGCACTGTGGCTTGCCGTCACACCAAGTTTCTGGTCACTGGATTTTGAGGCTCTTTTGAAGACACCACTGAATTGAAGGCAGCATGCACAGGTAGAATTCATGGGAAGAAAGACCAAGTTCATCAGGAGGCTTGAAAAACGTATCCAATGACTGTTAGACACCCTTCTTTTGCTTTTTCCAGTAAATTGCCTTGTAGCATTTCATGGCATCAATGAACACTTCGTTCGCTGTTAGGGTCATTCTTCATTAAGATTATCACTTCGTCTTCAAGTTGGAACAATCTTAACAGGTCCTTTGACAAAGCAGAGTGGCTGATGTTTCAGTGCAGTCTTCCTCTTCAGTTTCAGTGCAGTCTTCCTCTTCAGTTTAAGTTTCTATCTCATTGGATAATTCCTCTCCACAGGATGCAAGCAATTCCAGTATGTCAACAAAGCCAGCCTCCCTTGTCAAGGTCATGATTTCATGCTGAACTTTAGCAACAATATCATGAGGTTTTCCCTGCCCATTAACACACTCAGGACACAATTTCCACCATATGTTATGATGACATGATTTCATCCCATGCAGCAGTGGTGTTGTTCATGCCCTTGAGGATGTTGTAGCCATGCCAAAATGTCCTAACTAATGTCACATTCTCACCATGTCCTTGATGAATTGGGTGAAGGTAGTAGGCCTTGAATGTTGCTAATGCTCCCAGGTCTGTGGGCTGTATCAATGAAGTCATGTTGAATGGTATGAAAATCGCCTTCAGATTTTCAGAGCCTTCATTAAGGCTGATAGGATGACCTCCAACAGGAACAATATTTTGAAGGCAAGATTTTCTTGGGTACAAAATGCCCTCCAGACAGGGATGGTATAAAGAATGGTTCCTGAAAGTGTGCCAGTCATCCAGGCTTTCTTAATTTGAGTGCCAAATAACTCGCAGATCCTCCATGGAGTAACCCCGCAGTATCCCTGATGTCACCAACTGGTACACAGTTTTAACCCTGGCTCAGATTAAACTAGAATCTGCAAATAGCCAGGCAATCTTTGGCAGCTTTAAGTCCTGGTGCGATCTTCTCCTCTCGTGAAATGTACCAGAGCAGCATGGTGGTACATTGGTTAGCACTGCTGCCTCACAACTTCAGGGATCTGGGTTCTATTCTCACTGTGTGGAGTTTGCATGTTCTCCCCATGTTTGCATGGGTTTCCTCCCATAGTCCAAAGATGTGCAATTGGATTGGCCATGTTAACTTGACTCTAGTGGCAGGGGATTAGCAAGGTAAATATATGGGCTTTGGGGGATAGGGCCTTGGTGAGATAGTGTCGATGCAGATTCAATGGGCCAAATGGCCTCTTTTTGCACTGCAGGGTTTTTACAACAGCCCCAAATTTTGTACAAAGAAAAGACAATTACAGCACAGCAGCAGGCCCTTTAGCCCTCCAAGCCTACACCAACCATGCTGCTTGACTGAACTAAAACACCCCTGCCTTCCCAGGGACCATATCCCTCTATTACCATCCTATTCAAGCATTTGTCAAGATGTTACTATCTTAAAAGTCACTACCATATCCAGTTCCACAACCTCCCCCAGCACGCATTTCAGGAACACTCTGTGCAAAAAGCTTGCTTCCAACAGCTCCTTTAAATCTTATACCTGTGCCCCCGAGTAATTGACTCCTCTACTCTGAGAAAAAGCTTCTGATTATCCACTCTGTCCGTGCCACTCGTAATCATATAGACTTCTATCAGGAACACTGGGACATACACTCCCAAAGAAGTCCCACTTCATGGGGTACATTGAAACTTGCTGAGTAGTCACCCTCTTCAATGACTCTTCAAATGGGCAGAGAGATCAACAGGCACTTGTGTATCAGCAGTAGCTGCCTTGCCAAACATTGGAATGTTGTGCAGACAGGCAAGTTTCTTGAAATGGCTGAACCACACATGACTAGCATTGAAACTTTAACATTGGACTCTTACTCTGCTCATTCTGCAAGGTTTTCTATGGGCTAATGGCTTTTTCTTGGATCACACTACGAGTCACCTAGTATTGATTTCGGTCTTCAATCCAAATTACTAAGAGCCATCCAATACTCTCCATGAAGCTCCTTCCTGGCTCACCCTGCCAGCACGTAAACGTGCAAGACTTTGAACACATTGCTTGATGTTGCCACTGTTACTGTGGATTGTTCCCACCGCCGCAGGGGTGAGTCCAAGCATTCTTGCAACATTCACTATGCATTCTCTGGCTTCAAACTGTTTTAAAACATCTAGTTTCACTGTTTGGTGATGGTTTTTCCTTATTCCAGCAGGCTCACTGCCACCATTTGCTGGTTGTTTCTGGATCATTGACAGGCAGAATCACAAGTTTGAATACCGGAATGCAGTGCAGCAAGTGACTTAATAATTGTTGCCTTGCCTGCAGGCTTCTTCCTTGCAGGCAGCTCTTGAAAATACCAAGTTTACAACATGTTCCGCAAGCACAGATGCAGCTAGTACAGAGCAGTATCCTCACACAGCAAAGATATAGTTCAAAAGACAAACTCCAGAGTTCCACAACTATCATAGGATACAGTAAAAAGTTTAAAAATGAAGTTTAGTAAGGGGGGAAAATGCAGGAAAAAAAACAATGTTCCTTAAATCTAAGTCCAAAAATGCGCAGGTTGGGTGGATTGGCCTTGCTAAATTGCCCCTTTTTGTCAGGAGGACTAGCTAGGGTTATGGGGATGAAGTTATGGGGATAGGGCCTGGATAGAATTGTGATCAATGCAGATCCAATGGGTCGAATGTCCTTCTTCTGCACTGTAGGATTCTATGATTCTACAACAATCCCAAGCCAGACTCTAATCTCAGAATCACTAAGCCTGGTCATGTGGTGATTTTTAAAAAAAAATTCATTCAAAGGATGTGGGTGTCCCTGACTGGGTCAGCATTTATTGTTCATCTCTAATTGCCCTTGAGAAGGTGATCATGAGCTCCCTTCTTGAACTGTTGCAGTCCTTGTGGTGCTGTTAGGGCGGGAGTTCCAGGATTTGCGACCTTTTCCAGGAATAAGTAGCTGCTGAAACAGATGCAAATCTACCTTAGAGCATCATTCGGTTCAGGAAGAGAATTGGAATTGGAATTGGAACAAGATATACACAGCATAGGAACCAGCCCAAGTCTTTATTTATTCACTTCAAGAGCTCCTCTCACCCCATTAGCATACTCCCATAATCCTTTCCCCTTCAAGGATCTATGCGGGTTCCCATTAAGCATGTCTCTAAATACTAATCACCTCAACACTTCTTGTGGTCATGAGTTCCACTTGCAGAGTAAAAGACTTAAAATTTTGCAGGTGGACCCCACAGTGCAAATTAGCCATGACCTCACTGAATGACAAAACAAAGTGAATGGCTAAATAGACAACTAGTGCAGAAGTATGAAGAATGTGGAAATACCCCTTTTCATTTCAGATATTGTGCTTATATTATGTAATATTTATATTGTATTATGTTTCAGACATAGAACACTGCAGCATAAACAGGTCCTTCAGCCCACAAGCTGCACCGATCATATCTATACCTATCAGGCCATAGAACTATCTGTAACTCCTAATCCCATTAAATCCCATATAGTCATCCAGAAGCCTTTTAAAAAACCCCAGCGAGTTTGCCTCTACCACCACTGATGGCAGCCAATTCCACTCACTCACCACTCTCTGAGTGAAAAACTTACCCCTAACATCTCCTCTGTACCTGTTTCCCAGCACCTTAAACCTGTGTCCTCTCGTAGCGACCATTTCAGCCCTGGGAAATAGCCTGAGAATCCACCCTGTCTATTCCTCTCAACATTTTATAAACCCCTATCAGGTTGCCTCTCAATCTTCATCTCTCCAGGGAGAAGAGGACTAGCTCCCTCAACTATCTTCATAAGGCATGCCCCCCAATCCAGGCAACATCCTTGTAAATCTTCTCTGCACCCTCTCAATAGCTTCTACGTCCTTCCTGTAGTGAGGCAACCAGAACTGCACACAGTACTCCAAGTGGGGCCTGACAAGGATCTTATAAAGTTGCAGCATTACCTCCTGACTCCAAAACTCAATCCCTCGATTAATGAAGGCTAGTACACCATATGCCTTCTTGACCACATCCTCCACCTGTGAGGCCAATTTAAGAGTCCTATGAACCTGGACTCCAAGATCCTGCTGTTCCTCAAGGCTGCCAAGATCCTACCCTTGATATTATACTCCTTCATCCTACTGGTCCTGCCAAAATGGACCACTACACATTTATCCATCTGTCACTTCTCCACTCAGTCTTGCATCCTATCTATGTCATGCTGCAACTTCTGACATTCCTCAAGACTATCTGCAACACCAACCTTTGTATCGTCAGTGAAATTACTAACTCATCCCTCCACTTCCTCATCCAGCTTATTAATGAAAATGACAAACAACAAGAGTCCTAGAACAGATCCCTGGGGTAGTCCTTTGGTGACTGACCTCCATGCAGAAAAAGACCCATCCACAACCACTCTCTGCAACCGCAGGCAAGCCAGTTCTGGGTCCACAAGGCCAAAGCCCCTTGGATCCCATGCCCTCTCACCTTCTCAAGAAGTCTTGCATGAGGGACCTTATGAAACACCTTGCTGAAATCCATGTAAACCACATCCACCGCTCTTCCTTCGTCAACATGTTCAGTCACATTTTCAAAGAACTCAACTAGGCTTGTAAGGCATGACCTGCCCTTGACAAAGCCATGCTGACTATTTCTGATCATTCTAAACTTCTCTAAATGCTGATAAATCCTGTCCCTCAGAATCGTCTCATCAACTTACCAACCACTGAGGTCAGACTCACCAGTCGGTAATTTCCCGGGCTATCCCTGTTCTCTTTCTTGAAAATAGGAACCACATCCGCAATCCTCCAATCCTCCGGAATCTCTCCTGTCTCCATCCACGACGCAAAAATGATCTCCAGGGGCTCTGCAATCACTGCCCTCACCTCCCACAGTAACCTGGGGTACATCCCATCCGGTCCCGGCGACTTGTCTATCTTATTAGAATTTAAAAGTTCCAATATATCTTCTTTCTTAACGTCCACATACTCAATCTTTTCAGTCCGCCACAAACCTGCAGTACAACCTCCCACATCATTTTCCACCGTGAATACTGAGGCGAAGTATTCATTAAGCACCTCTGCCATTTCTTTTGATTCCACAGTCTTTTCGCCCTTCACCTTTCATAGGTCCTTTTCCCTTCACTTCTCATCCTTTCACTCTTCACATATTTGTAGAACACCTTGGGATTCTCCTTAATCTTACCCGCCAAGGCCTTCTCATGATCCCTTCTGGCTCTCCTAATTTTGTTTTTAAGCTCCTTTCTACAAGCTTTATTTTCCTCTAGATCTTTAACATCTCCTAGCTCTCTGAACCTTTTGGATGCCTTTCTTTTCTTCCTGACTAGGTTCATCACAACCTTTGTGCATCACGGTTCCTGCGAACTACCAAAACCTCCTTGTCTCATTGGAACATTGTCGTGCAGAACTCCAAACATTCCTTAAAAATCAACTTCCTTCAGTACTTTTCCCCAAGAACACCTTCTTCCAGTTTACTTGTCCAATTTTCTGCCTGATGTTCAATATAAAATTACCGCAATGACACAAATTTAAGAACAGAAGATCTACGTTAGTCATCTAAAGACTGGACATGAATAATTGCAAATAATGAATCTATCAGAACTATACATGAGCAGGGATACCTCATGTTGCATTGGAGTTAACTCACTGCCACTTCTCTGATTTGGATTTGAAATCAGACTCTGTGGAGCAGCCCTCAGTGTATCTGCAGCATTTGCTCAGACTGGAGAGAGATCTCAGTACACACTGTCCATAACTTGATACCAACTGGGAATTATACTCGTGCGGTGAAATGGCATGGCAGTGATTAGCACTGCTGCATTACAGCGCTAGGGACCCGGGTTCGATTCCCGGCTCAGGTTCCTGTCTGTGTGGAGTCGACACATTCTCCTGTGACGGCGTGGTTTTCATCCAGGTGCTTCGGTTTTCTTCCACAGTCCGAAAGACATGCTGGTTAGAATGCGTTGGTGGTGCAAAATCTTCCTCAGTGTACCCGAACAAGCACCAGAGTTTGGCAATAAGGGGATATTCCTTGCAGTGTTAACGTAAGCCTATTTGTAACTAATAAATAACTAAAGAGCAAGGGTTGTTATGGAATCAAGAATGTTTTATGCTGATATGGAGGAGCATCTAATAATTTGCCAGTAATTGATATAGATCAAGAAAAACTCCAATTTAACTAATGGTAAAAAAGCAGCATCTCTGCAAAATATTTAAAGTAAAAATCATTAGAGATAAAAATAAAAATATCGCTTGTCGCCTGATAGGGATAGTGATAGATAATGCTGAGGATCCACGTTTTAGACTCCCAGGTCAAGGAGGTTCCGAGATTTGGGGGGGATGTTCTGGGAATGGGGGTTGTTCCCGGATTGAGAACTGGGGAGGCGGGGGGAGCGTCCCCGCGTCCGGGAACGGGGGGAGCGTCCCCGCGTCCGGGAACGGGGGGAGCGTCCCCGCGTCCGGGAACGGGGGGAGCGTCCCCGCGTCGGGAACGGGGGGAAGCGTCCCCCGAATTGGGAACGGGGGGAGCGTCCCCGAATTGGGAACGGGGGGAGCGTCCCCGATTGGGAACGGGGGGAGCGTCCCCGAATTGGGAACGGGGGGAGCGTCCCCGAATTGGAACGGGGGGACGTCCCCGAAATTGGGAACGGGGGGGGTGTTCCCCAATTGGGAACGGGGGAGTGTTCCCCAATTGGGAACGGGGGGGTGTTCCCCAATTGGGAACGGGGGGGTGTTCCCCAATTGGGAACGGGGGAGTGTTCCCCAATTGGGAACGGGGGGGTGTTCCCCAATTGGGAACGGGGGGGTGTTCCCCAATTGGGAACGGGGGAGTGTTCCCCAATTGGGAATGTTCCCGAATTGAGAATGGGGGAATGTTCCCGGGTCCGGCAATGGGGTAGTGTTCCCGCCTCCGTGAATACGGGTGTTCCCGGGTTCGGGAGTGGATCCCGGTGTCTGGGGAGGGGGGGGGGTGGTTGATCGGGGAGGGGAATGTATTACAGGTTTAGCGGGGTCGGGGAGGTGGTAGGTTTGCGATCCTCTCTCTTCAGTCGGACCGGGCCTCCGGCTCCAGCCGCTCACCTGACGGTTGTATTCCTGAAGTAAACGCTCGATCTCCGCCTGTTTGCCGCCCTCCAGCACCGCCAGAGCTGCCGCCGGGTCGGTATCCATGGCTGAGGCCAGAACCAAGCTGGGCCTGGATTAGAGAGACAGCACCGATCCTAAGGAAGATGACTCCGCCCGCCTGACCCTTCACCCCCTACCCGCACGGTCGCGTCACCACGGCAACTGTCCCGCCCACTACCGTCACCCGGCAACGTCTTAGCCCCGCCCTTCTCTCTTCTTTTGCCCCTCTCCTCCCGTCACGCTTACAACCGTCTCTTCCGTCACCCTGGCAACCTCATGGCCCTGCTCTACTCTCCGCCCCCTGTTCCGCCCCTCTCTCCAATCATACCCCGCCCTCTCTCCACAATTGCTCCGCCCCTCTCTCAGCCCTCCACGCCCCGCCTCCTGTCACCCCGGCAACCGGAGCGGTCCCATCCCCGTCTCCTCCTGTCATCCATCTTCTTCCGTCACCCTGACAACCACCCCGCCTCCTTCACCTCGGCGCCGCCCCTTTCTTCATCTCGAGCCCATCTTCTTTCACCCTGACGATTGCCCCTTGCTGTTGCCTTGGTAATAGGCCTATTACTCCTCTCAATAAATCATCTTGGCTCCAGGCTCGGGGTCATGTAATGTTTTAGGACATGGAGGCTGGAACAGCATTTGTTGCCTGTCCCTTGTAACCCTTGAATTGAGGGTCTCACAGCCATTTTCAGAAGGCGGTTAAGAGTCACCCACATTGCTGTGAGGTCACATGTAGCCAGACCGGGTAACGATGGCAGATTTCCTTCCCGAAAGGACATTAGTGAAACAGAAGGGTTTTTCCAACAATCAACAATGGTTTCATGATCATTATCACTGAGATTAGCTTTATATTACAGATTTTACTGAGTTAATATACATTACACCAACTGCCATGGTGGGATTTGAACCTACATCCCCTGAAATTAACCTGGGCCTCTGGATTATTAGTCTGGATGACCACTTTCTGACCCAACAACTAGGTTTGAACAATTCATTTAGGATGACTTCTAAGCGAAATTGAGAATGTACGGAGACAAAGAAAGCTAGAAATCTTCAAAAATCATCTTTATCTTGAGAAGTTGGTATGACTTTAATATCCTCCACTTTGCTTGGATTATTATGTACGCCAGCACTGAAATAAGCAGAACCACAGAAATTGGTCTCCTTCGCGTTAATATCACATTTTGAAACTGTTAAACGCCAAACTTTTATTATGTGCCACTAGCATCAGTAAATGCAAATTATGATAATGTTATTCCAACAACAGCAATGCCGTCAATAATACAGATGCACCTGCCAAGGTTCATGTATTGCATGTGAAATTGAAAGATGATCCTGGCTAACAAATTGCCCAAAAGGAACTCAGTATGAAAACAGTATAGTCCACACAGGTACAAAATGTGCTAAGTTCTTGGACTTTTTCGTGAGATGTACTGACTAGTAGCTATGCTTGACATCAAACTTTAAGAAGAATTTTGCATCTGCAAATTTTGGATTTAACTCTTCTCATGTGAGTTTTTCATCAGGATATAGTTTTAAAACTGCAATTAATGACAGATTGAGGCATAATCTCAATGATTTATCCTTCATGCGACATTTAATTTAACCACACTAGTCTATGTGCTATGGAACACTCTAAATGACTCCATCTTTCTCCTTTCTCTCTAATTTGACATTTCATTTGTCTTGCAAGTGGATTTTACACTTACGTAATGGATCAATTGATGGGCGTTCTCCTTCAAGTATTGTTAGCAGGAGGTAGAGACTACAGCCAGTAAGGCTAAGAAGAAGAGGTTACTGAATATGACAGGACTGACCGTCTGAAGCAAATTTGTTTTAACGCAAGAAGTACAGCAGGTAAGGTAAATGGACTTAATACTTGAATTAGTACATAAAATCATGATGCTGTAGCTATTAAAGAAACTTGGTTGAGAGGGATTAGACTGGCAATTTACTGATTAGGGAGAATATCACGGCTGTACTGATTTGATTTGAATTATTGTCATACAGCATACAGTGAAAAATATTGATTCTTGCACACTATACAGATAAAGCATACCATTTATAGAGAAAGAAATAAAAGAGTGCAGCATGTAGTGTTACAGTTATAGCTAAGATGTTGAGAGAGATCAACTTAATGCAGGGTAGGTACATTCAAAAGTCTTTCGGCAGCAGGGAAGAAGCTGTTCTTCTGTCGGTTAGTATGTGACCTCAGATGTTTGTATCTTTTTCCCAATGGAAGAAGGTGAAAGAAGAATTTGCAGGGTGAGTGGGGTTCTTAATAATGCTGGCTGCTTTGCTGAGACAGTGGAAAGTGTAGACAGAGTTAGTGGATGGGAGGTTGGTTTGCATGAAGGATTGGGCTACATTCACGATTTTTTGTAATTTCTTGCGGTCTTGGGCAGAGCAGGAGCCATACCAAGCTGTGATACAATAAGAAAGAATGCTTTCTGTGGTGCATCTGTAAAATTGGTGAGAGTTGTAGCTGACATGCCAAATTTACTTAGTCTTCTGAGAAAGTAGAGACATTGATGGGTATAGGGGGACCAGGACAGATAGTTGGTGATCTGGACAGATGAAAACTTGAAGCTCTGGTCTCTTTCTACTGCGTCCCTGTTGATGTGGACAAGAGCATGTTCTCTTCTACACTTCCTGAAGTCGATGACAATCTCCTTCATTTTGTTAACATTGAGGGAGCAATATTGTCACCATACCAGTTCACCAGATTCCCTATCTCATTCCTGTACTCTGCCTCATCGTTATTTGAAATCTAATCCACTATGGTGGTGTTATCAGCAAATTTGAAAATTGAATTGGAGGGGAATTTGGCCATACAGTCATAGGTGTATAAGGAGTATAGTAGAGGGCTGTGAACACAACCTTGTGAGGCACCAGCATTGAGGATGATCGTGGAGGATGTGTTGTTGCCTATTCTTATTGATTGTGGTTTGTTCGTTAGGAAGTTCAAGATCCAGTTACAGAGGGAGGGCACCTTGGAGGCCCCATCTAGCGAAGTCATATGGGTAGAGCTCAGGAATAGGAAAAGTGCAGTCACTTTGATGGGATTGTATTACAGGTCTCCCAACAGC
This sequence comes from Sphyrna mokarran, assembly GCA_024679065.1. Taxonomy (NCBI): domain Eukaryota; kingdom Metazoa; phylum Chordata; class Chondrichthyes; order Carcharhiniformes; family Carcharhinidae; genus Sphyrna; species Sphyrna mokarran. Next base: position 6,004,282 of record JAGIQG010000008.1, on the reverse strand, counting down.
CAATAGGTCATAGAGGAAAAGATACGTGGACAGATCATGGAAAATGGAAAAGAAAACAGATAGCAGGTGATTTTAATTTCCCTTATATTGACTCAGATTCCCTTTAATCCCAGGGACTTGATGGGGTGAATGCGTTAGTGCATCCAGGAGGGTTTCTGGAAGCAATATGTAAGTAGTCCAACTAAGGAAGGGGCCTACTATTGGGAAATAAGCTGATCAGATGATCAAAGTTTAGGGTGGGCGCATTTTGGGAACAGTGACCATAATTTATGGATAAGAGTAGCCCTCAGGTGAAAGTATTAAACTGAGGAAGGCTAACTACAACAATATTAAGTTTAAGTTCATTTATTAGTGTCACAAATAAGCTTACGTTAACACTACAATGAAGTTACTGTGAAAATTAGGCAGGAACTGGAGAATGTAGATTGGAGGGGGGACACTATTTGAGGTAAATGCACATCTGTCATGTGGGAATCTTTTTAAGGCCAATTGATTAGAGTTCAGCATCAGCATGTTTTTGTGAAAATGAACAATGAGGATGGCAAGAACCTTGGATGTCAAGAGAAATTGTGAGCTTAGTCAAAAAAAAAGGAGGCAGACATAAGGTTTAGGAAACTGAAGACAGACATTGTCTTCGAAGAATATGAAGAAAGTAGAAAAATACTTAAACAAAGATTTAGAAGCTAACAGGGATTAAAGAGACTCCCAAAGCATTTTATACCTATATAAGAAGCAAAAGGAAAGCTAGGGAAAGGGTGATCCATTCAGGGACAAAGGAGGGAACTTAAGCCTGGAGCCAGAGTAAGTGGGTGAAGTCCTTAATGAACACTCTGCATTGGTATTCACAAAGGAGAAGGACATGGTGGATTGTGAGTCTGGAGCTGGGTTTGGCGATATTCTAGGGCATGTCAGTATAAAAAAGGAGGAAGTGTTGGGTGTTATGAAAAAAATAGAGATGCCAATGATAATGGGAGGTGAGTGGGAAATATTGGCAATGATTGTTTGGGGGAAGATGGGGAGGAAGGGTGGAGAAGGAGATGTTGACAATGATAGGAAGGGGAGAGAGGGAGATGCCGGCAATGACTGTTTTGGGAAGGGAGCGGTGGGCGTGGAGAGCAGGAGATGCTGGTAACAAAAGAAGCTTTCCTGGTATCTTTTGGTCCCGCCCTTAAAAATGGTAGAATGAAACCCAACCTGATTTTATTTTAACAAAGCTCCATAAGACCTGGAGAGAAAACCTGCCTGTTTTTCTGGAGAGAAGCATGCCAGTTTTCAATCAATCCTGACACTTTGCCATTTTTCATAAGATTCTACCCACTATTATAAGTAAGTTACAATTGTATTTATATGTATTGCACATAACCTATAGCTTAAACTTTTATAGAACATAGAATATAGAACATTACAGCGCAGAACAGGCCCGTTGGCCTTCGATGTTGCGCCGACCAATTAGGAAAAGGCAATGACCCTCTAACCTAAACCATTCCCTTTTCATCCATAAACTTACCTACTAACCTCTTAAACGCCACCAAACTTGACGCATCTACAACTGCAGCAGGCAGGGCATTCCATACCCTTACCACCCTCTGGGTAAAGAACCTAGTTTCGTTTTTTAAAGTTGCCTGTAGGTCTGTGGTTTGTTTTGATGCCTGCATTACAATGAGGTTTTATGACCTAAAGCAAACACAGGGTTTAAAAATGTGGGCTGTACCTGGTAACAGAGAGGCCACAGGGAACAGAAAGCATTTTGAGCAGTTGACAAGATATAACCCAGAGATAAGGAGCTTTTCACAGAACCTGATGAAACAGGGAAACAGGGAGAGCAGATCCTAAACTAAAAAACAAGGAAGTCCAGAAACGAGAAGAAAGCTCCTGTGCAGCCAAAGAACAGAAGAACAGGAATCTAGAAAAATGTTTCTGTTCAGTAAAATGGAGAGTGAGGAACATAGAGGCTCCAAGTTAAAGTCAGGACTACAAGATGCAGACCTGGACATGTCAGCTTGCAAGAAGCCAGAGATCCAAGGTTACCCAAAGTTTGATGATGGCTTAATAGACCATGTGAAACATTGATGTTTTGTTGGCATGGCTGGGTATCAGGGATTGCATGGAAGCTTGAATGCGCATGGCAATTCAGGGCAGAAGAATACCAGAAGTGAGGTTGAAACCCTGGAGGTGGATCTTTGGTAAGTACAACCGAGTGAAAGCTTCATTTGGGAGAAGATTCCAAGACGTGTTCTTTGAGGGCAAGGTTGGAAAACCTTGTATTTTGTTTTATTCATTCGTGAAACATAGGCACTGATCAGCATTTATTGCCAATCCTTAGTTACCTTTGTTCACAAGGCAGTCAATCACATTGTTGTGGCTCTGGAATCACATGTAGACCAGACCAGGTAAGGATGGCAGATTTCCTTCTCTGAAGGACATTAGTGAACCAGATGGGTTTTTCCAACAATCGACAATGGTTTCATGATCATCGGTAGATTCTTAATTCCAGATTTTTCTTTACTGAATGCAAATATCACCATCTACCATAGCTGGATTTAAATCCAAGTCCCCAGAACATTAGCTGAGTTTTGGATTAATAGTCCAGCGGCAATACTAGTAGGCCATCGCTCCCTCCCCTCTGAAAGACAGAGTTCCAGTGAGAGCAGCATGACAAGTACCTGGGGGGAATTGTCACTTGGTTTCGGAGTGAGGGGTGCCTGACTACAGTTCATCTATTAGTTTACTTGGACTGTGTACTGACTGAGAACATTAGGATGCAAGGTAAACTTTGTAACTTGTGTTATCCTTACGAATCTGTATATATCTGTCTAGATACAGTGGAGTGAAAGAATACTGTAAAATAGCTTCTGGATGATTCTCCCATCCTGCTCGCTGATTATTTATATGTTATTGACATTTACAGATGTTTAAATGCCATTAGCGAGCCCACGACTGAAATCTCCAGGCTAGTTCAGTAGCTCCCCTCCACATGTCCAAAAAAAGAATCTATGAAACCAGGTTCCATCCTGGGTTTGGCATCAGCTGGGATCATAACAGTATATTGTTGCAAAGCCCTTCATACTGCCAATTTCGTCACAAATTTCAATGTTAAGTTGTGAACTTAGGTGAAAAGAGTAGGGATAAATTGACCTGCTTCATGATGTGTGTGACTATCATTCTACCCATTATCACTTGTGCGAATCATGGCATGGCTGTAGACATATAATCTTTAGTCTTCGCAATGCAGTACATCTGTGATACCCAAGAAGCTTGATTGCACTTGCGTTCCAGAACTGTGAATTTTGCATATGGAATAAGCAAATTGTTATATAGTGAAAGTTATGCAGTAGTAGGTTTCACCATGGCCTTGCATGCCTATGGGATACATGTCTTGTAGATTCCACAGAGGCCCATGCCACAAACACTGGCACTTGCCCCATGTCAGTCTTGGCCAATAACACAAAGCTACCAAATTTCTTAAGTCAGATCATTTGAATCTTGGTAAACAGTTTGGATGGAGTGACATCATCTATGCTTCCCACAAGACTGATGGTGTGAAATGTGTTAACACTCTTTGTCCAATCCTGTGTGTCATTGCCCCTTTCTAGTTTGTCACTCATCTCATGTATATGTTTCTGACTGGATACCAGGTTGTCATTCCAATTGCACTGAAATGCCCATTGTAAACGGCCTGTTTGGATTAGTGCATAGCTCCTTTTGGCTGCATCGTCCTTTGCTTTCATACACTGTCACTGCAATTGGCCATTTCTTCCACGTTCCTTACAAGACACGTCAGGAAAGTTGGGCATTGCCTTGGTGCAGAAGGTCAAACCTTCCAAATGTTTTGCTAGCTTTAGGTGTTCTCACAAGTACTTCATCAGCTCAACAATTCTGTCTGTTAACTCTCTGCCTGAAAGATCACAGTACATACCTTTTTCTCTGCATCTACAGATATAGTCTGTGGATCCTGTAGATTGTGCTTGAAATGACATGAACTCTAGTTGATCAATACAAAAGTGTAACCTAATTCTGAATTGATCTTCCAATGTAATTCATACCTTTCATGGATTTCCTGCTTTAATCCTGAAGTGCAGATCTTCATTCTCAATTGCTGGGTGAATTTTTATAGCACATTATCTAACTCTGACACATACAGCACAGAAAAGGCCCTTTGGCCTATCAAGTCTTCACCAATAATAACTACCACTAAAGACATGCTAACCCCGTATACCTGTATCAAGAAACCATTGCTCTGTACACTGTTTAAATATTTTGAATTCAGAGTGTAGGTCAGCTATATCCCAATTCAAATTGGTGATTTTATGGACATTACAATTTCCCTTTGACCTTCCTCCTTGTTTTATTCAATTTATTATTTAGTAACATCAATATCTTCTTCAGCTTCTTTTATGGCAACTTTGTTTTTATTTTGTTTTACTTTCCTTAAATTACTTATCTTTCTTCACTGAGCTAACTCACTGCTTGTCCTCTTGACACACTGGGGAAGTTTTCCTGTCCCACCCGCTACGGGGATCGTAGCAGGTGGGAGCGCAGAGCGTGCACAGGTCTATTCATCTCGGGTGGGATTTTCCAGTTTTGGGGCAAGACTTCCTTGTTAGATTTACAGTGTATATCCTGCAATCTCACCATGAAGGATCTTTACTTGAGCACTATCCCTGCACTGCATCCTCAAACCTTTTCTGTGCAGCCACCCTGCTGTGATTTTAATGTTCCTCCATGCTGCAAATTCGTTGCATTGTCTCATGCCATGTAACATGATCTATGATTGTTCGCCAGATCATACCTGTATTTAATACTACTGCCAGGATATCTGACTACCTCAGAATACCATGTCTTGTTTCTATAATGAAATAAAGGCACCAGTCACTCTTAAGGGATTGTGCAAACATGTTGTGGGTTCATTTATTAAGACTGGGCACATAGAAACACATACAAGATAGAAAGCATCTGAACTGTGCTGTGTTCTGCTCTTAGACAAAACTGAAACTAAAACTAGATCTAATGACACTTCCCATCTAATGAGGTCTTGCTGCTGTCCCTTAAAGATATATTGCAACAATCTTAACACATTCTGCCATTTTATCTTTATGCTACTATTAGCACCTTCTTTAGTCCTTAATGCTGCCTTTAACACTTCCTTTGTCTTGTGCATCTTCAACAGTATAAAATCCGTTTCATTTCTCTGTCGCTTTGGCTATATTTTTAGTAAATGGTAACTCCGAGGATGTTGGTGGTGGGGGATTCAGCAATGGTAATGCCATTGAATGTCAAGGGATGGCAGTTAGATTTTCTCTTGCTGGAGCTGGTCATTGCCTGGCCACAACATCATAAAGCATTGAAGCAGAATTAGACCACTCAGCCCATCGAGTCTGCTCCACCATTCAATCATGGCTGATATTTTTCTCATCCCCATTCTCTTGCTTTTTTCCCATAATCCCTGATCCTCTTGTTAATCAAGAACGTATCTATCTCTGTCTTAAAGACACTTAATGACCTGGTCTCCAGAGCCTTCTGCGGCATAAAATTCCACAGATTCACCACTCTCTGGCTGAAGAAATTCCTCCTCATCTCTATTTTAAAGGATCGTTCCTTTAGCCTGAGATTGTGCCTTCTGATTCTAGTTTTTCCTTCTAATGGAAACATCTTCTCCATGTCCATTGTATTCAGGCCTCGCAGTATCCTATAAGTTTCAATAAGATTCCCCCCTTATCCTTCTAAACTCCAGTAAGTACAGACCCAGTGTCCTCAACCATTGCTCATACAACAAGCTCTTCACTCCAAGGGATTATTCTTGAGAACCTCCTTTGGATCTTTTCCAAGGCCAGCACATCCTTCCTTAAATGTGTGACCCAAAACTGCCCACAATGCTCCAAATCGGTTTGACCAGAGCCTTATATAGCCTTAGAAGTACATCTCTGTTCTTGTATTCTAACCCTCTCGATATGAATGTGAACATTGCATTTGCCTTCCTAACTGCCAACTGAATCTGCATATTAATCTTAAGAGAATCTTGAACAAGGACTCCCAAATCCCTTTGTGTTTCTGATTTCCTAAGCATTTCCCATTTAGAAAATGGTCTATGCTGCCATTCCTCCTTCCAAATTGCATAACCCTCACACTTTTCCATGTTGTATTCCATTTGCCAGTTCTTTGTCCACTCTTCTAACCTGTCCAAGTCCTTCTGCAACCCCCCTGCTTTCTCAATACTACCTGTCCTTCTACGTGTCTTTGTATCATCTGCAAACTTAGCAACAGTGCTTTTAGTTCCTTCTTCCAATTCAATAATGTATATTGTGAAAAGTTGTAACCCCAGCACTGACCACTGAGGAACACCATTCGCCACTGGCTGCCATCCTGAAAAAGACTTCTTTATCCCCACTCTCTGCCTTCCGCCAGTCAACCAATCCTCTCTCTATCCATGCCAGGATCTTACCCGCAACATCTTAACTTATTTAACAGACTCCTATGCGGCACCTTGTCAAAGGCCTTTCAGAAATCTAAATAAGTCATGCCCACTAGTTCTCCTTTATCTAACTTCCTTGTTACCTCCTCAAAGAACTCTAACAGACATGACCTCCCTTTGATGAAGCCATGCTGACTCACTCCTATTTTATCATGCACCTTCAAGTACTCTACGATCTCATTTTTAATAATGGACTCTAAAATCTTGCCAATGACTGAAGTCATTCAGTATAACCAGCCTATAATTTCTCATCTGCTGCCTCCCTCCCTTTTTAAACAGTGGTGTTACGTGAGCTACTTTCCAGTCTGCTGGGATTCTCCTTGTCTTCAGTGATTCCTGAAAGATCACTACCATTGCCTCCACATTTTCCCCAATTATCTCTTTTAGAATCCTGGAGTGTCATCCATCTAATCCAGATGATTTATCCACATTCAGACCTTTCAGTTTCCCCAAAACTTCTCCTTAGTGGTGGCCAGTACACTCACCAGTGCCATCTCATTCTCCTGGAGCTCTGGCATCCCACTGGTATCTTCCACCATGAAGACTGATGCAAAGTAACTATTCAGTTCCTCTGCCATTTCTTTGTTTTCTATTATTACTTCTCCAGTCTCATTTTCCAGTGGTCCCGTGGCCACTTTTGCCTCTCTCTTACCTTTTATATATTGAAAAAAACTCTTTCTATCCTCTTTTATATTCCTAGCTAGCTTATACTCTTATTTCATCTTCTCTCCTATTATTGCTTTTTCAGTGCCCTCTGCTCACTTTTAAAGGCTTCCCAATCCTCTGGCTTCCCACTAACCCTTGCCATTTTGCATGCTTTTTCTTTTACTTTTATGCTATCCTTGACTTCCCTCATCACCCACAGATGCCTCGTCCTTCCTTTAGCACGTTTCCTCCCCCTTGGTATGAATTGTGCCTCCTGAATAACTCTCAAAAACTCCTCACCATTGCTATTTCACTATCATCCCTGTTAAGTTCCCTTTCCAATCAACTTTGGCCAGCTCCTCTCTCATGTACCTGTAATTACCTTTATTGTTATACCGTTACATCTGATTCCAACTTCTTCCTCTCAAATTGCAGAGAAAATTTTATCATATTGTGTCAATTGTTGTGACCACAATATGGCACTTGCTGTGGCACATATTTTACTTCCCACTTGTCAGCCCAAGCCTGGATATTGTCCAGGTCTTACTGTATTTGGACAATTCTTCAGACATTATAGATATTGGTTTACATCACAGTGTATTTAGTTAGTTGCTGTAAAAAATTGTGCTATATAAATTCTAGATGTTATTTAGTAGTAGTTGAGATATAACCTGGCATAAAGTGAACGCATGCATTCACCTGCATGCATACAACACCCATGCAAAGATTAGTTTCACTCAGGAGGAACACTTATATTCCTCTCAAGAGATTACAACAGAATCTCAGATTGACCCAACTGACCTCAAAAGGGCTTGAACCCTTTTGGTTACATTCCTGAATTACCAAGTCAAAGGCAAGATTGTCTAAGCAGCCAGAGTTAAAGGCTCCTGACAAAGATATTATGTGCAGTCTAAACTCCCAACCCCCCTTGGAACTAACCTGCACACTCACCTCCGAGGCAGAAGGTCATGGGATCAAGACCCACTCAAAGACTTGAGTATACAGGCTGACACTTCAGTACTGAAAGAGTATTGCATTGTTGGAGGTTCTCCTTTTCAGTTAAGATATTAAAATGAGGCGAATGCCAAAGATCCAAAGGCACTGTTTGAAGGATGGATGCGAGCCCTCCCAAGATTTTGGCTAACTCAATGACCAACAGAAATAGATTTACTTATTATCTCTGGGTCCTTGTTGAATTCAAAATAGCCCCAATTTTTTCCAAATGACAGTAGCTGCAGGACCAATTGTCCACTCTTTGCTATGTTTCAGATATGTAATAAATAAATCACAATGTATAAGCAAACCTTTTCTTGATTGCTGCTTCGACACTTTGTGTGAGCACCATGGTGGCACAGTGGTTAGCACTGCTGGCCCTCAGCACCAGGGACTCCAGTTCAATTGCCAATTTGGGTCACTGTGCAATGTCTGCTCATTCTCCCCGTGTCTGCATGAGTTTCCTCCAGGTACTCCGGTTTCTTCCCACATCCTGAAAGGTGTGCTGGTTAGGTGATTCTAAATTTTCCCTCAGTGTATCCGAAAAGATGCTGGGTATGATGACTATGGAATATTCACAGTAACTTCATTGCAATATTAGCAAAAATCAGCAAAAATATATTCCGATGGTGAAGAAGGACTGTAGGAGAAGGGAAAATCAGCTGTGGTTCTCCAAGGAAATTAAGGAGAGTATTAAAACAAAAGCTGAGGTGTTCAGAACGGCTAAAAATAGTGGGCAATCGGAGGGTTGGGAAAATTTTAAACAACAGCAAAGAGTGACTAAAAAGGTGATTAAAAAAGGAAAGATGGAATATGAGGCGAAGGTAGCTCAAAACATCAAAAAGGACAGTAAGAGTTTTTATAAGTATATAAAGAATAGGAGGATGGCCAGAGTTAATGTAGGACCCTTGGAGAATGAGAGGGGTGGTTTAATGATGGATCTGATAGCCAAGTTCTGCACACACGAGGACGGCCTTAACAGGGATCTTGGCTTCATGTCACACTATCTGTAACCCCCATGACTTGCCTGGGTTAGCAAAAAACCTCACTTACTGTGCTGTCTGGAGACAATACACATCTCTCTAACCTGTGCTCAGTGTTCCTTCCACTCACATTGTTAGCCACTTTAAGACTTGAGTAGCAGGTTAGGTGTAAAGATTCGCATTCTAATCAGTAATCTGTAAACTGTCTGTGCTGATATGTGTGCTATTGCAGACCGGAATACCTCATTTGCCTGAAGAAGGCTATAAAGCCGAAAGCTTGCGAGTTTACTATCAAATAAATTGGTTGATTTAAAACTGGTGTTGTCAGAACTCTTAATGGTGGATGACAGGGTTATGGCAGAGACCTTGAATAAGTTTTTTGTGTCAGTCTTTACGGAGGAGGATGTAAATAGCTTGCCCGAACTTAAGGATAGAAGGGTGGTAGGAGATGAGATCCTTGATGAGATTACAGTCGCTAGCGAGTTGGTCTTGATAGGCTAATGGGGCTGAGGGCAGAAAAGTCCCTGGGACTGGATGGAATGCATCCCAAGGTCCTCAAGGAAATGGCAGAGGTGATAGCTTGGTAATTATCTTTCAAAATTTGCTGGACTCCGGAAAAGTGCCAAAAGATTGGAAAACAGCTAGTGTTACACCGCTGTTTAAAAAAGGTAGCAGACAGAGGGCAGGGAATTATAGACTGGTTAGTTTAATGTCTGTAGTCGGAAAAATGCTTAAATCTGTCGTCAAAGCAGAAATAACGAGACACCTGGATATGAACTGTTTGATCAGGCAGACACAGCATGGATTTGTTAAGGGAAAGTCGTGCTTGACAAATTTATTGGAATTCTATGAGGAAGTGACTAGTGTGGTAGATAGAGGGGAACCGGTGGATGTGTGTTTTTGGATTTCCAAAAAGTGTTTGATAAGGTGCCTCACAAAAGATTGCTGCAGAAGGTTAAGGTGCAGGGAGTCGGGGGTAGGGTGTTAGACTGGATAGAGGATTGGTTGTCTAATAGGAAGCAGGGTGTAGGTATTAATGGGTGCTATTCTGAGTGGCAGCTGGTGACTAGTGGAGTGCCCCACAGTTCGGTGCTGGGGCCTCAACTATTTACCAATTACATAGATGATCTGGAGAAAGGGGCTGAGTGCAGGATGACGAAATTTGCTGATGACACAAAAATGAGTGGAAAAGCAAATTTCGTGGAAGGCGTGGAAAGCCTGCCAAGGGATCTGGATAGGTTGAGTGAGTGGGTGAAGATCTGGCAAATGGAGTACAATGTTAACAAGTATGAGGTTATTTACTTTGGTAGGGATAATGATAGGAAGGATTACTATTTAAATGGAGAAAAGCTGCAGCATGCAATGATGCAGAGGGACCTGGGGGACTTTGTGCACGAATGGCAAAAACACAGTATGCAGGTGCAGCAGGTGATCAAGAAGGCGAATGCAATGTTGGCCTTTATAGCTAGGGGGATAGAATATAAAAGTAGGGAGGTTCTGTTGCAGCTTTATAGGGTACTGGTGAGGCCGCAGCTGGAGTACTGTGTGCAGTTTTGGTTGCCGCATTCGAGGAAGGATATATTGGAGGGGGTGCAGAGAAGATTTACTAGGCTGATACCAGAGATGAGGGCATTGGATTATGAGGAGAGACTGAATAGGCTAGGTTTGTACTCTTTGGAGTTTAGAAGGCTGAGAGGAGATCTTATAGAGACATATAAGATAATGAAGGGGATGGATAGAGTAGAGGTTGAGAGACTCTTCCCGCTTAGCAAAGATAGCAGGACTAGAGGGCACAGCCTCAAGATTTGCAGGGGGCGGGGGTGGTTCAGATCGGAGTTGTGGAAGGGTTTCTTCACACAAAGGGTGGTGAATCTTTGGAATTCTCTGCCTGATGAGGTGATGGAGGCTTCCTCACTGAATATGTTCAAGTCAAGAGTGGATAGGTTTTTACTTGACAAGGGAATTAAGGATTACGGGGAGAAAGCAGGAAAGAGGTACTGAACCACTACAGATCAGCCATGATCTTATTGAATGGCGGGGCAGGCTCGAGGAGCTGTATGGTCTACTCCTGCTCCTATTTCTTATGTTCTTATGTTCTTATTAATGTAAGCATACTTATGACACCCTAATAAATAAAATTGAACTTTAAATTTAGTTTACTGAGTGAAAAGATAACACAGCTTATCCCTTTCCCATGGTTTGAATAGAGTACATTGCAAAGCAATGTTCTTTTCAGTCTGATTCCCAGCACTTTATCTGTTCCTGGGTGTGTCTTCAGTTTCTGTGCCCTCATAGCCCTTGACCTCCTTGCCTACCAAAAATCTATCTGACTCAGCCTTGAATAATCCTGTTGTGATAACCCAACAAGATCCATGGGGAATTACTGATTGATCTCCCTGTGGGGCGTGTTAATTATGTGTTTCCCTGGTAGCAGGTAATGGCCTGCTGAGCCTTCTATAAGACAGACCCAGGACTGGGCCTGCTGAACTATAGTTCCATGCAGGAACTGGTGTGGGTACGCCATGGTGGTGGCTTTATTTTGCATTCTGTAATAAACTAGGTTCTTTTCCAGTTGGACTTCCCCAGTCATCACATTGGCAGCAAGGAACAAAAGGAGTTTCAGACTGCCTTGCCTTTCAACAAATCTGATAAGACAGTGACAAGGAGACATTGAAAATGCTGTTGTTAGTGAATTGGAAACTTATGATGAGGATATTGAGGCCCCAGTACACTGAAAGAATGAGAAATTTCATCTGGATAAAGAGAATAGAAAGGGATGACTGGCAAAAAGTTATTGTCCTGACTGCTTGTGGGGTCCTGACTTTCAGCATCATAAAAGATTTAACCTACCCAGCAGCCCTGGATTGAATATCTTTTGGCAAATTGGTAGATATGATAATGGACCATTACAACCCTAAACTGTCTGTTAGTTTGCAATGCTACAGGTTTAACCTGGCAACTAGACTGCCTGGGGAACCAGCCACTGAATTCTTGAAGAGACTGCTTGGCAGAACATTGAAGACAAGTCACCACTTCCAGAAATGTTAAGGGATGGTTGAGTATGTGGAATTGATAATATTGCAACCCAAAGGAAGCGACTGACTGAATCAACTCTGGACCTCAAGAAAACCGTAGGACTTGCCATTTTACCTGTGAAAATGTGGAAAAAGGATCCTGGGAGCTTCATAAGTCAATTGATAGGACTGTCCTGAGCCTTAGGCATACCTCTTACTGCAGAACCAAGTCCCCGTGGATAATTGGAGTCAGAGATCCTGAGATTTAGAACTACACGGAAAATCTCTTCTACACTGCAGTGAAAAGTGAGCATATCTGTCCTGCACTTGTAAACATAGGATTTGCCTTAGGCAAGACTACTGATACAGTTAAAATGTATACTGCCTGGCCTGAAAGGCGAAGCTACCTCAGGACGTGGTTTTGCAAATCAACCAGACCAAGAATGAGGAATTGAAATTGCATCTCCACACCCAAAGTAGCTCCAATCAAGATTAAACTCCAGGAAAATGGCCATCTCCAAGACATGGAGATGAATACAGGAGCTGCTGTATTGGAAAGCAAACCTTCAGGCGACAAGATTGGACGTCTTGCCTTTAAGCCCATGGGATACCAAGGCTGGACTGGCCACATACACTAGGGAGCTTTCATATATTGTTGGGACTGTTATAACCCCAGTTTTGCATGGCAATGGGCACACTGACTCCCTATAAAATTGTTGCAAGGAGCAGAGCCCAGCCCTCAGTCATTAAAACTATTTATTAGCAACCTTGTTAATAGGCCCTAAATCATTTGCGCACCATGCAAGTTTGATGCTGAAAATTTCATCAATGCTTGGCAGTTAAATGCCAGTAACCATCAATTAGTGTATTCTCTATGGTAACACCTCAACCAATCAGCACTCTTTTCTCACACAGTATAGATTTGTTGATTTCATATAAATTGCATTCTTGCAAATGTTCTGATGGATACAAGACAAAAAGCTTTGACAAAAAAATTCTTCTTATACTCAAAGGGAACATTGATATTTATTGAAAATGGAATAGAATTTAAATGGTGGAAGGTTTTACTGCAACTATACAGGGCCTTACTGAGACCACATCTGGAATACATTATATAATTTCGGTCTCCTTATTTGAAAAAATATATAATTATATTAGAAGTAGTTCAGGGAAAGCACCTTCCAAATCTGTGACCTCTGCCATCTGGAAAGACAAGAACAGCTTGCAAGTTCCCCTCCAAGTCGCTCCCCATCCTGACATGGAAATATATCACCGTTCCTTCACTGTCACTGGATCAAAATCCTGGAACGACTTCTAACAGCAATGTAGATGTACTTACACCAAATACACTTTAAACTGTTCAGGAAGTTAGCTCGCCATCACAGTCTCAAGGGCAATTGGTAATGGGCAACAAATGCTGGCCTAGCTAGCGATGCCCACATTCCAGGAATTACATAGAACATTACAGCACAGAACAGGCCCTTCGGCCTTCGATGTTGTGCCGACCAAAATAAAAAGCAATGCCCCTCCAAACTAAACCATTCCCTTCTCTTCCATATACTTATCAATTAACCTCTTAAACGCCACCAAACTTGGCGCATCTACAACAGCTGCAGGCAGGGCATTCCACTCCCTAATCACTCTTTGAGTAAAGAACCTACCTCTGATATCCGTCCTATAACTCATACCCCTTAATTTAAAGCTGTGTCCCCTCGTGCTAGCTTTCTCCATCCTAGGAAAAAGGCTATCACTGTCCACCCTATCTAAACCTCTAATCATCTTATATGCTTCAATAAGATCCCCTCTTAGCCGCCTCCTTTCTAACGAAAACAACCTCAAATCCTTCAACCTCTCTTCATAGGACCTGCCCTCCATACCAGGCAACATCCTGGTAAACCTCCTCTGTACCCTCTCCAATGCCTCCACATCTTTCTTATAATGTGGGGACCAGAACTGCACACAATACTCCAAGTGCGGCCGCACTAGAGTTTTGTACAGTTGCAACATGATGCTGCGGCTCCTAAATTCAATCCCCCTACCAATAAAAGCTAAGACTCCATATGCCTTCTTAACAACTTTATCCACTTGACTGCCTACTTTCAGGGATCTATTGACACATACACCAAGATCCTTCTGTTCCTCAACACTATTAAGAGCCCTACCATTAGCCCTATACTCTACACATTTATTGTTCCTGCCAAAGTGCATTACCTCACACTTTTCCACATTAAACTCCATTTGCCACCTCTCGGCCCAGCTCTGCAACTTGTCCAAGTCACAATTATTCAAGAAAATGAAAGAAACTCATTGCATTGTTATTTCTGGAAATTTTACCATTTGCAAATTGGCTGATGTGACGTTCTGCATAACAAAAGCAACAACACATTAACAGTTTTAATTAGCTGTTAATCACAGTGATTTCCTTATCATGAGGATGGAGTTATATAAATGCAGGGTTTTTTCATCATTTAGACTGATCCTATAATGCAATGTTGGGGGAGTGCAGCATATTGAGGGTGTCAAGTTTCAGAAAGGAAGTTAAACCGAGGTCCCATCACCCTGTTTAGTTGGATGGTGAAAAGATCTTGAGCGGGATTCTCTGAATCCCAGCCATGTGTATTTTGGCGGCAGGAGGTGGAATGATGTTCACTGGCGACAGGATTCTCTGGTCCCGCTCCTTTCAATGGCATTTCCCATTGATGTCACCCCTCACTGCTGGGAAAACTGCGGGAGGGGGTGTGCAGCTGATTGGACCGGAGAATTCCAACGGCGTGAATGGTCAGTGAATTCTAGCCCTTGTATAATTACCAAAAATAAGAGAAGAAGATTATCTCTGTGTCTCGAGTAACATTTCTTCCTCAACCAAAGCAAAGTAACTGAAATAAAATCAGAAAATACTGGAAATATTCAGCAGCTCAGGCAGCATCTGTGGAGAGAGAGAAACAGAAACCAGAACTTTTCGGCCAGTCATGCCAGTGGATTTTGCAGTCCTGCCGACGGCGCATCCTTGCCACAGTCTTCCCAGCAGCAAGGGATGCATTCAAGGAGGAACTCTGTTGACAATGACAGGTCCCGCAGCCAGCAAATGGTGGGCTATCTCTGCTTGTGTGAAACACATAACAGATTGCATAGAAGATCCACCTCGAATCAATGTTTCAGAACAATCATGCATGATCTGAACTGACTGATTGATTGATATTCAGTTCTTCGCTGAATGTGGAGTGTGATACGTCGATTGGCTACTGTTTTATCCATTCATTCGTTTGAATAGACAAGGGTACAGCACTTGGTACAAGTTTTAAAATGATTTTCTTTTATTGAATAGAAATTAAAAAGATTAACATGACAGAAATGAAAAGAAAAATGAACTGTGAGACTGGCTTTTACTGCCAGCCCTGTACTGAGCTTTAACACACTAAAACTGGAACACACTACTGAAAACACTACTAAAATCCAAACTATACTTCAATTCTTATTTTGTAATTAGAAATACTTTCCACAGGCTATCTCCATCTTAGAAAAAAACAATTCTTGCAGCTGCTGCATTGTGTACCCTTAAGGACTTCAATCAATTTTTAGCTAACCTTTAGCTTTCTGATTCTACATGCAGTCAAGTTAGCAGAGTTAGTTGCATAGACAGAAGTATCTTAAAATGAAATTTTTGCATAAACTGAAGCAAATAGGGCGAAGCATACATAGGATCCCTCAGCTACCAAATATACCCACATTCAAATAGTAACTGTGTTTCATAATAAACAATCTGTTATTTACAGCATCTCGGTACCTCCAAAACAGTAACAGATGCTGCAAAAATTCACATTCTTCTTCCTCTCTTGACTCTGGGTGGCATGGTGGCACAGTGGTTAGCACTGCTGCCTTACAGAACCAGGGACCCAGGTTCAATTGACGGCTTGGGTCATTATCTGCATGGAGTTTACACATTCTCCCCGTGTTTATATAGGTTTCTTCTGGGTGCTCGGTTGCCTCCCACAGTCCAAAAGATGTGCTGGTTAGGTGTATTGACCATGCTAAATTCTCCCTCAGTGCACCCGAACAGGCGCTGGAGCGTGAGGACTAGAGGATTTTCACAGTAACTTCATTGCAGTGTGAATGTAAGCCTGCTTGTGACTAATAAATAAGCTTTCAGTAAAATAATGTAAAGCCACATTAATTTGCAATTAAACATTAATTGTCCAATCGTCCATACTGTGTTGTGGAAAAATTTTAATGACTCACTACAGCAACCACACAGAACAGCATTTTTAAGAATTTGAACACAATAAAACATTAAACATTAATTTAAGAATTTAAACTGATTTAAACTTTTAAAATAAAAGCTTGTGAAACAGAAATGCTCACTTCTCTGGGTTTCAATTAATCCAAACTAATTGTATAATTCAGTGTTTAATTTAGTGGTGACTGCACAATCTGCTCAATTATTCTGTTCCCCTGTGTGAAAAATAAAACAAAGCACACAGTCGCATTGTGAAATAGACAAATGAATTCCTCCAGTTTCTCAGTTGATCCTTCCTGTAACATCTTCTAAAGTAAGGGCATATTGTGGAGCCTATTAATGCTGCGAACAAGTACAAAATGGCACAGTTATTATTTCTTTGTACTGTCTAATGGGTAAAGAAAATAAGCTGTTAATTATTTTAATAATGTTAATTACAGACAAATTAACTACATCATATATCCAATCATTGGCCAGTTTGTATGATGCCAATACATTTTGGTCATTACTTATCTCATTATTTAATCTAGGATTTACTTTTCAGTTTCAGACAAAGGGGAAAATATTCCCATCCAGTTCCAAATCTGTCTCTGGAACACATACAAAGGTGACTAGACAATGGGGCAACATCAGGATTTGCAATTCCCCTTGTGGGAATTGGAGAGGCATGATGGCACAGTGGTTAGCACTGCAGCCTCACAGCATCAGATTCCCAGATTTGATTCCCAGCTTGGGTCACTATCTGTGTGGAGTTTACATGTTTTCCCCGTGTCACTCTGAAAGATGTGCTGGCTAGGTGCATTGACCCAAACAGCCCGGACTATGCTGACGAGGGGAATTTCATGGTGACTTCGTTGCAGTGTTAATGTAAGTCTATTTGTGACTAATAACTAAACTTTGAATGAAGAAATTACCAAAATAATTCCACTTTTTATCACCTTTCTTTTGAAATGAATGAGAACCAATGCAAATTACACATGAATTAACAAGCAGTATTCCTTTTCAATCTCACAACCTATAACACTGCTTTATGATTTGGCCATTTCTGAGAAAACACCCAACTGTTTAGCATCTCTGATCTATTCCTAAAGGTTTTAGACCTTCTTAGCCAGCTTAACGTCATTAAGACGTTAGGACGGCAGCACAGGCTCGTTGGGCCGAAGGGCCTGTTTCCGGTGCTGTGTTGTTCTTTGTTCTTTGTTCTTACACGGTGTCCCCAAGTCTCCTCTGTCAATCAAGACAACTGACCTCTGTCTGAGAGGATTTGTTATGGGCAGATCTTCCATCTGTTTCCACCCCAGCTCTATTGAGAGACTTTCAGGAAATTCCATCCACTCGACTATCTGATAGATTCAATACAAGAGCAAACATACATTCCAATTATTCCATTTAACTGTGTTCTTATAGAAAATGTTAATGTAAACATATGTTCCATAACTGATCTTCTAAAGATCCCAAAATACAAGACATATTAGTTTTTCTTATAAATTCATTCATTCATTGTTGAATGCAGGCATTAGTGGCAAGGCTGGTCAGTTGTATTGGTTCTAGATGTGGAGATGCCAGCATTGGACTGGGGTGGGCATATTAAGAATTCATACTGCAGCAGGTTAAAATCCAACACGTTTATTTGGAATCACGAGCATTTGGAGAAAGCTCATGATTCCACTCTTTACTCAAAGAGTGATTAGGGAGTGGAATGCCCTGCCTGCAGCTGTTGTAGATGCGCCAAGTTTGGTGGCGTTTAAGAGGTTAATTGATAAGTATATGGAAGAGAAGGGAATGGTTTAGTTTGGAGGGGCATTGCTTTTTATTTTGGTCG
Source organism: Sphyrna mokarran (assembly GCA_024679065.1). Lineage (NCBI taxonomy): Eukaryota > Metazoa > Chordata > Chondrichthyes > Carcharhiniformes > Carcharhinidae > Sphyrna > Sphyrna mokarran. The sequence continues at coordinate 5,986,122 of JAGIQG010000008.1, read as the reverse complement.
GCACAACATCGAAGGCCGAAGGGCCTGTTCTGTGCTGTAATGTTCTATGTTCTATGTTCTATAAACCCATTGGACTTTAACCTGGTGTTGTGAGACTTCTTATTGGTTCTAGAGTCCTGTCTGGATAAGAATAAAGAACAACATGGCACAGGAACAGGGTTTTTGGTCCCCATGTGAATACTTTACATATGTGCTTATGAATATCAACTTGAAACCAAAATTACTGAATGAAAAAATTACCAAAATAATTCCACTTTTTGTCTCTTTTCTTTTGACATGAATCAGAACCAATGCCAGTTACACTTGAATTAACAAGCAAATGATAATCCCAGAACAAAAATAAATTTCACTTTCAATAGTTGATACAATCGATATGTCTGACACAAGCAACTAGTTTATGTCCCATGTAAGTGTGGCACTACTTATTTACAGACCTACAATATACTGGTCTTTATTTGTGTAGGCTAGGTCAGGAGTCCTGTCCAACCACAGCTTTCACCTTCAACATTCATGTGTACAACTATCATAAACAAAATATACTTCTGCAAAATGTCTCTTCTTCGGGTCCCAATAATTCTGATGGTGTAATTTTCCAGAGCTCCTTTTTAACCTAGCAACCTATAACACTGATTCATGTTTTTTGGGCAAACATCCAGCTGGTTAGCATCTCCGATCTATTCACACAGTTTTCCAGGTTTTCGACCTTTTTAGCCAGCTCAAACATTGCTTGTCACTTCTGGCAAACAAAACAATTGATTCTAGATGTGGAGATGCCAGCGTTGGACTGGGATGGGCACAGTAAGAAATATCACAACACCAGGTTAAAGTCCAATGGATCTATTTGCAATCACAAGCTTTTGGGGCCCTGCTCCTTCATCAGATGATTCCAAATACACATGTTGGATTTTAACATGGTATTGTGGGACTTATTGGTTCTACAGTTCTGTCTTAATAAGAACAAGGAATAATACAATGCAGGACCAGGAATTTTGGTCCCCATGTGAATCACTTTGCATAACATTAGCACCTTATCAGACATGCTTGCTTATAAATAGCAATCAGAAAGTCCTGCAAACAATTCATGTTTTTGATAAGTTACTCCTGAGGGGCAGATGGGTGTAAAAAAAGGGTCCAGTTACACTTTTTGAGTAGGAGGTCCTTTCAGCGAATGTTGTAAAAGTTTTCATGAGATTTTGTAAAAATAGTTGGAAGAAATTTTCTTCTATTGAGATCTTTCTTTGCTGTATGATGTGCAGGTTAGATTGATTGGCCATGCTAAATTGACCCTACTGTCAGGAGGGATTTGCAGAGTAAATATGTATGGGAATAGGGCACGCGTGCAATTGTGGTCAGTGCAGACTCGATGGACTGAAAGGCCTCCTTCTGCACTATAGGGATTGTATGATTTTGGGTGAGACTAAAGTAGGGGGTTTGTGCAGGACTCGACTGATTGAATCAGTAACTCCCCCTTCCTTCCCCTGCTGAAAACTTTCTTGAGGCTAACCAGAAATCAGGAGAATTTCTATCCTGTCAGCAGTTCAGCTGGAGCCTTTGCAGTTATGCCAGGGGCACTGATTATTCATATCCTGGCAAAGAAAGTGTGTGCGTCATTTCCACCAAGGGGTGAATAGAAGGTAGTTAGATCGTCTGGGCTGAAATAGTGAAGTACGGTTAACTAAAGAGCTGGCACAAGCCACAAAATAGTTTTCACTGTTGCTGTTAATTGATGGAAACTGATTCAATTCACACACAGAAACAAATTGAAACCGTTTAGTCGTGCGGAAATCAGCACTTTCAGTTTTAGATGAGAAAATAAAAACACACAGCTTTTAAAAGCCGTTGTGTAGCCCGATGCTTTAGTTAAATAGTTGCGTGGGCTAAGGCACAGCAGCGTAACTGGAACCCGTTAATTCTGTAACACCACAAGCGGCTATTTTTTCTATCACCCTAGTGCCAACTCTCTGAGAAAGTTTTGCCCTTAGTTCCATTCCCTTGCTCCTGGTCCCATTGGCAATGTTTGAGGATGACAAATGGAAGATAAAAACAAACACTTTCCACTTCTCAGCAATGACATTTTTCTTTTCAAGAGGCTCAAACAAACAGAAGGCCAGCGAAATATTAAATGTAATTCTGAAGGATTTTATCCAAGATGCATTTGTGGTGAAGCTCCTTACGACATGTCTCAGAACATTCCAGAACACTGGAATGGAGGGAAGGCAATGGCCTTATAGTATTATTGCTAGACTATTAATCTAGAAATTCAACTACATATGATTCCAGCGCCACAGCAATGTAGTTGATTCTTAACTGCCAACCAAGGATAACTAGGAAAGGGTAATAAATGTCCCATGAATTAATAATTTAATAAAACTATATAAAATGTTTATTTATTAATGTCACAAGTAAGTCTTACACTAACACTGCAATAAAATTACTGTGAAAATCCCTAATCGCTTGTTTGGGTTCACTGAGCACCTAACCACCATGCCTTTCGGATTATGGGAGGAAAATCACGCAGGCATGGGGAGAATGTGCAGACTCTGCACACACAGTGACCCAAGCCGCAAATCGAACCCGGTTCCCTGGTGCTGTGAGGCAGCAGTACTAACTATTGTGCCACCGTGCTAAACTATAATGAAGCACAGTCACCCACAGTATTGTGAAGATAGCTGCCATTTTGTACAGCATAAGATCCCCATAACAGAAAGACTTGCACTTTTCTACCATTTTTTGCAACCACTAGATGTTTGCATGAACTTTACAGCAATGAAATACTGTTTGAAGTGATGTAGGAAACAAGGCAGCTAATTTGCGCGTAACAAAGTCCCACAAACAGCAATGTGGTCACCCATTTCAGTAACGTTGATTGAGGAGTAGGTTTTGGCCAAGATGTCAAGGAGAGCTCCTCTGTTCTTCTTCAAAATCATGTCATAAGATCTTTTATATCCATTCAAATGGAGCCTTGGTTTAACATCTCAAACCAAAAACTTTTACACCCAGAGGATGCTAATGGTCTGGAATGAGCTGCCTGGGAGATGGTGGAGGCAGGATGCCTCACATCCTTTAAAAAGTATCTGAATGAGCCCTTAACATGCCATAATATTCATGGCTATGGGCCAACAGCTGGCAAGTGGGATTAGGTGGGCAGGTCAGGGCCTTTCATGTGTCAGTGCAGACTCAGTGTGCCAAAGGGCCTCTTCTGCACTGTAATATTCTGTGATCCTGGGATCCGAAACCAAAAGCCATGCAATTCAAAGACAAGAGTGCTACCAATTAAACCACAGATAATGCGGTGAGTGACTAATTAATCTGATTCTGGTGGCGTTGGCTGAGGTATGAATCTTGGTCAAGACACTGGATAGAAACTCTTCTTCAAATAATACCATGGGATCTTTTACATCGTAAGAAGTCTCACAACACCACGTTCTTACTGTATTTACCCCAGTCCAATGCCAGCATCACCACATCATGACTATTATCTTTTGCATTCACAGCAGGAGCCTAAACTTCCTGAGAGCTGTTCCCATTTCAATCATGCTAGTGGGAGCAAATTTGAGAAAACTCTTTATGCGTCCTGTGTGGGATGAGGGGGATGGAGGGAAAGATGAGAGTGGAACAGTGCAATGAAGGTGGTCATGGGATCAGGTGTCACATGGAACCAGGACACTGGAAGTGTTCCTTTCCCTCCCGGTTCCAAATCAAATTTCAATAAAATGGAATTATACTTTTGGTGGTGTCATCTTGCTTAGCCACATTCATTCCAGGACAACCCAAGGGAGCTGGCCTCGTTGGCCAAAGGGATCCAGCCTCTAACTGACAAGACCAGATTGGAGACTAGGCATATTGCAGCAAGTAACTCATCTCCTGACTCCCTAAAGACTATCCACCATCCACAAGTCAAGAGTGTGATGGAATATCCTCACTTGCCTGGATGGGTGCAGCTCCAACAACTCTCAAAAGCTTGGCACCATCCAGGACAAAGCAGCCCATTTGATTGGCACAAAAATCTATTCCCTCCACCACTAACACTCAGTAGCAGCAGTACATTCTATCTACAAGACGTGCTGCAGAAATTCCTAAAAGATCCTTAGACAGCACCTTCCAAATCCACAATCACTTCTATCTAGAAGAACAAGAGCAGCAGATACATGGAAACACCACCACCTGAAAATTCTCCTTCAAGCCACTCACCATCCCGACTTGGAAATATAATGCTGTTCCTTCGCAGTTACTGGGGTAAAAATCCTGGAATTCCCTCGCTAATGGCATTGTGGGTCAACCCACAGCATATGGACTGCAGCAATTCAAGAAAGAAGCTTACCACCACCTTCTCAAGAGCAACTAAGGATAGGCAATTAATGCTTGGTTGCCAGCGATGCCCATGTCCCACAAATGATTAGACAAAAGCTAAGCATCATGTTATGCAGAGGGGCTGGTTCTTAGGTTGCCTCCCTGAATGCCTGAAAATTGCCATGGCCAAAGAAAATTTAATTCACCCTATTGTTTTATGATTGATGAGGAAGATTCTATACTCTGGAAAGCAAGGGTGAGATCATACCAGACAATAACAACAACCAAATTACATTTATATAGCACCTTTAACATTTTGGAACATCCGAGGGTGCTCCACAGGAACAGTATCAACACAATCTGACATGGACACAATGAGGACTTTACAGCAGAACATTTAGAGAACAGTGGCAGGATCAGACAGAGTCAGCATGGATTTATCTGTTGGAATTGGTAACTAGTAGAGTCGACAAGATGAAGCTAGTTGATGTGGTACATTTGGACTTTCAGAAAGCAAGAACAAAGAACAAAACAGCACGGGAAACAGGCCCTTCGGCCCAACGAGCCCGCGCCGCCACCTCGATGTTCCTACTTCTACCTGCGATCCCCATCCATGTTTATAGATCTATGGATTAAAAATCAAATTTGAGACAATTTAGGGAGAATTTGTTTTGCCAATTAGCCTAAGAGCACATCTTTGGGATGTGGGAGGAAACCGGAGGTCCCGGAGAAAACCCACGCAAGCACGGGGAGAATGCGCAAACTCCTACAGACACAGGCCCAAATCCATGTATCTGCACAGCACAGCTATAGTCACTGCGCTGTCGTGTTGCCCATCAGATGGTCCAAGTCAAGCATACACTAACGATGTGAAGCAGTAGGATACTCTTGAAAAAGATCCAAGAGCAGTCCTCTCACGACCCATCGCGTGTATGCCCCTCGTTAGACAACAAGGTGGACCAAAGCACCTGTAGGATAAAAACAAGTACATCAATATCATCATCTATTTACACACTTCCCAGGGACTCCCAAGGCTCATGATCCCTATTTTAAATCAGTTTTCTATACCCCTCCATTCCCATTCTGTTCATGTGCCCATCTAAGTATTTCTTAAATATCTCCAGAGTACCTGCCTCTACCACTTTACTTGGTAGTGCATTCCATACCCCCACCACCCTCTGTGTGAAAAAATTCCCTCTAGCATCCAAATTATACCTTACCCCCCTCACCCTAAGCCCGTGACTCCTCGTGCTATTTGAGTCCATCCTAGGAAAAAGCTTAGCCCTGTTTACTCTATCTATCCCCTTCAAAATCTTGTACACCTCTATCAGATCTCCTCTAAGTCTACGTCTTTCTGAGGAAAACAGACCCAATTTGCCTAATCTCTCCTCGTAACTCAGACCTTCCATATCAGGCAGCATCCTGGTAAACCTCCTCTGCACTCTTTCCAGAGCATTTGACAAAGCCCCGACTAAGAGATTATCATGCAAGATTAAAGCACATGGGATTGGGGAGAGTGTATTGAGATGGATAGAAAATTGGTTGGCAGAGAGGAAACAAAGAGTAGGAATTAATAGGTCTTTTTGAAATTGGCAGGCAGTAACTAGTGGGATGCCATAGGATTGGTGCTGAGATCTCAGCTATTCACAATATATATTTATGATTTGGATGAGGGAAATGAGAGTTTACAGATTATACCAAGTTATGTGGGAGGGTAAACTGTGACAAGGATGCAGAGATACTTCAGCAGATACAAACATGGACTCGAAAGGTTTAACTCTATTAATTTCCACAGATGCTGCCAGACCTGTTGAGTTTAACCAGAATTTTCTGTTTGTATTCCAGCATCTGCAGTATTTTTTCTTTGTTCACGCAAATATATTCTCTGCTCAATATTTCTAAATATGTTTACAAAAAGTATATTGAGTCTAATAGACCAGCTGAATGCTAAACCTGAAAGGAGATCATTACTCAGAAGCCAGGAGTTAACACAGGTCAGCAGCACAGAGTGCGTGAAGTGGACAGTGCATCAGTGAAGCTTTCATCTGCCTCTCACTGACTGCATAGGCTTCGAATTTAGAGTTATAATGCTGATTTCACACTGATGAGTGACTGAAGCCATTTGGTAAGAGCAGTAGCATAATGTAAGAGGATGGCACGGTGTCACAGTGGTTAGCACTGCTGCCTCACAGCGCCAGGGACCTGGGTCCGATTTCCAGCTTGGTTGCTGCCTATGTGGACTCTGCACATTCTCCCTGTGCCTATGTGGGTTTCCTCCAGTTTCCTCCCACAGTCCGAAAAACGTGCTGATTAGGTGCATTGGCCATGCTAAATTCTCCCTTAGTACACCCGAACAGGCACCAGAGTGTGGCGACTAGGGGATTTTCTTAATAACTTCATTGCAATGTTAATGTAAGCCTACTTGTGATACTAAATAATAAACTTTTAATATCACAATTAGATCACAACTTATAGACAGCATCATTGGGCTGAATGAAGCAGAAAATTTCATGAATACTCATTGTCCACAGAATAAAAGTTTAAGATTGTAAATTTGCCATTGCTCCTGGTTTCTGATTACACTGAGGGGATTAGTGTAGTTCATTCATCATCCAACTTTGCTGTTGGGTAAATCCGATTTATTGGCTGCTTTATTGGATTAAATCTTCTGACAATTCAACAGCTGCATCATTTTAAGAGTTAACTTGAAAAGAAAATTTTGCTTTAACGCTGGATTGAAGGGGGTGGGGGGAAGGTATAGTGAGTTGCACCTCCGATTAGTGACGTGACAGTGCTTATTTTGTGCAGTACACTCTGTGTGCTTTTCCCATGTGCAGTTGTTTAATCCGAACCCTTCGAGCGGTGTCTGGCTGTGAGTTTCATGGATTTGTGGGTCAGTTATAACAGACGTACTAGGTCTTGTGTCAAAGGCCATAGTGTTGGAGGGCATTGACCCCACCACCAAGAGACAGCTTGCCAAGAGATTGAATACATTCCGCCTCATGCACCTTTCATTGCACATTCCCCCTTGCTGGGTCTCTTTCACACTTTGCTAATAAACTCTCTGGTGTTTGAATGATGTTTGAAAATAATGATGTTCACACCACATTAAGAGTATCCCATCTGCAACTCACCAAATGTAAAACCTGACACCCCTTCCCCCATTTGAAATATGAACACTCCTTAAGCAAGTTACTCATTCTCGCAAATACAGATCTTCTGCTTTTGTAAAAGCTTCCTTATCACTAATTCTCTGAGTGGGTGAAGAACTGGGAGGGCCAGAAGGGATGGGGGAGGGAATCGTGCACAGGCAGGTACAATTTTTTTTAGTTTTCAAAGTTTATTTATTAGTGTCATAAGTCGGCTTACATTGACATTGCAGTGAAGTTTTTGTGAAAACCCGTTTCTTGTGAAATTAAAATCTAAGCACGTACAAAACACTTTAAGGCAATCAGAGCCCAGGAAGATTCAAGTGAATGTAAGTCTAACACCATAATCTTTATTAGCTGTAAACAGCTCCATTGTACAGCGACATCACATTGCACAAAATCGCTAAGTCCGTGTTTATCAATAAAAAGTTATGTACTTTTAAAAAATGATATGGCATGAGGGCACAATGGTTAGCACTGCTGCCTTACAGCGCCAGGGATTTCAGCCTCAGGTGACTGTCCATGTGGAGTTTGCACATTCTCCCTATGTCTGTGTGGGTTTCCTCTAGGTGCTCCAGTTTCCTCCACATTCAAAAGACGTACGGGTTAGGTGGATTGGTCATGCTAAATCACTCTCAGTGTCAGGGTACTAGCTAGGATAAAAGCATGGGGTTACAGGGATAGGACCTGGGTGGGATTATTGTTGGTGTAGGCTTGATGGACTGAATGGCCTCTTTCTGCACTGTAGTGATCCTATGACACATAATATGTTTTAAATGGGCATTTCTAGGGATGAAGTCCAGTTTGTTTCTACTAATTGATTCATATCTATTCTTTTCAGCTGTGTGGCGTTAAGATTCACAAAATAACCCCCAGTCTGATCCTAATCATTCACTTTTAGTGTTAAATTCTCATTGTACTGTGCCAGTTAAATTGATGAATTCATATTGTTGCACAATTTCAACATTATGGTACAAGAAACATTGAATTCATCGGAGCCGCAACATCATGTTGCAACTGTACAAAACTCTGGTGCGGCCGGACTTGGAGTATTGTGTGCAGTTCTGGTCGCCACATTATAGGAAGGATGTGGAGGCATTGGAAAGGGTGCAGAGGAGGTTTACCAGGATGTTGCCTGGTATGGAGGGCAGGTCTTATGAGGAGAGGCTGAGGGATTTGAGGTTGTTTTCGTTAGAAAGAAGGCGGCTAAGAGGAGACCTTATTGAAACATATAAGATGATTAGAGGTTTAGATAGGGTGGACAGTGATAGCCTTTTTCCTCGGATGGAGAAAGCTAGCACGAGGGGACATAGCTTTAAATTAAGGGGTGGTAGTTATAGGACGGATGTCAGAAGTAGGTTCTGACATCCTACCTCTGTCAGGTAGGTACAGAGTATGGAAGGGTAAGGGTATGGAATGCCCTGCCTGCTGCAGTTGTAGATGCGCCAAGTTTGGGGGTGTTTAAGAGGTCTGTGGATAGGTTTATGGATGAAAAGGGAATAGTTTAGGTTAGAGGGTCATTGCTTTTTCTTAATTGGGTCGGCGCAACATCGAGGGCCGAAGGGCCTGTTCTGCGCTGTAATGTTCTATGTTCTATGTTCATCAAGTTTCACTATACTGCAGTCAAGTGAGATTAATTTGAATATTTTTTGTAGTTATTTCGTATCAATGAAGTTGTTTGACATTACCATTTAGTTCAATATATACTAGAGAATCCCCAGAACAAAATCAGTTTATTCATTTTTAAACACTATTTCCATGTCTGGAAAAAGTGTTCTTAGAAAATTTGTGACAACAAAATAGTTCTCTGTTTTGACATTACCCCAACAAATCATGACATTGAATTTTTAATAGATTTTCTTTCTGCCTGAATTTGATCAATGAGTTTTCAGATGTTACGTAAAAAAAAATCACAGAATGTACAATGTGAAAACAGGTCATTCAGCCCAACCAACCTATACAGGCCTGCACTGTTCACAGGAACAAATAATTCTATACATCGTTGGCCTTTACAACCCTCACTCCCTCTTCTTTCAACTATCTATCCATGTTATCCAAAGAAAACTTTCCATACCACAACAGACACCTGAGTCAAAAGGCCACCAATGGCCAGGAGGTCCAACAACAGATCAGTTGTGTCAGTTTACATTTCTCAGAACCATAGCAATGAATGTTTGACAACAGAGATTCTTGCAAGTCAATGAAAATCTTAGTGTATAGAGCAGTCGTTGTTACCAACCTCCCATATTGCAGAGAGACTGTGTATCAGTAACATATGAAGAAATTCCATCAGCGATGCCTCGACTGCATCCTCTCCATTCACTTAGAGGGCAATGAACAAGTGCTAGTGTCCTTATTGAAATCTGCACCCTAAACAATCAGGCATAACTCTTGCAAAATCAACTTTGATGGACTGGACGTTGTGCCCAGTTAGTCGAAAACTATCTACCCCACCAAGCCCTCTTCGTCCAACTGGGCAGCACAGTAGCACAGTGATTAGCACTGCTGCTTCATAGCTCCAGGGACCTGGGTTCAATTCCCGGCTTGGGTCACCGTGTGGGTGGAGTTTGCACATTCTTCTTGTGTCTGCATGGTGCTCCGGTTTCCTCCCACAGTCCAAAAATGCTGTGGGTTAATTGGCCATGCTAAAATTGCTCATAGTGTTCTCAGATGCGTAGGTTAGAGGGATTAGTGGTTAAAATATGAAGGGATATCAGGGTAGAGACTGGGTGAGATTGTGGTTGGTGCATTCTCGATGGGCCAAGTGGCCTCTTTCTGTACTGTAGGGATTCTATGGAGGTTCTATGGAGAAATTGCCAATGCTCCAGTAGAGGATAAAAGAAGACACTTCAGTGACACTCTGAAGCTTTCCTTTGAGTGGCATTGACACAAATGACTAGGAAGAGCTGGCTACCCTTTGTTTAGAATGGCGACAAGTTGCCATTTTGAGCCACAAAAATCTTAATGATGAGGCGGTGTGGCTGCACAAAAGGAAATAAAAGAAATAAATCTAGCACTTTGGATCCCACTACTTTAGGGGAAATCCTTGCCCATGTACCCAAAGATCTGTGCGTCAGGATTTGGCCTGTCCTATCACAAGAAGCCCCATGGCAAAAACTCACAACCTTGCGTAGATGTCATTCTCAAATTCAGGGACAACCAGTGATCCAAGATATACTGGCATGTTCCATCAGCAAATGAGCATCCAGTGAAAAATTCCCACATGTGCCATCTTTCTATCATATTTCAATGTTCACATTCAATTAGTTCTATCCTACCTGCCACCACACCTGCACTGAAAGTCTATACTACCAAGAAATTGTTTCTCTCAACACTATTAGATTCAAACAAATTTCCTTCAGTGGGTATATAGTGAATAAAATGTGCACAACTTCAGATATCAAAAAGTGCAAAGTTAGGCCATAAATTATTGATGATGTGGGGATGCCGACATTGGACTGGGATGGACACAGTAAGAAGTCTCACAACACCAAGTTAAAGTCTGACAGATTTATTTGGAATCACAAACCTTCAAAGCGCTGCTCCTTCAGTGCTTTGGGAGTGTACAGCAGACCCAGTCACTGCTGGAAGGAGAATGAAGAGTGTTGTTTCAGTTTAAGAAATATCTAATTTTGAGATATTTAATTCTTCCCTTTGCAAAACACCGATTATCCCTGCTGTCCATTTGCAGCACTTTCAAATTCAATTCCACATTTGCAGTTTTCCACGTCTCTCTCTCTCTCTATAGTCCTGTAATGCACAGAGATATGAAACGTTTTAACCACTGTGTGCAGTGATGCCCCAACATCAACTAAAAGCTGATTTTGCAGGCTTCACCAGCATTTACATTTATCTTATCTCTGCTGGTGCGCTGCACACCCACTTTTCAACTGATTCCAAAGACTTTGCTGTCACTGTCCATGAGATGCAACCACAAAAGGCTGTCATAATTAGAAGATTCAACAGATTTTTTTAAATGGAAATCCTTCCCTTTATACTTTTTGATTAATTAGACTTAAAGAAGCTTGTTTGTTTCAAAGACTCACGAATTAAATTATGTCCATTAAGCATGGCTCAGAGACTGAACTGAATCACTGACCTGTGATCCTGATAATATGTGTTGCAAATTCAGTTGTTAGGATCCCAAATCCTTTGACTTTTTTTAAGTTAGCTAATCTCATTTCTCCAAATGTATTGTGTAATATCAGGTATTGAAGGAGCAGCGCTCCAAAAACTCGTGATTCCAAATAAACCTGTTGGAAATTAATTGGTATTGTGAGCATTCTTACTGTGCCACCCCAATCCAACACTGGCAGCTCCATATCATGCTTTAGCCTGAGATAGATTTCCAGCAGGCACTCTTTTCATAATCAGAATTTGAAGATTCTATCCCTTAAAGCTAATGGAGATAACCCACTTTTTATAGTTTCTTCAAAAAATTTGCATTTATTTGGGTGCTATTCTTTGATATCTCTACTTTGTGTGCACTTTTATTAACGCAATAAGTAAGCCATATATTTTCAAGCTGAAATCAAAAGCAGCAGAAAATTTTATTGATAGTAATATTCGATTGCCAAATTGGAACAAACTATTGGAGAGAGACCAAACACGGATTGGATGACCCACTTTGCGGTCAAGCTAAGTATATTCGCCATGCTAGTTGCCATTTAGTGCTCCAAGATGTGTAGGGAGGTGAGTTAGTGGACTAAATATGTGGGGTTACGGGACTGGGACATAAGATGAGCCTGGATGGGATGCTGTGTTCAAGACTCAATGGGCCAAATGGCCTCCTTCTGCACTTGTAGGGATTCTACGATTTTCCATTTGCTAATTGTGTCAACAACATTGAAAGGTGCTGTGCCTTGATACCGCCTCTCCTATGAGGATGGGAGCATCGTTAGTGAACCACAATCCCTGGCCATTCAACACAAGAACCAGCAAACCCCTATTTATCAAGCTATAAGTCTAGCAGGGAAAGTAGAGATGCAGATTATTCACAACTGTATCAACAGGGAGCAAATGTGGGTTGTATTTAAGTAGAAATTTGCAATGAGACCTGGGTGTCCTTGTATACCAGTTGCTGAAGATAACTGTGCAGATGCAGCAGGTAGTAAAAAAGGCAAATGGTACATTGGCCTTCGTAGTGAGCCAATTCAATACAGAAACAGGAATGTCTTGATACAATTATACAAGGCCTTGGTGAGGCCACACCTGGAATATTATGTGCAGTTTTAGCCTCCTTATCTGAGAAAGGAGGTTCTTGCTATTGAGGGAGTGCAGTGAATGTTTACCAGGCTGATTCCTGGGATGGCAGAACTGGTGTTTGAGGAGAGATTGACGAGGTTAGGATTGTTTTCGCTGGAATTCAGAAGATTGAGGGGGATCTCACATAAAATTCTAACAAGGTAGATGCAGGAAGGATATTCCCAATAGCGAGGGAGTCCAGAACCAGGGGTCACAGTCTGAGGATAATGGGTAAACCTTTTAGGACTGAAATGAGGAGAAATTTCTTCACCTAGAGGGTGGTGAATGTGTGGAATTCATTATCACAGAAAGTAGTTGAGACCAAAACATTTGTGATTTCAAGAAAGAATTAGATATAGCACCTGGGGGCAAAAGTGATCAAAGAATATGTGGGGAAGACAGGAACAAAGAATATTGAATTGGATGATCATCCATGACAATACTGAATGGCCCACTCCTCCTCCTATTTTCTATGTAAATATACAAACTATATTTCAGAAACCTCTGTCTCTGCAACCCAGCCTGTTCAATAAATATAATATCCCATTCACCTGTGTAATTCTGGAATACATTTCTGCAGAAGCATTGAAAGAACAGTTTTAATATTAAGAACAGTAAAGGCTGGATTTTTTTTAAAAATGTATTTGCATTTTGAGAATGTATTGCCTTCATATATCTTGTACATCTGTACAAATAATACTATGTACTTCAGATTTATCCACAGCCATTATTACCACACTCGGTGCTATCAGTGCTTTTATTTACAAAAAAAATGCCTAGAGTTTCTTGTGTTATTCTTTCAATTATTCTCCTTACCCATAGGGTAATATTGTCCATATAATCTGCTGAGTGCATTTTGTAATTGCAAAACAGTACAGGTAAAAATACTATGTTAATTAACCATAATGGAAACGGTATACACAGACAACACTAGAGACAGGCTAGAGAGAAATTATTTCTACAAAATAGTCTGTCAAAAATACAATAGAAAATTAGATAAACATTTTCACACATACATAACACAGTTTCTAAGGCACAGCTTTAAGTATCTTAAGGGTTTCTGTGGCTATACACAAAAAAACAAGCGAATGAAGTTGCCCAGATGTCCACAGTACCATACCTCTTCATGCTGTGCAGTGTCGAGCAGGATTAAATCCAAGTGTAAAATCTCACAGTAGAATGTTCCTGGCCTTTAATACTGAAAGGTGGGTGGACCAATAGCAATAATCCTTGTATTCAATGTGGTCCGTAGGGCATCAGGCAAAACTGGTCTCCCAAAAGTTGCCATCATCACATCAGCACAGATAAAAGACAGGGCAGGGAACGAGTATGTCTGTCTTGATGATCAGATCCGAGAGATGGAAAGTTTATTGGCACTGGATGGAGAGGCACTAATGGAACATATTCCCTGCCTTTGGTAAACATCACCTCATGTTATTCGGCTAAGAGCTGATGAGATTACTCCACAGAACGTCCACAATAGCTTTGACTTCGGACAAGTAGCAAGTGTTAAATCTCAAAGAGAAAGAGCAGGACATGTGCTAAAGGAATAGGTAAAGGTTTACATGTGCATATCTCCACATTGCAGGCAGTGCTACTGCAGAATTTACAGGAAAAAATAATTATAGTTTCTCCCCTGTCACCCCTCCCCCACCCCACCCCCATTCCCAGGTTTGTTTCTGATCAAGTTCACTGGTGACATCATTCTGACCTTTGCAGAGGTGCTAGTGTCACAGGGGGTTTCTTCAAATCCCTACTGGCAGAAAATAGAAAAGTTGTGTTTCTTTCGTGCTCGCTTTCAATAGCAATCCATAATTGACCAGGTATTTGCGGAATTGTATTTCCACCATCAGGGTGCGGTCACAACTGTGGTAAAAAGTTATTTGGCCCAACCAGTGGTCGCTTCCCCGTTGATGTAAGCGAAACCAGGAAAATGCTGTGCATGTTCGTACTCGGCACTCCTCCGGGGGACCAGGGGCGTGTACATCTCGCTCGAGTTCCCGTACCGTGCCGAGTGCATAGTGGGATTGCTGTAGCAGCTATTGGCTGAAGGCACATCGGGCCAGCGGGGTGTCACCGCAGTAGAGTGCAGCCTTGGGGCACTGCTCATTAGACAGGGTTCCATCCTCGGTGCCTGGCTGTTGAATGGATACTGGGAAATACAATAAAAACAGTGTTAGTTAGTCACCTCTTTGAGAAAATACATTTCTCTTCAAGAATTAAATAATGTCAACCAGAGCAAAAATCCAGCAATTAGGAATTGCAGATTCATAGGATTGTTACAGAATAGAAGGACGCCATTTGGCCCATATTGTCTATGCCAGCTCAGCTTAGGAAACCAATTTACCTAACACCACATGAATTTCGCTTTTTCAGATATCAATCCAATTCCCTCTTGATTGCCTCACTTAAGTCTTATTTGTTTCCGCAGGCAATTTGGTCCACCTTGTTGACCAACAAGGGGCATGCATGCGGCATGTCGTGCGAGAGCTGCTCTTGGAGGTTGCTTCAGGAGTTGCCTAGTGCTTCACGTCGTCAGTGTATGCTTAAACTGGACCATCTGATGGGCAACATGACAGCTCAGAGACTATCGCTGTTGCTGTGCTGACACATGGATTTGGGCCTGTGTCTGCGGGAGTTTGTGCGTTCTCCCTGTGGTTGCGTGGGTTTCCTCCGGGTGCTCCGGTTTCCTCCCACATCCCAAAAATGTGCTCTTAGGCTGATTGGGTAACAAATTGTCCCTATATGGGAATCTTCAACAATAGACATAGCCGAAAGCCAAGGATATGTCATTAGGATGGCGGCGTGGGCTCGTTGGGCTGAAGGGCCTGTTTCCCGTGCTGTGTTGCTCTTTGTTCTTTGTTCTTTGAACCTGCCTCCATCACACTCTCAGGCAGTGCATTCCAGATCCTAACCACTTGTTGTGTGAAAAAGATTTTCCTCCAGTCATTTTTGCTTGTTTTGTAACTTACCTTAAATCCATGCCCTCTTACCCTTCCACCCATGGGAACAGTTTCTCCCTCTGTTCTTCCCTGACTCCTCATGATTTTGAACACCTCCTCTAATTTCACCTCAGCCTTCTCTTCTCCAATCAAAGCAGACCCAATTTCTCTATTCCATCTACATAACTGAAATGAGGAAATCCAAAATAGTAAGAATTCAGAATCCTCATCTTTGTCTTCATTTCATCCCAGGGCTTTGCTTGTTCATGTGTGAGCAGTCTCCTCCAGCTGTCTGCCTCAATATCTAATCTCTGCCAATTTAACAAAAGACTTACTGTGCGCTCCATTCTGCCTCTGGAGGTCTTTTGGTGCAGTTGGGAGTGTCCTTATCTCTGAGCCAAAAGTTTTGGGTTCAATTCTCATCATGCTACTTGTTGACTAAGGAAGGTGCGTTCGTAATGCAACAAAAACAGATTGATTATCAACTTGGAAATTCTTCCAATACACCAATAGCAGCTGGTAATAATGAGAAAGATTCCGGGTCAGCCATATGATGGAAAGAAGTTTGGAATCTCTACAGTCAGTATTCATAGCTCCAGAATGTAACATGCAAATAAAAGCATATGTTCACATAGCAAATCAGACTTCCTAAGTGAACCGTAACACAACAAAACCACACTCCTTCTAGTTTATCACTGATAGCTTATCCTTCAGTAACTAAACTGCTGCTCCACACTGCTGTCTTCACAAACCATTTTCCTTCATCATCTCTTAAAAATCCAAGTCTTTCACTTTGCTTTCATGTCTCTTTTCTTAATTTCTTTGGCGAGCAATATACAAAAATGTTGTTGATTGAATATATTAAGTCAGAGTTCTCAGTATTGAAAAATGTTCTGTATCCTAACCTATTCTTTATCTTGATGGGCATGTGTTTTTTATAAGTTATTAATCATGCAAATTTTATGAGTTGGATTGAGCTTTCTGCCCAAGATAATTTTTTTTTATTCATTTGTGACGTCGCTGACTGACCAACATTTGTTGCCCATCCCTGGTTGCCCAAGGACAGTTGAGAGTCAACCACATTGCTGTGACTCTGTAGTCACATGTGGGCCAGACCAGATAAGGACGGCAGATCTACTTCCCTAAGGGACATTAATGAACCAGGTGGATTTTTATGATAATCGACAATGGTTTCATGGTCATCAGTAGTTTCTTAATTCCAGGTATTTTTTATTGAATTCAAATTCCACCACCTGTTGTTACAGGATTTGTGGCAGCTGTCAAACCCTCTCTTTCCAAACCCATCACCCCCACCACCCATCTCTTTATCTCAGAACACAGGAGCAGATAACTTGGAGCAGATGACTTGATCTGAACAGAAATGACAAAATCAAGCTAGTATGACATTCTCATGTCAATTTTCATGTCCTTCCCATCTCTGGCGCCTTTCTCTGAGGGAAATTGAAAATCCAGTACACAATGCTGGATGTGAAGGTTCAGAATGTCAGCAAATAGAGAAGCACCAGGCTGAATCTGAGCTCCAATCCTACCCATGGCGTTTGTGTTTAACTTATTGCCACAGAAGCAAGAAAGCAAAGCTGCCCTCATTTCATTTATAACCCTGAATGAAAGCAGGGCAGACAGAACTGACCCAAAAATAGAATTCCAGTTAAAGCCAGCCTAACACCAGCAACTGTGTTGTTGAATGACACTGACTGGATGTAGACCTTTACTGTTCTTCAGATCACTGGAAAACATTTCCTAAACACTCCATTTCCCCGCCCCACTACCGCATCAGCTGGTGAAGCAGCTATTGAACCCCACAATAGTGCACAGAGCATGGCCATCTGTGCGGATGTCTGCCTGGACTGTCACAATTGCTCTTCACACTCTGCATCCGGTTTCTTGAAGAGTTCTCGAACACATTGGGCGTAAAACACTGAGTCCCAGTGATCTCCAGCAAACACAAAGGCAATGGTTGTTGGAGCGCCCTTCACAGGAAGTTACCATTAGACGGGTCAACTCACGACGTGGGCACAAAGTTCGGACTCTCTGGCGTTTAGGCTTTCTCTTTGATTGTATCTGAAAACCCATTGAGGAACGGGAAAGATTTGAGGGATGTGTACGGACAAAGAAATAGCACCGAATGGAGATTATTACAGCTACATGCAGTGTAATGTAAATCTGAGCTCCCTCTCCAGCAGCCGACAATTCCCTAGAACTGAAGTTCATGAGAAAAGAATAAAGTCCCTTATTCAAATTTGCTGGGCCACTCATTATGCAAAGTGTGAATGAGGGCTCTGTTTAAGCAGCAAAACATTTGCCTTCAAAGTGCGTCGTTGGGTTCACAGACTCTGAGACCGTCCTTTCAGAGAGAAAAAAAAATTAACTCAGTTGGCTAAATCCCGATTTAACTATTTCCCATTTAATCCCACACCCCCATTGCACAGAACAATCCTCTGATAAGAACAGCAGTGTTTCTGCACTGACCCAGCACATAAAATAGGATTTACAATCTGAACATTTTCAGCTTGGATGTTTTAACATAATACCAATCCTCTAATGTACAGTGGTGATGTTAGAATGAAATTTCATAAAGCCAAAAACAACTCTCACTTTTCTGAGCACTGGCCTCATCAATCATCTTGCTAATTTTTAGTCTGATTTTAGGGAACACTAGTCTATTTGATGCTCAGTTTGTCTGTGATGGGCTTTGCGCACATTAGTATCCATTTCTTTAATTTGCTTGTCACAAAACTGTGCCATTGTAAACACCACTGCTTTACTACAGATTGGAGGAACACATACATGAAATAAATAACCTCCAATGCCCAACTGCAGCTATTCCCACAGTCGAACTGCTGCTGATATTGATTATCCAGCGTTATAGCTGAAAAATTGAAAAATGGAGGTCCATTATGGACAGATCAAACCTGCAGTGGAAAATGTCCACAATCACCAATTGTCTGCATCCAACTTTTATGTTCAATTAGCAGTTCATTTACATCTCATTTAAATGTGAACAAGAGCAAGTTATATTTAGAAAGCACCTTTAATGTAATAAAATATCTCAATGTACTTCTCAAGGAGGATTATAAAACAAAATATGACATGTGGAGAGATATTGTAGTTACGAGAGCAAGGCAGGGCTGGGAATTCTGTGGTGTGTAGCTCCTGACTCCCCAAAGCCTGTCCACCATCTACAAGACACATAGCAGGAATATGATGGAGTTGGACTTGCCTGGATGACTACAGGTCTAACAACATTCAAGAAACTTGCATCATCCAAGACAAAGCAACTCATTTGATTGGAACCCCATCCATCGCCTTCAACATTCAGTCCCGACTTCATGACGCACAGTGACAACAAGAGACAAGGAGCATGGAGACCATGGAGAGATTTGAAAAGGAGGGTGAGGATTTTAAAATCATGATATTGCTTGGAGCCAAGTTACAATAGTGAGCTCAGGACTGATGGGAGAACAGGCTTATGCACCTGAAATTAATGAAAACAACAATTTGCTAAATTCATGCAAAGTTTAACAGAATCATAGAATCAAACAGTGAAGAAGAGGCCCTTCAGCCCATTGAGTCCATGCTGATATATCAGAAACACCTGAACTCCCACCTAATCCAATCTGCCAGCACTTGGCCCATTGTCCTGAATGTTATGAAATGCCACGTGCTCATCCAGATGCCTCTAAAAGGATGTGAGGCAATCTGCTTCTATCACCTTCCCACGTAGCATTATTCCGGACCATCACCACCTTCTGGGTAAAGAAGTTTTTCCTCATATCCCTCCAACACCTTTTGCCCCTCATTTTGAACCTATATCCCCTTCTGACTGACTCTTCAACTAAAGGGAACAACTGCCCATTATCCACTCTGTCCAGGTCTCTCATAATCTTGTACACCTCGATCAGATCGACCCTCAGTCTTCTCTTCTCCAACAAAAACAACCCAGGCCTATCCAAATTCTTCATAGCTTGTTCCATCCTAGCATCCTGGTGAATCTCTGCTGCACCCCTTCCACTGCAATCACATCCTTCCTTCAATATGACCAGAATTGCACACAGTACTCTAGCTGTAGCTTCACCAAAGTTCTATACAACTACAACATGACTTTCCTGCTTTTGTAATCTAAACCTTGATTGATAAAAGCAAGTGTCCCATATGCTTTTTTCACTACTCTACTAACATGTCCCTTCTGCTTTCAGAAAACTGTGGACAAACACACCAAAGTCTCTTTGTTTCCAGAACTTCTAATGTCTTACCTTCATTGAATACTTCCTTGTCAAATTACTCCTTCCAAAGTGTATCACCTCACACTTCCCAAGGTTAAATTCCATCTGTCACACAACTGCCCAATTGACCATCCCATCTACATCTTCTTGTAGCCCAAGACACTTTGCCTCACTACTAATTACTCACCCAATCTTTGTGTCATCCACAAACTTACTAATCCTACCTGCCACACAGTTATTTTGTATAAATGACGAATAATAGGGGTCGAAAAATGACTGGACACTGGCTTCCAGTCACTAGAGCAGCCTTCTGTCATCACCCTCTGTCTACAATTTTGTATCCACTTTATCAAATTGCCCTATATCCCATTCTTTACATCCCTTCTTTACAAGTCTCCCATGTTGGACATGTCAAAGGCTTTGCTGAAATCCATGTAAACTACATCGACTGCACTAGCCTCATCTACGTACCTGGTCACCTCCTCAAAAAAAAATCAATCAAATTTATTAGGCATGACCTCCCTTTGACAGAGCCATGCTAACTATCCCTGATCAAGCTTTGACTCTCCAAAAGGAGATAGATACTTTCCTTCCGAAGTTTCTTTCATAGTTTCTCTACCATTGACAAGAGACTCAGGTCTGGAGTTCCCTGGTTTATCTTGACAATCCTTCTTAAATAGTGGAACCACACTAGCTGTTCTCCATTCATCTGGCACCTTCCCCTTGTAAGAAGTCTCACAACATCAGGTTAAAATCCAACAGATTTATTTGGTAGCAAAAGCCAGGAACTTCTGGGCCTCTGACTCTTCATCTACTCACTTGACAAAGAATCAGAGGCCTGAAAGCTAGTGGCTTTTGCTACCAAATAAACCTGTTGGACTTTAACCTGGTGTTGTGAGATGTCTTAGTGTGTTTACCCCAGTCCAATGCCGGCATATTCATATCATGACCTTCCCCATAGCCAGAGAGGAATTGAAAATTTCACACAGAATAAATAAGGAGAAACTGTTTCCACTGGGAAGAGAGTCAATAAACAAGGGACACAGCTGTGGGATAATTCACAAAAGAATCAGAGATGACTTGTTAAGATTTTTTTTAAATCAGTGAGTTGTTGTGATCTGGAAGGTACTGCCTGAAAGGACAGTGGAAATAGATTCAATAGAAACTTTTAAAAGGGAATTGGATAACTATTTGGAAAGAAAACTTCCTTTCTATTTATTTGTTCATGGGATATAGAGGTTGATGGCTAGGCTTCAGCATTTATTGTCCATCCGTAACTGCCCTTGGAAAGAGGCTAATTGGACAGGTTTTTCAAAGAGTCGAAGGCACCTTTCCATGCTGTCATAGCTCAGAACTCTACTACCTCGCCCACCACAGAATCAGCATGGGCAATGGTCCGACAACAGAAGTCTCCATGGACCTTGGGCGGGATTTTCCAGTCTTGTCTGAGTGAAGCCATAAAATTCTGCCCATAGAGTCGTAAAGGTTTATGCATGGAATCAGGCCCTGTGGCCCAACTTGTCCATACTGCCCAGTTTTTACCATTAAGCTAGTCCCAATTACTTGAGTTTGGCCTATATCCCTATATATCAATCTTACCCATGTAATTGTCTAACTGCTCTTTAAAAGACAAAATTGTACCCATTTCTATTACAGTCTCTGACAGCTTGTTCCATTCACTCACCACCCTCTGTATGAAGAAACTGCTCCTCTGGACCCTTTTGTATCTCTCCCCTCTCACTTTAAACTTATGTCCTCTAGTTCTAGACTACCCTACCTTTGGGAAAAGATGTTGACCTTATCTATGCCTCTCATTATTTTGTAGACCTCTATAAGGTCACTCTCAGCCTTCTACACTCCAACGAAAAAAGTCCAGTCTATCCAACCTCTCCTGATAACTCAAACCATCAAGTCCCGGTAGCATCTTAGTAAATCTTTTCTGCACTCTTTCTTGTTCAATAATATCCTTTCAAGGGTGACAAGAACTGCACACACTATTCCAAGTGTGGCCTTACCAATGTCTTGTACAATTTCAACAAGAAGTCTCAATTCCTGTATTCCATTTCTGATCAATAAAACCAAGCATGCCCAATGCCTTTTTAACCATCCTGTGCACCTGTGACTCCACTTGCAAGGAGCTATGAACTTGTACCCCTAGATCTTTGTTCTATAACTCTCCCAGTATCGTATGTACCTTAACTAAGTAAATCCTGCCCTGGTTTGATCTATCAAAATGCATCACTCACATTAAACTCTACCTGCCATTCAACAGCTCCCTGGCTCAATTGATAAGATCCCGTTGCAATCCAAGATAATCTTTATTGTCCACTATGCCACCTATCTTGATATCATCTGCAAAGTTCCTAACTATACCTCCTAAATTCTCATCCAAATGGTTAATATATGTAACAAATAACAGTGGAGCCAGCACCAATCCCTGAGGCACACCGCCTCACAGGCCTCCAGTTTGAAAAACCCTCCACATCCACTCTGTCTTCTCTCATCAAGCCAATTTTATATTCAATTGGTTACTTCACCCTTGATTCTATGAGACTTAATCTTATGCAACAGCCTACCATGCTGTACCTTGTCAAAGGCCTTGCTAAAGTCTATATAGACAATGTCGACTACCCTACCCTCATCTACAAAGAACAAAGAACAAAAAAAAAAACCTACCTTCTTGGTTACTCTTCAAAAAACTCAATCAAATTCATGAGACATGATTTTCCACTCAAAGCCATGCTGACTGTCTCTAATTAATCCTTGCCTCTCTAAATGCCTGTAGATTCTGTCTTTCAGAATATCTTCTAACAACCTAACCGCCACAGATGTAAGGCTCACTGGCCTGCAGCCCTTCTTAAATAAAGGCACAATATTTGCCACTCTCCAATCTTCAGGCACCTCACTTACAGCTGTCGATGATTCAAATATCTCTGCTAGGAGACCCACAATTTCTTCCCTAGCCTTCCACAATGTCCTGGGATACACTTCATCAGGTCCCAGGAATTTTTATCCACAAGATTTCCAGCATTTCCTTCTCTGTAATATGGACACTCCTCAAGACATCACTATTTATTTCCCCAAGTTCCCTTACATCCATGCCTTTCTCAGTAGTAAATACTGATGAGAAAAATTCATTTAAGATCTCACACGTCTCTTATTGATCCGCATACACATAGATGATTTGTTGATCCTCAAGAGATCCTATTCACTCCCTCATTAATAAAAATACATAAAGGGCAAAAGAGTATTTTATTATTTAAGTAACTACACTAAAAATGAGAGAGATAGACACATAGGACAGGACTTTACGGCCTTGCTCATCCTGAAACCATAAAGTCCTACCCGAGGTAAATGGACCTTTCCATTGTCCATCCCTTGCCTGCTCAAATTACCATGATGGCAGGGCAATAAAGTTCCAGCTGTGATGTCAA
Source organism: Sphyrna mokarran (assembly GCA_024679065.1). Classification (NCBI taxonomy): domain Eukaryota; kingdom Metazoa; phylum Chordata; class Chondrichthyes; order Carcharhiniformes; family Carcharhinidae; genus Sphyrna; species Sphyrna mokarran. The sequence goes on along the minus strand of JAGIQG010000008.1, from coordinate 5,962,819 downwards.
ATGGATGTGTACAAAGCTGTTGCGCTGTCAGATTGGAAGACTGACACTTCTAAAGTACTTGTACATTCACTGAGAGAACAAATCATCAAGGGCAGAGTATATGTACCCTTGGATGAAGACCTAAAAGAACCTTGTCCCCCTCCTTGGATGAAGATTAAATCCTTCAGAAGGTGATGGAAATCAAAACTGCATTAGCAAAACTGAGTGGTGGAATGAGAATTGCCAATAGAGACCAGAAAGTAACCTCTTGAGCAGATTTTACGGCACTTCTCCATTGAGACGGGAAAGTCTCAGCCAAGGTCAAAGGCATTTCCACTGTCCGCCCCAACTCACTCCAATTCTGTGGCAGGAAGGCAATAGAATTCCAGTGCTTGTATTATTGGGATAACAAGTGGCTGATGAAAATGAGGGGTCGTATATGGGGGAAAAATAAATAAATATTCTTCTGACTGGCGAACAATTAGACAGACCATTTATAAATATGTTTATCACCAACGAGATTTATGTGAGTCTTAAAAATAGTTGAAAGTCCGATAGATGCAACATTTTGTTCCTTCCTACAGTTAATAAACCTACTATCAAATTGATGAGACAATATACACGCTTGTTCATTATTGCTTAAATAACACATGCCAAGAATAGTTGAGGAGTGAGTGATGGCCAAAGTTCCAAGTTGTAATTTAGTACACCATTCTTCATTGTTACATCTATTATTGGTCATGGAAAATCAGTTTTAGAAAATAAAAGGTCCCATTTTGCCTCCTCTCCCTAAACCAGAGGACTCCACAGATATAGCTTGCTGTGGGATCAGCAATTGTTGGACACATCCTGAAATAGATTTTTTTTTGTTCCACATAAATATTCTGATGGCCTCCTCAATCAAAGGGCTGATTATTAATTTGACTCAGCCCACGTTTTATAAATATAGTACAATACTCAAAGAACTCTTAACCACAGTCTCATTAAACTGGCTATCCCGTATGTGACACTGAAGCAAACCATCAATGCATAGCATACAAGCAAAGCACATCTCTTCTACATCTGCTGATAGGTAGTTACATAGAGTGGAATTCATGCTATAATTTTGATTTGACTCAAATCCCAAGTGGACTTGGTGGAACCCACTTGAGGGTCCAGGGCCAGCGTATTTTTTTTACTACAGTTGTATAGGGAGTAGGTGAGGTCACATTTGCAGTATTGTGTGCAGTTTTGTTGATCTTATCTGAGGAAAGATGTCCTTGCTATAGAAGAAGTACAGCAAAGGTTTACCAGGCTGATTGCTGGAATGGCAGAACTGCCATACGACTATCATATGAATTCATCACTCAAACTAGCCTCTCATCCATTGAGTCTGTCTACATTTCCCGCTGCCTCGGAAAAGCAGCCAGCATAATCAAGGACCTCAGGTATACCAGATGCTCTCTCTTCCATCTTTTTCCAACAGGAAAAAGATACAAAAGTCTTAGGGAAATGTACCAATCCACTTAAGAACAGCTTCTTCTCTGCTGCCATCAGATTTCTCAATGGAGCCACCTCGCACTAAGTTGATCTTTCACCCTAGTTATTGTTGTAACACTACATTCAGCATGCTCTCCTTCTGTATGAACAGTATGTTTTGTCCATATGGCGTGCAAGAAATAATATTTTTCACTGTATACTAATAGAACATAGAACATTACAGCACAGAACAGGCCCTTTGGCCTTCGATGTTGCGCCGACCAATATAAAAAGCAATGCCCCTCCAAACTAAACCATTCCCTTCTCTTCCATATACTTATCAACTAACCTCTTAAACGCCACCAAACTTGGCGCATCTACAACTGCTGCAGGCAGGGCATTCCACTCCCGAACCACCCTTTGGGTAAAGAACCTACCTCTGATATCCGTCCTATAACTATCACCCCTTAATTTAAAGCTGTGTCCCCTCGTGCTAGCTTTCTCCATCCTAGGAAAAAGGCTATCACTGTCCACCCTATCTAAACCTCTAATCATCTTATATGTTTCGATAAGGTCCCCTCTTAGCCGCCTCCTTTCTAACGAAAACAACCTCAAATCCCTCAGCCTCTCTTCATAAGACCTGCCCTCCATACCAGGCAACATCCTGGTAAACCTCCTCTGTACCCTCTCCAATGCCTCCACATCTTTCTTATAATGTGGGGACCAGAACTGCACACAATACTCCAAGTGCGGCCGCACTAGAGTTTTGTACAGTTGCAACATGATGTTGCAGCTCCGAAATTCAATCCCTCTACCAATAAAAGCCAAGACTCCATATGCCTTCCTAACAACCTTCTCGACCTGACTGCCTACTTTCAGGATCTATGCACATACACACCAAGATCCCTCTGTTCATCTAGACTACTAAGAATCCTACCATTTGCCCTATACTCTACACATTTATTATTTCTGCCATAGTGCATTACCTCACACTTTTCCACATTAAACTCCATTTGCCACCTCTCGGCCCAGCTCTGCAACTTGTCCAAGTCCCTCTGCAAACTACAACACCCCTCTTCACTATCTACCACTCCACCGACTTTAGTGTCATCTGCAAATTTACTAATCCATCCTTCAATACCCTCATCCAGATCATTTATAAAAATTACAAACAGCAGGGGCCCCAAAACAGACCCCTGAGGTACACCACTTGTCACCGAACTCCACGATGAATATCTCCCATCAACCACCACCCTCTGTCTTCTATCTGCTAGCCAATTCCTAACCCAATTAGCTAAATCACCCTCTATCCCATACATCTGCATTTTCTGCAGAAGTCTTCCATGGGCCACCTTGTCAAACGCCTTACTAAAGTCCATATATACCACATCAACCACCTTACCCCCATCCACCTCTTTAGTCACTTTTTCTAAAAAAAAATACACGTGACAATAAACCCAAATCAAATGTGAGGAGAGACTAAGTAGTTAGGATTATAGAAACATAGAAGATAGGAACAGTATGAGGCCATTTGGGCCCTCGAGCCTGCTCCACCATTCTTTACAATCATGGCTGATCATCCAACTCAATAGCCTAATTCTGCTTCCTCCCTAAAACCTTTGATCCCGTTTGCCCTTAGTGCTATATCTAGCTGCCGCTTGAGTACATTCAATGTTTTGGCATCAACTACTTCCTGTGGTAATGAATTCCACAGGCTCTGCACTCTTTGGGTGAAGAAGTGTCTCATCACCTCCATCCTGAATGGTCTATCCTGAATCCTCAGGTTGTGACCCCTGGCTCTGGACTCCCCCATCATCAGGCACATGCTTGCTGCATCTACCTGTCTAGTCCAGTTAAAATTTTATAAGTCTATGAATCCCCACTTCATTCATCTGAACTCTGATGAAACCAATCCTGACCTAATCAATCCTGCCATTCCTGGAATCAGCCTGGTAAACATTTGCTGCATTTCCTTGAGAGCAAGAACATCCTTCCTCAGAAAAGGAGACCAAAATTGCACACAATTCTCTAGGTGTGGCTTCACCAAGGCCCTGTGTAATTGCATCAACACATCCCTGCTCCTTTAATCGAAACCTCTCACAATGAAGGCCAATATATCATTTGCCTTGTTTATTGCCTGCTGCACCTGCATGCTTATCTTCAGGATTGTTGCACAGGGATACAAAGGTCCCACTGCACATTCCCCTCTCCCAGTTTACAGCCATTCAGGTAGTAACCTACCTTCTTGTTTTTGCTTCCAAAGTGAATAACCTCACATTTATCCAAATTATACTGCATCTGCCATTGATTAGCCCACTCACCCAACCTATTCAGGTCATTCTGAAGGATCTCTGCATCTTTGTCAACAGTTTACCCTCCGACCCAACTTGATATCATCTATAAATTTTGAGATGTTACATTTTGTTCCCTCATCCAAATCATTAATATATACTGTGAGGAATTGGTGTCCCAGCACTGATCCCTGTGGCATTCCACTAGTTACTGCCTGCCAATTTGTAAAGCACCCATTAATTCCTACTTTTTGTTTCCTTTCTGCCAACCAGTTTTCTATCATCTCAATACACTTCCCCCAAACCCATGCACTTTAATCTTGCACGATAATCTCTTGTGTGGGACTTTGTCAAATGCTTTCTGAAAGTCCAAATATACTATATCGACTGGTTCTCCCTGGTCAACTCGACTAGTATATCTTCAAAGAATTCTAACAGATCTGTCAAGCATGATTTCTCCTTCATAAATCTATGCTGACTCTGTCTGATCTTGCCACTGCTTTCTAAATGCTCTGCTGTAATGCCATTGATAATGGATTTGTGAATTTTCCCACTATCGATGTTAAGGTTTATAATTCTCTGTTTTCTCTCTACTTCCTTTTTGAATATTGGGGTGACATTAGCTACCCTCAATCCAGAGGGACTGTTCTAGAGTCTATAGAATCCTGGAAGATATCCACTAATGCATCCACTATTTCTAGAGTTACTTCCTTAAGTGCTCTGGGATGTAGATTATCAGGCCCTGAGGATTTATCCACCTTCAATCCCATCAACTTTCCCAGCACTGTTTCTCTACTAATTTTGATCTCCATCAGTTTTTTCCTCTCACTAAATCATGCATTATCCAACATTTCTGGCATTTGATTTGTGTCCTCTTTTGTGAAGACAGAACCAAAGTATGTAATCAGTTACTTGGCCATTTCTTTGTCCTCTATTATACCTTCCCCCATTTCTGTCTATAGGGGACCTACATTTGTCTTCACCAACCTCTTTCTCTTCACATATTATTAGAAACTCTTAGGCTCTATTTTACCATTTTAATTCTTAGTGCTGGGAGAACTTAAAACTGGGACTTGAAATCCAACTTTTAGACCCATTCCCAGGTGACCCCACAATCACTCTGCCTAAAAAAAAATCAGCAATTCTGCATCGTACAGCACAAACCTGTGGGTGGGGCTTAACATGCCCGAAACCCTGCAATTTTAATCGGTGCCTCCAAATGCGCATACTGCACACTCCCAATCTTCAGACCTATTATTTTTCTTGATCAATCTGTATCCTTCTTCCTTAGATCGAAATGTTTTTCTAATTTGTTTTGTAAGCCATTTTGCATTTGCTGCAGTTCCCCCATGCACTGCTTGAATGTTTGCCTTTACCTATCCATTATACTCATTGGAGTTTATAGAGTGAAAGGGAATCTACAGAAACTTATAAAATTCTAACAGGGCTAGCCAAGGTAGATTCAGAAAGAACGTTCCTGGGGGACTCCAAAGCTCAGGATCACAGTTTGAGGTTAAGGGATAAACCTTTAGGACTGAGATGAGGAGAAATTTCTTCAACCAGAGGGTGATGAATGTGTGGATTTCACTATCACAGAATGTAGTTGAAGCCAAAACATTGTGTGATTTCAAGAAGAAATTAGATATAGTTCTAGGGTCTAAAGTGATCAAGGGAAATGGGGAGAAGGCAGGATCAGGGTATTACATTTGATGATCAGCCATGATTATTACAAATGGCAGAGCAGGCTTGAAGGGCCAAATGACCTACTCCTGCATCTATTTTTTATGTATGTTTCTATGTATGTCTGCGGGAACATCTGGCCTCACCATATGTATGGTCCCAGTGGCATCTGGTATTAACACTTAAATGGAATGATCTTTCATCGATCCCTTGTGGCTTGATGAGTCAGTAGTATAGGTCAAATTTATCAAAGAATATCAATTCCAAAGATCTGCATAAAGTTTTAAAGTCTAAACTACAGTGAGAAATCTTAGGGGTCTGTTTTAAATTAACCCCCTTTACACAATAAATTGAAGTAGAAGGAGGCTCCAGCATTAAATAAGAACTCCACTTTCAACTCAACTCCATATTCCTGCTAAATCCTTAAATCCCTTGATTCCCAAAGTCTTTGGGGTGACACGTGGCAAATAACATTCGCGTCTCAGGCATGCTAGGCAATGACCATCTCCAACAAGACAGAATCTAACTCGGGATCTGGAATTCCCTTCCTAATGGCATGTGGACTGCAGCAATTCAAGAAGGTAGCTCATCCACCACCTTCACAAGGGCAATAAGGGACACGTTGGTTAGGGTGTGTTGGCCATGCTAAATTCTCCCTCAGTGTACTTGAACAGATACCAGAGTGTAGCAACTGGGAGATTTTCACAGTGACTTCATTGCAGTGTTAATGTGAGCCTACTTATGACACATAAATTTCTAAAAACTGTTACCGCATATTGGGAGCAACTCCCATGGGACCCACAGCCTTATTGTCACACTGTGCTTGCCTTGAGCATGCAAATCTTTACCTTATTTGGGAATTTTTATTGCAATTCAGAATCTATGAATTTTTACAGATTAATTCTCTTGTTTCCTTTTTTTATAGTTGAGTAGTTGAAAAGTACCCAGAGTTGAAGGGACTGAAAGTTAGAGCAGGTTCATTTACATTCCTTTCACATCTGGGATCTATGTTTCAAATCAGAAGTAATGAGGCAGCAGTAATCTCATTCTGTCTCTTTGTCTCTCTCTTCTTCCCTCTATCACTTTTCTCTTGTCTCTTTGTGTGTCTGTCTGTCTGTCTCTCTTCTTTCTTTATTGGTTTCTCTCAATATCTATGTCTATACCTGGCCCTCTCTCCTTCACTCCCTCTCAAGGTCTGTCTCTTTCTCTTTATCAATTTCTCTGAAGTCTTCCTCCTTCTGCCCATCTGTCTCTCTTGCTTTTTGTGTCCCTCTGTGTCATTCTCTGTTCATCCCTCTTTTTTTCTTCTTCCCTCTGTCCATCTTTCTCTTTTTCTTCCTTCCCTCTGCTCACCTCTTTTTTTATTTTTTCCCTCTCTGTCTCTCTCACTCTCTGTCTGTCTGTCTCTCTCCAGGTGAATTGAATTTGATCAATTGATCAATTTTGATCCTGTTCTAGTCAACACAAGCCAGTCACAAGTTTTAGATCTGGATCAATCTATGTGCATTTAAAGAGCACCTTGTAACAACCACATTCAATTTGAATGAATTAATTCTGAAATTCAATTTCTTGTTCTGCAACATTGAAATGTTCCTTACATTTGTTCATTACAAACACATAATTATCAGACAAGTTCATATCAGCTGAATATTTGCGAAATAGAACAATATAAAGTGAAGCAAAGAGACACACCTGTGAGGTACTCCTGTGGTAAGCTGGATATGGCAATGGAGAAGAGAGGCTGTCGTGCGTTAGAGCTGGATACTGACTCTGAATGGGGAGGGGTGGCTGATTGCTGTAACTGCCATAGCTGTACCCTCCCGTGTATCTATAAGAGAAAACAGGTTAGCGCAATGATCTGCATTGTTGACAGCACAAACAGTTCAGTTCCAAAATTGCATCATTTATTGACCATAAATCTGAAACTTATACTGGATGATAATGCCCACTTTAGTTCATTACTTGAAATGCTGGCTCTTCGTTCAAAGGGCAATGCCAAAAGAAATGTAAAGAAAAATATTACTCATAACATATCGTGGGGTTGTGATTTCAACCAAACTATCTGTTGGGAAATGGGCAATCCAACTTTGGTTTTACACCCTCAATTTCCATGCATGTCGACTAGGGAGGGACTCCCACTGCAACCTTTAACCTAGGGTCCTCTGTAGGAACACATGCACCAGGAACATTGTAACAGAGACTAGAATTAGGGGTCACTGTTTTAAAATTAAGGAGTCTCTCATTTATGATAAAGGCAAGAAAAAACATTTTCTCTCAGAGGGTCATGAATCTATGGGACTCTCTTCTCCAGAGTATAGTGGAGGTAGAGTCAATTAATATATTTAAAGATAAATTCTAGACTAACAAATGAGACAAAAGATACAAGGAATAGAAACATAGAAAATAGAAGTAGAAGGAGGCCATTCGGCCCTCCGAGTCATGACTGGTCATCAAATTCAATATCTTGATTACTCCTTCCCCCTGCCCTCTTCCCCCCCTTGATTCTTTTAGCCTCAAGTGCTATATGTATAGAAACATAGAAAATTATCAGAAAAGTGATGTTGAAGCCACAATCAGATCATCCATGATCCTATTGAATGAGGGAGCAGGTTCAAGAGGCCGAATGGTTTGCTCTGACCCCTAACTTTGTACATTTATATGTTCATATTGCCTGCGATTTAGATCACAATTTCATATCTGGTTACAGATCTGCTGCACTATATTAAGGAAACCAACCTAATGTCTGAAACCAAACTGAATAAACAATTGGGCTGAGTAAGAAATGAAGGACATACCCATGTTCCTCTCTGTGGGGGTAGACTGGCATTCTGTGAGTTGAGGATGCAGTGGGTACATTATTGCTTCTCATACAGGGTAGCTGCTGTGGGCTGTCAGGCGGTGCAGAGCCTGTTGTGACAGTATACGTCAGAGACCAAGTGTATGATTGGACTGCTCCTGCAAAACAAAGATTCATAAACACATAGGGACAACACACTAAACCACCATACAATTCCTTACACTGAACGTAATCGTAACTGGACAGGTGTTTTAACTGGGCACACAATCATAGCCATATTGAGCAAATACCTTTAGAGTAACTTTTTTTAAAAAATATCTTTGCTCTTAATTTTCAAATAAGTAATTTGTGTGGGGAAAATGCATAAAGTTGCAACAATTTAACTGGAGATTTTTAAATGCAAATTGATAAAGGAGGGAATATTATTTTTGTGGCCAAGACTGTAATTTGGTTAACAAGGGTAACCAAGAAGTGAAGGAAATGAACCTGTGGATAAGATCAAAGGGAAGATCTTCCATCTAATCATTCTCATGGTGTGGTGCTTCAAACACCAATATATGCAGCTTTGTTGTACAGTCAATAAAGCACTTTTGCAAGGCAGTCACTGTTGTCATGGAGGAAACACGGCAACCAATTTATTCACAGGAAACTCCCATAAATGGTAATGACATTATGACAGGTCATTTGTCTACATGGTTGAGGGATAAATATTGTCCTGGAAGAAATCTCCTGCTCTTTTGGAATTGTGCCATGGGATCTTCGACATTCACCTGCGAGAGCAGACAGAGCCTCACTAATTCTCATCTGAAAGACAGCATAGTCCAATAGTGCAGCACTCCCGCAATACCACACTGATTGTCAGCTGAGATTTTTGTACAGAACCTGTACAGACACAGTGGGTCCCACCAATACACACTGGATTCAGTGGATCTGATCTACAGTCCATGGAAGCCAAAAACAGCAAAATTTGGCTTTGCCATCACTCTCAGTTTCCCCTCCAAGTCACAAAACAATATACTCTTGATCTTTCAAAGACTGTGACATCTTTCACAGTCATAGCCACTCTGACCATCAAATCCATGCTGTCTCTCTGCAGAACCAGTTACTCACATTTGCCCTGCTCTATCTCAGTAACCATACAACTTTATTTCCCTCCAATGTCCATTTGAAATTATTTATCGTCTTTGCTTCCACCTCACTGATTGGCCAAGGGGCTCCAGGTCATTCCAAGTTACTCTTCCTCACATGAATCCGTTTCTTTTGCTCAATACATATAATCTGGATTCCCTAGTCTTTGTACTATCAGGCAATGGAAAGAGCTTTTCCTTTTCTCAGTGGCTTGGAACTAAATTTAAAAAACTTTAAAGAGTGGCTCCCACAGGTCATGCTGATGGGGCAGTCTCATCAGGGTACCTTTTTAAAAGTTTCCAGTTACATTGTCTGACACTAATGTAACAGAATGGTGTGCCATTCCATTCGCAAAAGAGAGTTCCTGACAATTAATGCAGATGCAGATATTTTATCCAACATTCAAAAGCAAAGTTTTTTAATAGCCAGTCAATTTAAATCACAGTACAAAATGCAACAGCAGATGCTGACAAAGATTTTTCTTTGGCATTATTTTACATTTTAATGCACTATGGCACTTTCTTCAAGGGAAAAAGCACTGACAACACTGACACAACGGTGGCCAATATAAAGGTCAACTTACCTTTGCTGGACAGATTGCTATGATGAATCATTATATTTATACACATCTACGTTACAATACAGTCTCTGATACTGAAAGCTGAAGATGTAAAATTATTTTACAATTACCTTTCAGAATGTTCTCGACTCCTTAGCAGATTTCCCCCAGTGATCACAAACTTTCCAAAGAGGTGTGTTTCTTTTTCAGGAATTCCACACATTTGGGATCAGCATATAACAATAGTGTGTGGAAGGGAAGGAAATGCAATTTTCCTGTGGTCCTCACAATGGGGACTCTCAATCTCAGAAGCCCCGTCAAAAGGCTATGCCAAAAATTACATTGTGTCAGGGAGACAGAGGAAAATTGATTTTCCAGTAAAAAACACTAAACTCAACCTTTCACAATCCAATTCGTGCCTCCATTGGAAGAGCGAAATTTGGCCGAATTTTCTCCACAGTTCATCAGTTCTGCATGTACTCCACCACCCTCCTCCCTTTCCCTAAGGTAGTGGTTTCCAGCCTTTTATACATCATGGCATCCCTCCAAAATATAACAAAACTTTGAAGCACATCTCCTATTTTCTTTGTCTTCTCTGACTGGGAACTTCATTTCTAACTTTTCCCTGTCCTCTTAACTGATTTTTTTATCCTCTCCCTGTCTCTCTCGCTTCTCCCATGGTTTTTGTGCCCTTTTTGAGTTTGGCTTTTTGTGCGGGTGCATGGAAACCTTTGTCTTCAGCTTCAAGCCCCATGGTCACGTGCATGGGTCTGATCAACACACAATATCTAAACCATGCACGCACTGATCTTTCCCAGCCAGCGCCTGTGCGGGAGGCCTTAGATTCATTGGGTCTTGAAAGTGCTGACCACAGAGCTGAAGATGAAAGTTAGTTTTAGTTTAATTACATGAATTTTGAATCATTTTGAATCCTTTTTTCCAGAACACTTGGAGGCATATTGGTTCGGAACCACTCCCCGAAGGGCTGTTGTAATTCTATTGCTCACCTGGTGCTGTTAATCCAGTGTACTCAGGAGACTGGCTGCTGACAGGTGAAACTGGCTGGATTTCCGCAGAGACAGACTTTGCAGGAGAGAAAGGGCCTGGTGATTGTGCTTGAGGACTGTGATCTGACTGTCCCGCATCTTCCCTCCTGTCTCCTGCACATAAAAATCCAGAGTCTTCATCAGTGATTGGTCACTGCTGATGGTGCCCCACTGACATAAACAAATCCCCATGTTTACAGACACATGGTGACAGTACAATGTGCAATACCTCAGTAGGTGAGTCAAAAGGATATGCAAACAGGAACTGGCAATGGCAACAACTTGCATTTATATTGAGCCTTTAACATTGTAAAATAAAGTTTCAAGTTTATGTATTAGTTACAAGTCGGCATACATAACACTGCAATAAGGTTACTGTGAAAATCCCCTAGTTGCCACAGTCCGATGCTTTTTCAGGTACACTGAGGGAGAATTTAGCATGGCCAATGCATCAAACCAGCGTTCTCTTAGACTGTGGGAGGAAACTGGAGCATCCAGAGGAAACCCATGCAGACACAGGGAGAACATGCAAACTCTGCATAGTAAGTGACCTAAGCTGGGAATCGAATTCAGGTCCCTGGAGCTCTGAAGCAGCAGTGCTAACCCTTGTGCCACCCTGCTACCCAAAATATCTCAAGGAGCTTCACAGCGAAATTATAAGAAAAAAATGAGCATGTCAACTTTAGCAGAGTGAATAGAGAAGCAAAATGCTATTTAACAGGAGAAAGGCTGTAGATGCTAGCTCACAGAGGATCCTGAGCATCCTTGTTAAAGAATTACAAAAGGTGTAATGTGTAGTTCAAAAGTCAAATGGAATGTTGGCCTTTGTTGCAAGAAGAATAGAGTGTAAAAGTACAAAAAGTTTGTTGCAACTCTACAGGGCATTGGTGAGACTGCACCTGGAGTACTATGCAGTTCTGCACTCCTTACTTAAGGGGGAACTGGCTTTCAGTGTACCACTGGTGGCCGTGCCTTCAATTATCCAGAGTTCAGGCATTGGAATTTCCTCCCTCCACGCCTCTGCCTTGCTGATTTCACTAGCCTGATTCCTGGGATAGAGGGTCTGTTCTATGAACAATGTTTGAGCAGGTTGGCTCAATATTCACTGGAGTTTAAAAGAGTGAGAGATGTTCTTAATGAAACAAACAAGATTCTGAAGGGGTTTAACAGGGTGGATGCTCTGAGGATGTTTCCCTTTGTAGGGGATCTGAGACTAGTGGGGGGGTGACAATTTCAACATAATGGAGTCACCCATTTAAGACGGAGATGAGAAATTTCTTCTTTGAGAAGGTCATTCGTTTTTGGAATTCTCCCTCCCAGAGAGCAGTGGAGGCTGGGTCACAATGTATTCGAGTTGGACAGATGTTTATTGATAAGAGAGTCAATGAGGGGAAGAGATGTTGGCAGGGAAGTGGAGTTAGGGCCACAATCACATCAGCTATGATCTTACTGAATGGCACAATGGAATAGTGGCCTGCTCCTGCTTCTGATTTGTATGTTCATATGTTCAAACATTATTTGCTACCAAGCCAGATAAAGGGAACAAAGATCGAAAACTTGGTCAATGAGTTGAGAGGGCCTTAGAATCGTAGAATCAGGTAGCACAGAATGAGTCCATTCATCCCATTGTCCTTGTGCTGGCTCTTTGAACAAACTATCAAATTTGTCCAAAATTCCGCTGGTCGACAATACCTTTAGAACATAGAAACATAGAACAGTACAGCACAGTAGACACCCTTTGGCCTCGATGTTATGCTAAGCTATGACCAAACCCAAGGTCAAGCTTTTCCAACTCTATCATTCTGGTGTACTCCATGTGCTTATCCAATAGCTGCTTGAAAGTTCCTAAAGATTCCACTATCACAGCAGGCAGTGCATTCCACACCCCAAGTATTTATTACTTTCAAAAGTTATGATTGAATCTGCTTCCACGGTCCTTTCAGACAGTGCATTCAATTCAGTGTGAAGAAACATTTCCTCCTATTCTTTTTGCTCCTTTTGTCTATCACTCTAAATCTCTTGGATACTGATCTTTCTGCCACTAAGTTTCTCCTTATAAGTACTCTATGTGACTGTAATCCTTGCAACTTGCCCTGTCAGCAAAATTTAGTGCACATTTCCCGCACGCTCCTTCTATAATGTACCATTTAGTTCAAATTGCCTTAATCAGTCTTCAAACCAAAATGACTCTCTTCACATTTCTTTGCATTTAATTTCACCTCTCCTGCTTCTGCCCATTTCACCTGCCTGCCTCTATCCTTCTAACATCTGTTACTATCCTCTGCATTGTTTACTACATTTCCAGTTTCGTGAAGTATACCATCTTCTAAATTTGTGCCTGCTACATCTGAGTCCAGGTCATTCCTAGATAACTTAAAGGGGACAGGGAGGTTTTGGGAGGAAATTTCAGAACTTGGGGCCCAAGCAACTGAAAGTGCAGCTGCCAGTGGTGGTCATGAAACTAATAATAATTTTCACTTTTTACCTGAGCTGCCTTCTCCTTTCATTGCCCTCATTAGTTCATTTGCTCTCTCCTGACAGTGCAGAGATTCCAGAAGATAAAGCACGTAGTCATCAAATGTCAGGTGGATGAGGTGAAATGAGCCTGCAACAGATAAAAGACATTTATTGAAACATCTATGATGCACTGTCATTTTGATCAATAACTCTTTGCTGATGGGTCTGTGAAGGCCATTTTTATTATCCAGTTCCAGACGCTCTAAGAGTATTGGTTCAATGAGGCAGATTTTGATGTTGCATGTGTCTGATTGACTCTTAGCCATTCTCTGAAATGGCCGAGAAGCCACTCAATTCAGGAGCAATTAGAGATAGACAATAAATAATATTCCAGCCAGCAACAGCCAAGATCCCATGAATAGATAGGATCATAGAATCCCTACAGTACAGAGGAGGCTATTCGGCCCATCGAGTCTGCACTAACCACAATTCCACCCAGACCCTATTCTCATAACCCCACATATTTATCCTCCTAATCCCCCTGACAATAGGGTCAATTTAGCACGACCAATCAACCTAACCCACACATCTTTGGAGTGTGGGAGGAAATTTGAGCATCCGGATGAAATCCACACAGACACAGGGAGAATGTGCAAAGTCCACACAGACAGTGACCCGAGGCCAGATTGAACCCGGGTCCCCGGTGATGTGAGGTAACAGTGCTAATCATTGTGCCACCATGGCACCCAGAATAGGAAAAAAATAAATTATCGATGGCAGGTGACCCTAACAGTGCCAGTTGGGAGGGCACTTTCCAGCGTTGAGGGGGGGTGTCACAATGGGGAGGTCCACTAATCATATGTAATCATATTGCAATGGAGTTCCCGCCATAGCATACCAGGAACCCTGTTACGTCACTGCCAGGGCGGGTATGGAGGGAGGGGGGTGGAAGGAGTTGAGGGGGCGGTTTGCAGACATGATTGAGCAGGGTAATCCCATTTGATTCTCTGTCACCTCTGCCATTCCCATTCCAAACCCTCCTCTTCCCTACATTTATATTATGTCTTTAACAGAATGATACATCCTGCAGCATTTCACAGAGGCATTTATAAAACACAGCTTGACTGGGAGCTGAACAATTAAATTTGGGCTGGGAGGTCCTGCTTTCTCTATCACCCATGTATTCACTGATTTACATTAGCTCCTTATCAAACTTCAAACTTTCCACCTACATTTTCAAATCCTTCCATAGCATCACTTCTCCTCCAATCTCTCTTTCAACTCCCCTATTCTCCTCACTTTCTGATCTCTCAATTATGATCGCTGTACCACTGGTGGCCGTGCCTTCAATTATCCAGAGTTCAGGCATTGGAATTTCCTCCCTCCACGCCTCTGCCTTGCTGATTTTCTCACTGTTTGTCAGTGGTGGAGGTGTGAATTTTATAAGGTAGTAGATGGGGTGCTTTTCAAGTGAGCTCTTTGTCCTTTGCTGAGCAGACTTGAAGGGCCAAATGGCCTCTTTCTGTTTCTATCTTCTATATTCTGGATGTGACAAGCTTCATGAATGTTGTTGCAGCTACACTCCTACAGGCAAGTGGAGTACTGATTCCTCAGCTGAGGGGCAGGGGGGTTGATAGGCAATAACAAGTAGAAAGTTTCCTTGTCTATGTTTGATGTTATGAGACATCATGGGTCCAGATTCAATGCTGAGATCTTCTGAGGCAATTCCCCCACAACTGTAAACCACTGTGCCGCCTGCCACCTCTACTGAGTCTTCCTGGTATGCAGAGGACATACCAAGGAATGGTGATGGTAGTGGCTGGGACATTATCGTCCCTGAAGGACATTAGTGAACCAAATGGATTTTTGCAACAATTGACAATGGTTTCATGATCTGGAGATGCTGGCGTTGCACTGGGGCAAGCACAATAAGAAGTCTCACAATACCAGGTTAAAACCCAACAGATTTGTGTATGAAACCTACCTCTCCACTCACCTGATGAAGAAGCAGCGTTCAGAAAGCCTGTGATTCCAGATAAATCCGTTGGACTTTAATCTGGTGTTGTGAGACTTCTTATAATGGTTTTATGATCATCATTACTGAGACTAGGTTTATATTCCAGAATTATTCACTAATTTAAATATCAACAACTACTGCAGTGTGATTCTGCCAAATTGAACCCTTCTTCTGTTATTCTTGCAAGGCTAGGGGCCTGCTCACCTTGTTCCATTCAAGCTTTCAATTATTCCTTTGTTTCTTGGGGATTATAGAGGGGCCTATCTTTACTGTTGATTTTCCCAGACTCAGAATGATCAGAATAAAGCATCAATATTCATAATCTTCTTTTGTGCCACTAGGTATTTCCTTGTAACAAAGGAATTCCTGTGGATTTTGTTTCAATTGAAATATGAATGTGTTAAGTTGCATCAAACCAGTGACTTTTAATTAAAATGCACCGACTAATGTATTAAAAATGACGGATTGACTGAATAGAACAGCAAGAAAAGGCTAGAGCAACACTAAACGAGAAAGGTTCTTAACCAGATGGGACCAGGAAATTGGATTTGAAAGGGACTTCATGCTATTAAGTTGCACTAGATAATACAATCTCCATATTATAGGTTACCAACTGTAAACATCAGTGACACTTCACAAAGAGAGCGATACTCAGCTCTATAAAACACTAACATGCAGTGATTCTTGGAGGGTGGCTATTGTCAATTAGTCATTTCGGAAAGAGTAAACCTTTATCAAAATACTCCCCAACTCCAACTGTGCCTTTGAAATGCAGAGACAAGGAAGGGGCAGCTCTTTGTTGGAAACTGGCTGTCTTCTCTGCTGCAGCTCACTGGAAGAACAAAGTCAGCAAGATTTGACAAGGTTTACCAGCTTGTATGTAAAACAGCCTTTTCTCTCCAAAAGAAGGAATGGCAATTTTTAAAACTGTCCACAAAAGGGGGAAGAAGATGGAAAGATGTGAAAGATGGCATCAGATTCAATTCTGTGGATAAACTGGTGAGATTGAGACTGTCCTTGGAGAAAGGAAGGTTAAGAGGAGATATGCAAAACCACAAGGGGTGTAGACATAGTAGATTGGGAGAAACTGTTCCCATTGGTGGAAGAATCAAGAACTAGAGGGTGCAGATCTAAGGTGATTTGCAAAAGAAGCAACAGAGACACAAGGAGAATCTTTTTCACACAGCAAGTGATTCGGGTCTGGAATGTACGGCCTGAGAGTGTGGTGGAAGCAAGATCAATCGAGACATTCAAGAGGGAATTAGATTATTATCGAAGAAAGAAGATTGTATAGAATTATGGGAAGAAAGTGAAGGAATGGCACTGGGTGAATCGCTCATTCAGATGGGCCAAATGTCCAACAAGATAGTGGACCAAAATATTATCGCACACCATCAGTGCATAAATGGTTTTAGAAAGAAGGAGATTGTTCATTTCTTTGTGTCTCTGCCCGATTGCTACAAAAAGAATTTAGCTAGTCCCATCCTTCCTGTGCCTCCCAGTAATATTGCAAATGTTTTTTCTTCAGGAGCTTATCCAATTCTCTTTTTGAAAACCATAACTGAATCTGCCTCCATCTCAGACAGTGCGTTCCAGATCTTAAACACTTACTGTGTTAAAAATATCCTCACATTGGCAAATGATCCAGAAACAATCATTTTAAATTTAGGTACTTTGGTTTTTGACTCTTACATCAATTTACTACCTAGCCTGCCCAGACCTCCCATGATTTGAACATCTCTACAAAAATTCCTCTCAAACTCCTCTGCTCCAAGGAGAACAGCCTCAACTTCTCTATCCTATCTACATATCACAAGTCCCTTGTCCCTGGAACCATTTTTGTAAATCTTTTCTGCACTTTCTCAAAAGAATTCACAATCTCCCTAAAATGTGCGCATAGAATTGGACACAATACTCCAGTTGAGGATGGAGCATTTTATACAGGTTCAGCGTAACTTCCTTACTTATATATTCTATTTATAAAATCCAGGTTCCTACATCCTTTCTGTACTTGCCCTGCCACATTCAATGACTTGTTTGCAAAATCCTCCCCATATCCTTCTGCTCCTGCAACCCCTTTAATTGTACTCTTTATTTTATGTTTTCTCTTCTCATTCTTTCTGTCAGAGTGTATCATTTTACACTTCGTGTTGATACTATTCCTTTAAGAAATGTATTTATATCATGTTTCTTGTACACAGTATGTTTAAAATTCAACTCTGTTTTACATGGTGTTGATTTGTCTGCACCATGCAGCACCCATGCTGAGAATGCAGGCAAATGATTGATTTTAGCTAGGAATGTGTTTGTTTTGAGTTCATGCATTTGTTTATTTGATTTTTCCCTGGGGTTGCAGAGTAAGATTTTGATTAGGTTGATTGATAGAATCATGTGCTTAAGGGGCAGAGCTAAACTTATAAGAAAAAGCTGATAGTTACAGGCAGGTTCTGAAAAAGGTCTCTCTTCTCTGGAGGCTGTTGTTTGATGGACCTGCTTGAAGAAATATGTCACTCTCTCTATCTTTCTTTCCAGGGCTGTTTTACAAGCTTGAGAACTGGTAGCCCAGGTACAAGCTGTATTGTTTGCTAACTGATTGTGAAGAGGAGTTTCAGTCTCTAAGAGTATTATTGCTTGAATTTGAACTAATAGAGATAGGTTAGCAGTTAAGAACTGTATCTTGTTATGTTTAAGTATTGTTTAATTGGTAAATGGTGAATTGACTAATTAATTGGCTAATTAAATCATTGTAGTTAAACTGTACCGTTAAAATAAAGTTTGTTTTGATAAAAGTTTCCTAGGGTGAACCATCTTATCCTCACATCAATGCCAAAATAGGGAAAGTGTTAGGATCTAGTCACGCTTTATAACATATTTTGAGGTTTCTGATCTGATACCTCAAAATTTCATTGTGTTAATTTCATTTGTCACTTGTCTGCCCATTTCAGCTAGTCTATGCCCTCTTGATGTTTATCACTATCCTTCTCACACTTCACAATACAATCTTTTGTGTCATCCGCAAACTTTGTACCCTTGCAACTTCAAAACTTGCAAACCCAAGCTTGAGTCATTCCTATAGACCAGTGGTCTCCAAACTCCGAATCAGGTGCAGCTCGCAGTGGGCCAGATGTGGCCAGATAAACCAACAAAAGCAGTGATGGCTCTTGAATGTGCATCTCTGACTGTAAGCAAATTAAAATAGAACTTGACAATATTTGATATACGGACTTCAAGCAAAATGCAGTGCTGTGGATCTTTGATTTCTACCTTTAAATTAAGGAGACCTGGGGTGAGATTCTCCTGCCTGTTTCCCGCTGGCAGGAGGTGGCACATTGTTTGCTAGCAGTGGGATTCTCTGGTCCTGCTGCTGTCAATGGGAATTCCACTGATGTCACTCCATGCCAGTGGGAAATCTGCAGGTGGAATCAGAGAATCCCACCAGCATGAACGGCCGGAGAATTCCAGCCCTGAATTTTGCAACGAATTGTAAATACTTGTATACTGAAATGTCTGCAATTGGGCTGGCTCGACAAGCTGAATTTGTCTACATCTGCTCGGAATTCCTAATCCTTTTATTATCTGAAACTTTATTTTAATAATTCTCTTTGTTATGAAATACCATTTTCTATTTGTATCATCATCACAGTTCAGCACCTGCCACCACCATGATGATTTGTTAATAAACCAATTATTTATCTGTGTCTTTAGTACCATTATTGAATCATGGTTGTTCACTTTGTGAAGGTTGTTCACACTTGTCCCTCAGATTCTTCCACACCTGCTCAATGATATCCAGGAGCCTGGACCAAAGAGGCAACACATTATCCTGGAATCCCATTTGCTGATGTCATCAGTTTTCCTATTGCTCCCTCCTCACCATTTCACAACCCTCACCTCGCTTCATACCTTTCCTATTACTCCCATGTACAACTGCATCACTTGTACCACCATGGTTCTAGTTCTGATTGTGCAGTGAGGGGTTTACCTCCAAGGATGAGGGACTTCAATAGTATGGAGATAGTGCAGAAGCCAGGGTCCTTTCCCACAAGAGCAGAGAGGGTTAAGGGAATATTGGGTAGAGATATTCAAAGGGAGCACTGCATAAGAATAAGTAATACTCTTTATTGCTTCAATTTCACTGGGCCTTACTGAGACAACATTATTTCCAGTTTTGGTTTCCTTACCCAAGGAAGGATATACTTGCTTTTAGAGAGAGTTCAAAGCAAGTTCACTGGATTGCTTCCTGAGATGAGAGAATTGTCCTATGGGGCTTCTATTCTCTGAAGTTTAGCAGAATTACAGATGATCTCATAGAATCTTATAAAGTTTGTAAGCAATTTGATAGATAGTCACTGGGAGGAAGTTTCATCAGCTGAAGATCCTAGAACATGGAGTCACAATGTCAAAAGAAGTAATTATCCATTTCGCACTGAGATAGGGAAAATTTCTTCATCCAAATGGCTGTGAATCCAGAGAATCCTTTACTCCAGAAAGCTCTGAGTGCTCAGACATCAAATATGTCAAGGCTGAGATTAAAATATTTTTTGACCTTAAAGGGATACGGAGATTGGACAAAAAAAATGGTGTTCAGGTTGAATATCAATTATAACCTCATTAAATAGCAAAATAGGCTTGAGGGCTAAATGGTCTATTCCTGCTCTTAATGTTGACATTCTTATGTTTGCTACATCCCAACTTGGGAAAATGGCTCTACAATCTGGAGGATCATCGCCAATGGAATGATCTCCCAGAATACAATTTCTTTGAAGTTACCTCCTCGGATGCAGCTCGTTTGGTCCAGGAGACTTGGCAATTTTTAGTTCTATTATTTCGTTGCTGATGCTAATTTCTTCATGTTCCTCATTCTTGGTGGACCCCTAATTTCTAGAAATGTCTTTTGTTTCTGTTACCCTGAAGATAGGTATAAAGAATTTGTTTAATATTTCTGCCATTTCTATACTATTATCATTGCTCCTACTCTTTTCTCTCGGGGACCCCGGTTTAATCCTTTATTTGACACATTCGTAGGAATTTTTAAGATCTTGTTTCAATGATTCTTGTTAGGTTACTCTATATTTCAAATTCTTTTTTCTTACTGGTAGAAATTGGCAGTTATGGTGAAATAAGAATATAAAATCATTTAAAACAATTAGGAGCAAGAGTTAGGTCATTTAGCCCTTCCGATCTGTTCTAGAATTCAGTAAGATCACAGCAGGCATGATTTTGACTTTAACTATACTTCCCAGCACAAGACTGACCTAGGGATAGCTTACCGAAACTCGGCGCACTGTGCAACGTCATGTCCCGAATAACTCTTGTTCCAAAGCAGGACCACATCAACAGGAACTGCCGGGCCACTCTTTTCAAACTCCCAGGCCTCAGTGCTGCAACCTGCAAAATAAACATTCTCAAACCGTTAGCATGTCAGCATGGGGAAGGCTAGGCTTTTTGTTAACTATCTCACATTCCAAAGTGCTTTTTTCATTCTCTTCCTCTTCAGTGCTGACTATCACTGACAAAGCACTTAATTCAGATTAACAAATCCATCTTCTCACTGCTGCTTGAAGGGCCATATTGCATGCAAATTGACCATGCTATTGAAAACAGGCGGACAATTTCACTGTAACAAATACTATTTGAAGAACTTTTGTAATAACTTCTTGAAGACACCAAAATCCCTTTAGTTACAATTCCAACAGCAGTGCACAGAGTGCTACCAGTCAGCAGTCTACCTTCAGGAGTGCCAGATGAATTGACACTCCTGGTTAAATGCAAGGAAAAGATTCCCTGTTTGGCCCATTAATTGGCCCCTTAATCAGGGACATTTTTTGTTCACCCAATCAGCTGTGGGAGGAAACTGGAGCACCCAGAGGAAACCCATGCAGACACAAGGAGAACATGCAGACTCTGTACAGACAGTGACCCAAACCAGGAATCGGACCTGGGTCCCTGGAGTTGTGAGGCAGCAGCGTTAACCACTGTGCCAGCCACCCTTAATCAGGCAGTTTATATTCCAATAGGCCAACTTCAATGGCCTGATTAAAGTCATTACAACTTTAAAAAAGAGATTACATAAACATGAATGTTTCTATCATTTCAGGAAATTATAACCTGCATATCATAAAAGAGGCCATTCAGCCCATCATCTTTCATGGGATGTCATAGAATCTCTACAATGCAGAAGGAAGCCTTTCGGCTCATCAAATCTGCACCAACTCTCTAATAGAGTATCTTACCCATGGCCTCTCCCCAGACCTATCCTCATAACCCCACCCCACACATTTACCATGGCTAACCTATCTAACTTATACATCTTTGGACTGTGAGGAACAATTTAGCATGGCCAATTAATCTTTGTGCATCTTTGGAGTGCGGGAGGAAACCAGGGTACCCATAGAAAACCCATGCAGGCATGTGGAGAACATGCAAGCTCCACACATACAATCACCCAAGGCCGGAATCGAACCAGGGTCCCTGATATGGTGAGGCAGCAATGCTAACCACTGTGCTGCTCATGTGGGTGTTACTAGGCCAGCATTTGTTTGCCATCTGAAATTGCCCTTGAATTGATTGCTTTGATGGACCATTTCACATGGATAGTTGAAAATAGCAGGAGGAGGCCATTTGGCCCTTCGAGTCTGCTCCGCCATTCATTTTGATCATGGCTGATTGTCGATTTAATATCCTGATTTCACCTTCCCCTATACCCCTTGATCCTTTTAGCCCCATACTACATTGTTATGGATCTGAAGTCACATATAGAACATACCAAGTGAAGATGGCAGGTTTCCTTCCATAAAGGATGTTAGTGAACAAAATGGGTTTTTATGGGAAATGGTAATAGTTTCATGGTCACAACCACTGATGCTAGCTTTATATCCTAGATTTTATTAATTGAATTTAAATTCCACCACTGCTGTGGTGGGATTTGAACCCATGTCCCACAGAGCCTGAAACTCCAGTGACATAATCATTACATCACAATCGTCCTAGGCTTTTTAAAATGACAACTCATCTAACTCCACCTTCATTTCTCTAATGAAAACCCTCAGTCTATGCTTCCCATCAACACATCACCAAACTATTTCAAAACTTCAGCGAGAGTTAGCAGCTCAGGGATTGAGGGGCTGAAGGATGGAGTTGTGGGCAGAAGCTTCTAGTGTGTATTGTTTAGGATTACAATAAAGGACCAGCGCAGAAGGTTTTTAAAGTGCTCCTTAATGTCCTACATTTCCAGATGCTGGGTATTGTATTCTTTGCTTTTCAATTATTTCTGCAAGCTAATTGGCAGTCAATAAATGTAGGTTTTTATGTTGAATCATGTCAATTAATTTTTGCAATCTAAATTTTATAATGATTACCAAAGTCTGTGCACATTGTCTCACTATGGTCCCATCAGTGTGTGGGACATTTATTCTACGATTATTTATATAGTGGCAAACCACAACTTATAAGGGCATAACAGACAAGACCTGGATCAGATCATAGAGTCACTTGAGCCTATTCCACCACTCAATATGATTGTGGGCTTTAACTCCATTTCCCACCCCTTCCCTTCAGTAAGATCAAAATTTCATCTATCTCATCCTTAAATATAGTCACCTACACTGGGATTAAGAAGTGAGGTCAACTTCTGCTTACCAACCTTGACAACACATCTGTCTACCATGGAATCCAGCCACTCAATGTAGGACTCGGTGGGCGATTGTTCCTCTAATAGATTATCAAATTCCTGATACACTAGTGACACAAAAAGAAGCAAAATAGATGAGTGAGCCATGGTGATTGTAAAGGCACAGGAACAATACTCACAATTACACAGATATTCACGCAGCAAACACTCAGTGAACCAGTCACATTGTGCAGGGTGATCCAGTCACACTGCAGAGGATGATCCAGTCACATTGAGGATGGTGAACCGGTCACACTGCATGTGGTGATCCAGTCTTATTGCAAAGGATGATCCAGTCACACTGAGCATGGTGATCCGGTCACCCTGCATGTGGTGATCCAGTCTTATTGCACAGACTGATCCAGTCACACTGAAGATGTGATTGCAGTCATACTGCAGTGAGTGATCCAGTCAGGCTGAAGATGGTGATCCAGTCACACTGCAAAAGATTATCCAGTCACACAACGGAAGGGATCTAGTCACACTGCGAATGGTAATCCAGTTTCACTATAAATTATGATCCAGTCTTATTGCAGAAGGTGATTCAGTCACATCACAGGGGATTATCTAATCACACTGCAGATTGTGATCCAGTCTTACTGCATACAATGATCTAATCACATTGTAGATGAGGATCTAATCACGCTGTAGATGGAGATCCAGTCTTAGTGCAAAGGGTGATCAAATCACCCTGCAAAGAGTGATCCAGTCTTGATACAAAGGGTGATCCAGTCTCCCTTCAGTGGATAATCCAGTCACACAGCCAGGAATGATCCAGCCTTACTGCAAACAAAAATCCACTCTTACTGAAGAGAGTAATCCAGTTTCATTGTGGGGAGTAATCCACATTCATTGTAGGGGTGATCCAGTTTCACCTTAGAGAGTGATCCAGTTGCACTGTGGAGGATGATCTTATTTCACAATGGAGGATGACCCGGTTTCACTATGGAGAGTGATCCAGTTTCAATGTGGAGGGTGATCCAGTTTCAGTGTGCAGGGTGATCCAGTCTCACTGGGGAGGGTGATCCAGTTTCAGTGTGGTGGGTGATCCAGTTTCACCAGACACAAGGGGTGGGAATTCCCTTTGATCAGTCTAAATCTGGACTTAGTTACAACAGAAATCTCAGCTAATTGGCCCTGACCAGTCTGAAATTAGGCAACTGCTGTCTTGAAGAAGAGCAGGAGTTTGCTCCAGTGCCCTGCCCAATATTTATCCTCAGCTAACCACCCAGAGACAAGTGAACTGAATATCTATTGGATTGCTGTTAATGGGATTTTGCTATGCTCTAATTGGTTGCTCTGCTTCCTACATTACAATAGTGACTGCTATTGAAAAATTACTTCACCTCTGATAAAATAACAGACAAAGCAATACCGTAGCAGAAAATGAGGCCCTTCAGCCCATCATGTCCATGCTAGATCCAAACAAGTTATACATTGTATGCTAATAGTAAGGCACAGAGAACATAAAATCGTTAAATTCGTACCATACAGAGAGGGCCATTTGGCCCATCGAGCCTGTACTGACTCGTTTGGAAAACCTTTGAAATTTGGAGCATTTATTCTAGTGCAATGGGAGGAATGATCAGAACACACAGGCTGTTTCTAAATGCTGCTAAGTCTTTATGACAAAGATTTAAGAGAGAATGTTTATGGTAAAATTTCCATTGTGTGGTTATTGCATCCTTACATTTCACGATGAGTTTTCTGTGTTCCTCTCGCGAATTCTCCATGGTGTACAGAGTCTGTTTGGTGATGCTGTTCAGGTCCACATTCCGCCAGTCTTCCAACATTTGGAAAGTTATATCCGCGCTGTGGATCACTGCCCGTGATGCCTACAGGGGGTCAAATAGCAGGCTTCTTTAGTCTGCGATGGTTATTTCCTGGTCTGTGATACTAAAGGAAGACTTGTGCAAAACAAGTATAATTAACATACATGTTAAATATATTTATACATGTTGTTGAAGCTTTTCATCTTGCACTCGTCAGGACAAAGATAAGGATACCAAATTTCAAACAATCACAACAATTTATACTACAAGAATAAAGAATGCTGATTGGTTGGCAAGTCGACTCTGACTGGCTGAGATGTTGCCATGGAGAAAGTAACGAGCAATTATAAGCTCCCCAAGCTCCCAAATAATGGGAAAAGGGCAGGGCGCCCGAATATGTTCTTTTTGCTTGTGGAAGGTGGTCACAATGCATGGCACTTCTAATGAGTGTGAATGAGTCACATTATGAGTTGATTATCTTAAATTGATTGTTAGTGTAGCTAGTGGCACAATCAGAGTTGTTCAGCAACTGCTGCCCAATTATGAAATCACATTTAATGGTAGATGTTTTGTTTTTGTCATGACTTTAATCAGGTAATTGAGGTTGGCCTGTTTGAGTGTGAACTCTCTGACTAAGTGCTAGTCAATGGCCCAATCAGGAGTCTCATGTCCTGTGTTTAAACAGGAGTGTCGGTCGCTCTACACTCTTGATGTAAATAGCACACCGTGAGCGCTCTGTACGGTACGGTGGGATCTTGTAAATAAAGGAACTTTGGTTATGGGATTTTCGCCTCTGTGAACTTATTATGGTTTTGGATTTTGCAAATGCAGGCTGTTTGTTGTATGGTTATATTCCCCCTTTTATGAACATGTCCTTTTAGACTGATGGCAGCATCTTGTTAGAGGAAAATACCATTCATATAGCCATTCATATCTCTATTGGTTTGAATACCGAGCTAAGCTGATCAGAACATTATAATTAGGCAACATTTGTTGAACAATCCTGAGTGCATTAATAACTACACTAATATCCACCTCATGAACCATTTTGACTTTGGTGTTTAAAATCATCACTTCAATACCCTCTAGCAACATCATGGAAGCACCGTCAGTACAGGGACTCCAGTGATTCAAGAAGAACCATCATCACCATCTCAAGGCAGCTGGGATGTTAGAGACACCCATATCCAAAGAATGAATAACAACATGCTGAATGTTATAAAGCAAAATTGTTCAATTCAGAATTTAAGTTGGAAGAAGCTCGGGCTTTGGAAAAGATATACCATTAGGATGGTATAGGATATGTGGTACAGAAACAGGTCATTTAATCCAACCAGTCTTTGCGACATTTATGGTCCACTCAAGCCTCCTTCTGTCTGTCCTCATCCAAATTAATCAGTGAAACCTTCTATTCCTTTCCCTTTCTTGTGTTTATCCACACTCCCCTTAAAAACATATGTGTTAGCCAGAATTCTCCCACTTTGCCCGTTATCTGGGAATCTTCAATCTCACTGCAGTGAATGGAAATTTGGCTGAGCGCCAAATTCTCCATTTCCGCTGACAGTGGTGGCGGGACAAATGAGATCAGAGAATCAGAGACATTATTTGTTTCAACTACTCCCTGTGGTCACAACTTACACATTCTCACTGTACTCTGAATAAAGAAGTTCTTTTTGAATTCCCTGTTGGATTTCTTGGTGATTATATTATATTGATGCTTTTAAATTAAGCTCTTCTGCACAAGAGGAAACATTCCCTCTGTACCCATTCCATCAAACCCTTTCAGAGGCAATAAATATAAGATGGTCACTGATAAATTTAGAGTCCTGATGAAGAAGCAGCATTCCAAAAGCTCGTAGTACCAAATAAACCTGTTGGACTTTAACCTGGTGCTGTGAGACTACTTATTGTGCCTACCCTAGTCCAAAGCTGGCAACTCCACATCATGACTAATAAATTTATTCAGGAATTCAGGAGAAACATCTTTACTCAGAGGGGGGTGAGAATGTGCAGTTTGCTATCACATTGGAATTGTTGAGGTGAATAGCAGAGATATATTTAAAGAAAAGTTGAATAAACACATTAGGGACTAAAGAACAGAAGCCTATGATGAGAGGGCAAGTTGAAGCAAGTTGGAAGGAGCATGGAGGCCAGCATAACCGAGTTGGGTCGACTGGCCTGTTTCTATGCTATACACTCCATGCAACTCTGTGTAACGATTATGTGACCAAAGCGGAAGGTGGTAAGGAGGCAGGGGAGTTAGTAAAGATAGAGGAGTTCAGGGAGAACATTCTAAAGTCTGGAGCCAAAACAGCGCAACCAAACAAGGAGCAAAGAAATGGATGGATGGATGCAAAGGAGTCCAGAGTGGGAAGAGTGGATGGTGTGCAGTGGTACTTACAGCTGGAGAATGTTGCAGAGGTAGGGTGGGGCATGGCCACGGAGGGTAATGTAGTGGCTGTGTTACTGGAATAGTAATGTAGAGGCCTAGACCAATAATCCAGAGAACTGGGTTCAAGTCCCACCATGAGTTTGAATTGGGTTTTAACAAATCTGGAAGCAGAAAGCTGGAGTCAGTTAGAATGACCATGAAACTGTCAGATTATCATAAAAACCCAATTGGTTTGCCTCCATTGTTTAGGGAAGGAAATGTGGCCTTCCTAACCAGTCTGGTCCTATATTCGGCTCCAAACCCAGACCAACATGGTTGAAATTGGATTGTCCTCTGAAGTGGCATTGTAAAAATCTAAAGGGCAGCTAGGAATGAGCAATAATTTTGCCCTTACCAATGATACTGATACTGAACACCCAAGTATCAAAAAGCTTGGAGTTGAGAATTAGGATTTATAATCTGGTGCTTTGGAGGTAGTGATTGCAGTAAAGGTTGGTCAAGGATATGGAATGTAGGGGATGGATGAGCTGGTAGACAACCTTACATACCACTTATCCTAAACACCCACATAAACTGTGAAAAAATGGTTCATTTAAAAATGTCTGAATTACTTATTTTGCAAGAAACCTGAAATAAAAACAGGAAATGATAGAAATAATCAGCAGGCTAACCAGCCAGGATGAAGGATAAAGATGGGTTTGTATTTCAACAGAACGAATTACCTGACAGAGGTGATTTAATGAGGTCTGGCGTCTGAGAACCTGTGAAAATCTTCTTGCCACTGAAAGGGAAATACAAAGGAGACTTCAAATGAATAAATAACGGTATAACTATAAAATTCTGATGGATTGAACCACTTGTTATTCCCTGCAGTCAGCAACACAAGAAATAGGAGCTGGAACAAAACATAGAACATAGAACATTACAGCACAGAACAGGCCCTTCGGCCCTCGATGTTGCGCCGACCAATTAGGAACAAGCAGTGACCCTCTAACCTAAACCATTCCCTTTTCATCCATAAACTTATCTACTAACCTCTTAAACGCCACCAAACTTGGCGCATCGACAACTGACGCAGGCAAGGCATTCCATACCCTTACCACCCTCTGGGTAAAGAACCTACCTCTGACATCTGTCCTAAAACCACCACCCCTTAATTTAAAGCTATGTCCCCTCGTGCTAGCTTTCTCCATCCTAGGAAAAAGGCTATCACTGTCCACCCTATCTAAACCTCTAATCATCTTATATGTTTCAATAAGGTCTCTTCTTAGCCGCCTTCTTTCTAACGAAAACAACCTCAAATCCCTCAGCCTCCCTTCATAAGACCTGCCTTCCATACCAGGCAACATCCTGGTAAACCTCCTCTGTACCCTCTCCAATGCCTCCACATCTTTCTTGTAATATTCTTATAATAGGGTCCGTTGCTGTAATCATGGCCAATCTTTTCACCCATTCCCCATATTCCTTCATTTCCTGAGACACCAAAAATCAGTCTATCTTTAAATATATTCAATGAGCATCCACATCAAGGCATGATGGCACAGTGGTTAGCCCTGCTGCCTTATAGTGCCAGGAACCTGCGTTCAATTGTGGCCTCGAATCACTGTCTGTGTGGAGTCTGCACTTTCTCTTTGTGCCTGCATGGGTTTTCTCCTGATGCTCTGGGTCCATCCCACAGTCCAAAGGTTAGGTGGATTGGCCGTGATAAATTGCCCCTTAATGTCATAGCAGCACCATGCATGCCAGTAACTGAAATCCATAAATACCTAAAGATTAACAATAAATGGTTCATCTTTAAACATATAAGTCTTGAGATCTCATCATTGAGTCACTATCATGCAACAAGGCGCTCAGCATTGACACTATGATACAACAGTAGTCATTTTGCAAAGATACCACATGAGCGGAGGTACGATAACTTAACATGGTGATGAGCAGTGATATGAAACGTGGCATTTCAAACGATGTACCTGGAACAGAAACACAAGACTAGAAGTAGCTAATGCCATACCAGAGATACATATGTCCAAGAAGAAAACTTAAAGAAAAGTTGAAAAACCTCTGCCACAGGCTTTGAGGTTGGGGAATCCACTGGAATGCCTGAAAATTCAAGGCAGGATCCCAAGAAATGCAAAATAACAAAAACTGGTCAGACTACAAAGATGGGTGAGCAAAAGTACAAAATCTTGAGTGACGTAGAACCTGTCAGTCCTGAAAAAATACAGAAAAGTCACAGAGAGTTGAACCAATACAGTTGAGGCAGCCTGAGTGAAAATAAATGGTTCCTGTACTAATAGCCTTAGAGGGACAAAGCTGTAACTACAAGAGAAAATGGCTATGGACAGAAGATGAAGAGACCCCATGGGGAAGGCAACTTCCAAAAAAGCATTGAGGGCAATAAGAGACCCCAGAAAGAGGCAATTCCAAATAAAAAGCAAGGACAACAAAAGAATCCAGAGCAGAGGCAATAAAATACCCCAGCGTGAAGATGACAAGAGACCCCGGAGCCAGCTAGATAATAATTCAGTAAACCACAAGATGGTTGCTGATGATTTCAGTGCAATGAAATGAATGAGCTGAAGAGCATAGTGCAGAAGGAAAAAATGGCTGAGAAATGGCCAAAAGGCTTAAAAATAGAGTTTCACGAAAACCTTGGCACAGTACCCAAAATGAAATGGGAGCTAGCAGTACAGAATGAGCAGGAGACTGTGCTGAATTATAGGAAAACTCAAGTCAGCTCCACAAAGAAAAGGAAAACATTGAAAGGCCTCAACATGCCAACGGAATCCCTCAGGATAAAGTTTGTTCTTCTGGAAAAATACTAAAAGTAAAATGAACTGAACATCACTCTGGACAAACCCAGTTGGCAGAGAAGATTCAGCAGGAAGAAGTCAAAAGCTACAAGAGACGGACAGGAAGGCCAAAGAAGCAGGTGAACAGTGAATAAGATGCAATAAAAGGAAAAGCCGCAGAACTTTCCAATCTGTAAGCAGATAACAAAGTCATGAATTGCACAATTACAGTGTTCAGGCTTTTCTTCTGGAGACCAACCTGGTCAATAGTGAAACCAAAATGAAGAACACGGACAAAGTTCCAACTCTGACGGAGAAAGATCATGATATGCACATGCCGACGTTGGATTGGGATGAATACAGTAAGAAGTCTCACAACACTAGGTTAAAGTCCAACAGGTTTACTTGGTAGCAAATGCCACTAGCTTTCACAGCGCTGATCCTTTGTCAGGTAAATGGGGAGTTTGTATTCAGAACTCACCACTCACCTGACAAAGGAGCAGCTCTCCAAAAGCTAGTGGTGTTTGCTACTAGATAAACCTGTTTGACTTTAACCTGGTATTGAGAGAAAGGACAGACAGGAATGAGATCAGAAAAATGTAAATCCAATGCTGAGGCATGGGGAACCAGAAGAAGAAATGTTGAGCAGAATGGAAAGAATAAAACAGCAAATGAATATTTCACTGAAACTGTGAGATAGGTGGACAATTTGCGAAAGTGTACATTCAGCAAGAGTATGGGGAACACCACAGAAAGAAAACTCAAGTCTACTCTGGGTATGAACGAAGTGTACATTACTTTTCAAATGAATGGGGCAAATTGAGATTGATGTTTTTGCAGACTGGAGTGACAAAGCAATGGTGGTGTGTCACCGTATACTTGGGGTCAGAGTTGGTGTGGCAACATGCACCTTTTAAACGTTCCTGAGTCTGGAGCTACAAACAGTGATGCTGCAACATTCTTTCCATCACATGGCTGTACAGCAATCTCTCCCAGTCTTAGCAATTACCATTGGACAAATTCACAGGCTAATAACCAATCTGTTTGATCACTTTATCTACGCACCTTCCTTGGCGATCGAGACTGGAGTGGGACTTGAACCTGGTGCTGCTGGTTCAGAGACAGAGGCACTATCCACCACGCCACAACACCTCCCCCTGATAAAAAGGTAACTGAGTAAAAATGCTGCTGAAATTTACACAGAAAAGGATTGCACCTCACAGTCAAATGATTAATATCAGAATCCTATCCCCTTAAACCCATTAGCAAAAGCTGGTGAAAATAAGGTTTGGTGAGTCTTAAGGGCATAATTAAAAAGAAAAAATTGTGTTCATGCCTTTCACAATCTCAAAGCACTTTACAATCAGTTTAAGTATAATCACTATTGTAATGCAGAAAGTGTCACAATTGGCCTGTTCTTGTGTTGTGATTTTCTTTGTTCTCTTTGGGGTTTTAGTTCAGCAGAGCAGCGTGGTCAGTGCAGGCGTGGAGGGCCAAAGAGTCCGTTCCTGTGATGCAATTTTCTTTGGGGTTTTAGCTTGGTGGGGATAGCTTGAAGGGCTGAAGGGCATGCTCCTGTACTGTAATTTTCTTTGATCTTTGTAGTTTGTCATGAAGAGCTCCCATAAACAGCCATATATGATAATGACAAGATAACTTTGTGTTTTGATGTGGTCACAGCTGTTGCTGGAGGGTTATTCTCTGTTTGCTGGGACTTCCTGGCCCATTAAAAAAAGGAAGTTATTATTAGCTCTCCGAGAATGCCTGCATATTGAGGCACTCATACATTCTCCTTGCTGTCATCAGTTCTCTCAGTGGTATTGCCAAAGCTGTATAGCTACTAGTCCTCTGGATTGGATAGAAAGCCTGTTCCCTGAGCCCCATCTTTAATTGGACATCACTCCCAGCTTCTGCTGGCTCTTAGTTGTCTTCTCCTGGCAATTATACAGACAAATTCCAACCTTGTGCCCACGTAGAGCATCCTAATGACAGGACCACCTACCTTTTGGAAAGACTTTCACCCTACATTTATTTAATCTGGCTCATTTTTCATTGGAATGTTACATCTGCTCTATTCTGTTCACTTGCAGACAACAAATACTTTCCTTCCAGCACAGAAATGCAAAAGGTAAAATTGTGAAATTGTTCATTTTATTCCAAGCTTTGACGTTTTGCAGGTGTAGGGGCAGCATGGTGGCACAGTGGTTAACACATTGCTGCCTTACAGTGCCAGGGACTCGGGTTAAATTCTGGTCTTGGATGACTGGCTGTGCGGAGTTTGTATTTTCTCCTTGTGTCTGCATGGGTTTGCTCTGGGTGCTCTAAGTTTCCTCCCACTGTTGAAAATTAAAGTTAGATGGATTGGCCAAGCTAAATTGCCCCTTAGTGTCCCAAAATGAGTAGGTTAGAGGGATTAGTGGGGTATACACTTGGAGTTATTGGGAACAGCTCTGGGTGGGATTGCCCCTTAGTGTCAGGGGGATTGCATAGGATTACGAGGATAGAGGTTGGGTGGGATTGTTGTTGGTGTGGACTCAATGGGTCAAATGACCTCCTTCAGCACTGTAAGGATTCACTGATTCCATGGATTCTATGAATATGACATCTTCCGTAGAATGACACAGGATAGATGAAAAACATTCAATCCAACATGTCTGTGGAAGAGTTATCCATGAGTCCCAGACTTCTGCTCTTTCTCCAAATCCTTCCTTTATAAATGATTCAATTTTCTTTTCAGCATTATTATCAAAGCTACTTCCAGTTCCCTCTCTGGCAGCATATTTCAGACAACAACCTATCTGATTTAGAAAAATATCATGGCCTTCTGTGTGTTAGATCTCCGAGCTTTCTGTTCTGATTATTCCCATAGTGAGGGAGTAAGAATAATGCTGTTGAGTGAAATGTCCAATAAAGACCCAACCTGGATCGCTGAGATCTTTCTCAGCTGTGGGATCATTGCTTTTCAGGGCAGGACCCACAGTCTTACTGGATCAGAGACCTGCTTCTTCCATGAGTTTCACTCTTCATGGTTGACTGGTTCCACCGATAATACTGCTGAAGGTATCTCCCACTAAGTACAAATAATTGAATAGATTTCATCTTGACATTCTGAGAATCTTGTGCTGCAGCAGATAATGTCCTGGCCTCTCAGTTTTGTGTTCATGTCCCAATCCAGCTCTTGATGAAATGCGTCCATAATGTGACCCAGCAGGTTGAATTTTAATCTGTAGATCCTCCACCACACGCCAATAGTAGTCAGCCATGTGATGGAAAGAGTGTTGATTTGGTTTGATTTATTATTGTCACATATTAATATACAGTGAAAAGTATTGCTTCTTGCGCACTATACAGACAGACCATACCGTACTTTTAGAAGGAAATGAGAGAGTGCAGAACGTAGTGTTACAGTCATAGCTAGAGTGTGGAGGAAGATCAATGATCAACTTATTTCAGGATAAATCTATTCAAAAGTCTGATGGCAGCAAGGAAGAAGCTGTTTGTGAGTCAGTTGGTAAGTGACCTCAGACTTCTGTGCCTTTTTCCTGACGGAAAAAGGTGAAAGAGAGAATGTTTGGAATGTCTGGAAGGTGGAAAAGAGAATATCTGGAAGAGAGAATGTTGGAGTCTCTATTATCACCAGACTGCAGACTGCAACATGCATGGAAAAGTGAATGTTGCCACAGCAACTTAGGCTTCTAGGGGCTCAGGTTGGCTGCTACAGATCAGATAAGTGCCAAGTTCAGGGGGTTTGATCCCTGTTCTAGTTAGAGTGGATGAGGGACCTGACCTACCTGTAGTGGAAGTTGAGCCATAAACTATGGACATGTTTTCAGGCAGAGAGGAAGTTTGTTGACTACAATTTCCAAATGCTTCTTGAGGTCTGATTGCAAAGCATCCATAATAAGATGGGAACATTCATGAGATGCACTCCAATTGTGTAATTGTAGTCGTTCCACCACATACAGCCTGTCCTCCATGTGAAGGAGCAAGTGAATCATCATTCTAAAAAAGTCCACGTATCTGCGTTGCTAAATTTAATTATTCTTTTTTGAGATGTGAATGTCACTGGCCAGACCAGCAGTTATTGCTCTTGAGAAGATAGTGTTGAGCTGCATTCTTGAACCGCTGCAATCCATGTGATTTAGGTACATCCACAATGTTAGGATTTTTCCTGTAGAATAGCAGATGATTTTGCGGGTGAAACAGCGACGAGTTGGGTGTGTGAGGATGTAGTAGTTTGGAACAACTGAGTGATGGCCATTTCAGACAGCATTGCTGAGGGTCTGGAGTCACACGTAGGCCAGACCAGGGTAAGGACAGCAGATTTCCTTCCCTAAAGTGACATTAGTGAACCTGATGATAAAACAGAAAATGTTGGAAAATCTCAGCAGGTCTCCACAGCATCTGTGGAGAACAAATAGAGCCAATATTTCAAGTCTGGATGACCCTTCGTCAAAGCTGTGAGCAAGGAAAATCAGACAAGATTTATACTGTAAGGATGAGCGAGAGTGGGGGCTGTAATAATTGGAATGGCATAGATAAAATGACAAAGGGAATATAAATGGTGATAAAAGCTGAGAATGGTACTAATGGACTAAATCCATTAAGAGACCAGAATGTATAACATTGAACCTGATGTTTGAAAAATAATAATTGATAATGCTTTAATTGTGACTGAGGTGAGCTTTCAATTTCAGAATTTAATTCAAATTCCAATCATTGCTCTGCTAGGATTTGAACCCATGCTGGTAGGTATTAGCCTGGGACTCTGCATTGTCCAGTGATATGGCTACTTTGCCACCATCTTCCCAATAAGGGAAGACATGATGTGGCAACGCATGCTTCAAAGGGTTTAACTCCTTCATTTCTTGTGAAAGGAATCTTCTCCTTTCTTCTGTGAAGAGAAGATATTCAGTTAATTGGTGTGCTTGTGAAAATTATTATACACATTATTGTGCTCAATCAGTGACGGCAGATAGATCGCTCAATTATATATTGTTTGATCGATATGGTACATATCACACATTTTATTCTCATCTCAATGTCTCCTAACTTTTCTTCCCAAAGGTTTAATGATCTCTCCAAACAGAACTTTTCTTTCTACTGCTGTGTGTGCATTATACGATCAACTCTCGACTGTTTGTAATCTGCATTATGTGATAGAGCCTCACACTGTTTGTAACCTGCACTGTGTGATAGATCCTCAAACTGTTTGTAATTTGCATTATGTAATAGACCTTCGCACTGTTTGTAATCTGCATTGTGTGATAGATTCTTGGATTGTTTGTAATCTGCATTATGTGATAGACCCTCAGACAGTTTGTAATCTACATTATTTGATAGACCCTCGGATTGTTTGTAATCTACATTATGTGATAGAGTTCCACACTTTTTGTAATCTGCATTGTGAAATAGATACTCACACTTCATCAAAGTCAAAACAGGAATTCCTGGCTGAGTAATGAAATTACCGACATTTATCAATTTAGTAATTTGATTTAATTAGATTTACTAATTGTTGCTTCTTCCTTTATTGACCTGAATCTTTCTCAGTGCGGGATCAATGAGCAGTGTCACTCCTTCTTCTTGCAACACTTGTTGCCATATTCAGTAAGTTTAAATTTTCCACTTTGAGAAACCATGGAGACAAGGTAGGCTACTGAAGACCGCTAAGGAAAGATACTGAAAAATCCCTTGAGGCAATGAAAGTCCCCAGGAGAAGGGCACTGAAAGACCCCGGGATGAAGGTAACAGAAGACCCTGAATGAAGAGCTGAAGCAGCAAGCTTCAGTTGCGTCCCATCCTGTTGTACTGGAGTGAAAAGGTCCTTGAAAGTTTTAGCAATAAACTATAAGCAGACGATGAAACTAGAACCAGTCAGAAAGTCAGGCAAGCCACAGCAGAAGTATTTATTATTTTATTTATTTACTAAACTCACAAGAAGGCATACATTAACACTGCAATGAAGTTACTATGAAAATCCCCTAGTCATCACACTCCAGTGCCTATTCATGTACCTAGCCAGCACATCTTTCAGACTCTGGGAGGAAACCAGAGCACTCGGTGGAAACTTAATGAGTCACAAGGAGAACGTGCAAATTCTACACTGACAGTGACCGAAGCTGGGAATCAAACCTGGGTTCCTGGCCCCTGTCAGGTTTTCTGTAAAGATGTATGGGTTAGGTTTATTGGTCATGCTAAATTGCCCTTAGTGTCAAGGGGATTAGCAGACTAAATATGTGGGATTACATATTTAGGGCTTGGGTGGGATTTCTGTCGGTACAAGTTTGATGGGCCAAATGGCCAACATCTGCACTATAGGGATTCTATGATTCTAATAAATATAACAAGAGGAAAAAATATTGAACAAAGAAGTAGAGCAACTTCAACAAAAGGAATGTGGCAGTTGTCTGAAAATATGCAAAGCATAAGGAGGAAGAGATCATTACCAAAGGTTGTTATGAAAGAATGATGGACTTAACTTGGAGGAAAAATCAGAAACTGATAAACTGAAAGGATAGAGGAATGGACTGAGATTAAAGTTGCACACACTGAGAATGACAATCAGAAACCAAGAAGAACAATTTGTAAAGGCAACAATTGGGAAATAAAACAAAGTTGAAACTAATTTGGAAACAGGGTTGAAGACTATATCTACTGCAGAGAATTCTCTTAATAAAGAGAAACCACTTAAAATTATCGTTCTCAGGATACTTCAGATGACTATCAAGAAAAAGAAAAAGAGTTATTAAAAACCAATAGAAAAATGGACCTACAATGGGCTCAGACCAAACTGCAACTGGTGAAGACAGTGCAGGCAACTTGGTGGTGGAAGGGGAAATTAATGGGTAGAATAGGACAACTCAGGTCTAAGCAGAAAACAGATTGACATGGAAGACCAAAGGAAGAGATTGGAAAATAAAGCCACCCAGCTGAGAAGGAAACTAAGTAATGATTCAGGAAAAGAATCCTCAATCAGTATCCATCTAAAAACTGGAGTTAGTTGATATTACAAGTTGATTAAAGTATGTGATATAACCACATTGACTGTGTCATTTAGCAGAAGAAAATAAATTTGGAGCCTTGGCAATTGGATCATCATTGCTGGATGGCTGATGATTTCAGTATGCAAAACATACACAACACACATAGACACATACGCACACACATGCTCACACACACACACACAAACACACATGTGCTCACACACACGCTCACACACACACGCACACACACACGCACATGCACACACACGCTCACACACATGCAGCATTGATGTAATAAAAGTTATGTTGCCATACAAAATATGATAGATCAATACAGCAGTGTGCTGAAGTGTTTCTGCTGACTGAGCCTTTTGGAGGACCACATGGATCCTCTGCTATGTGTGAATCGACCTTGTCAATGGTGACAATTGGATGGGTAACAGAGACGAGGAAACTCCACTGGAGGAGAGGGAACTGGTAATGTTTTTAATAACAGCAATGCAACACATTGACCCAATTCTCCCAGCTGGTGAAAGAGGCTCTGTCCATGGTGCTTACAAAAAGAACTGTATGTTTACATAACATCTCTCATAATCACTAGGTAGCTCAAATCCTTCTCAACCAATGAATTAATTCTTAAGTGTAGTCACTGTTATAATATGGGAAATGCAGCAGCTAATTTGTGCACAGCAAGATCCCAGAAACAGCAACATGATAATGACCAGGTAACCTGTTTTCATGTGATATTGATTCAGGGATAAACATTGAACAGGACATTAGAGATAACACTCCTGCTCATCTTGAAATAGCACTTTTGAATATTTGACATCCATCTGGTGGAGCACATATGGTCTCGGTTTAATGTCTGATCTGGAAAAAACAGCATCTCTCCCTCAGCAGTGCAATTTCGATCCTGACCTTTAAACTCAGGTCATGAAGTTGGGAAGGCAGATCAGCATACTGAATTTGATGATCATCCATGTCATTGAATCCAATATCAGCTCGAGGCCTCAAGATGTTTTGTCTCAAGGCTATTTCTGGTGCTGTACATTCTGTCCAGTACGGTCTTTCTCAGAAGACTAAGAAAATTTGGCATGTCCACTACGACTTTCACCAACCTTTACAGATGCATCATAGAAAGCATTTTTTCTGGTTACATCACAGCTTGGTATGGCTCCTGTTCTGCCCAAGACCACAACGAACTACAAAAGTTGTGAATGTAGCCCAATCCACCATGCAAACCAGCCTCCCATCCATTAACTCTATCTACATTTCCTGCTGCCTCAGCAAAGCAGCCAGCATAACTAAGGACCCCATGCACTCCAGACATTCTCTCTTCCACCTTCATCCATTGGGAGAAAGATGCAAAAGTCTGAGGACACGTACCAACCAACACGAGAACAGGTTCTTCTCTGCTGCTGACAGACTTTTGAATAGATCTACCTCACATTAAGTTCATCTTTCTCTGCGCCCTAGCTATGACTGTAACACTATATTCTGCACTTTCTCCTTTCCTTCTCTATGAATGGTATGCTTTGTCAGTACGATGCACAAGAAACAATGTAACAATACATATGATAATAATAAATCAAATCAGATCAAAATGAATGGTGAAGCATGCTCAAAGGACCAAATAGCCTGTTCCTGCCCCTCATTTCGATTTTTGTATGAATGTAGAACTTGGTGGGACAGAGGCAAGAGAGCTGCCCATCGAACCACAGTTAACAGCTGCAGAGTTCTTTTTTTCAGAGAACAACAGCAATATATTCAGTTTATAGAGACTGGGCAATAATGAGGCATGATGACTTTTCGAGGTGGGGGTGGTTTCTTTTGATAATCTTTAGGTCAAAGATTTGCAGTTTTTCTCAGACAATGAGATGAGTAGGTCAAAGTGCAAGAGTTGCATATGCACTTATGAATGTGTGTATATTATTCATACCTTACCATTCAATACAATACAAGCTCATGGGGTATTCGCATTTGTTTCAGTGACAAAGTGTTAGACAAGTAAGTCATGCGGGCATTTATTTGACACACCCATGTCCCAGGTAATATTTTCACTGATCTACAACTTACGTTCAAATTTGATATTTCTTAAATTTTCAGGAAGTTCATGCAGTGCAACTTTTAACCACTCGTCCAGCTGTTTAGCAAACTTACGAATCACCTGTGTCAAACTGAAACGAGAAAT
Organism: Sphyrna mokarran; assembly: GCA_024679065.1. Classification (NCBI taxonomy): domain Eukaryota; kingdom Metazoa; phylum Chordata; class Chondrichthyes; order Carcharhiniformes; family Carcharhinidae; genus Sphyrna; species Sphyrna mokarran. The sequence continues at coordinate 5,923,605 of JAGIQG010000008.1, read as the reverse complement.
AAAGGAATAAATCAATCAAGTCCTATAGGATATTCTTACATTTTAAATAAAACCTTTAACATAGTGGAACGTTACTAATATGTTGCACTCCAGATCTCACACATTGCTACGGATTAAAATAATCTTTTCTTCTCTTGGGGCGACATGATGTCACAGTGGTTAGTATTGCTGCTTCACAGTGCCAGGGACCCAGGTTCAATGCTGACTTGGGTCACTGTCTGTGTGGTGTTTGCACATTCTCCTCACGTCTGCATGGGTTTCCACCCACGTTCCGAAAGACATACTGGCCATGCTAAATTCTCCCTCAGTGTACCCAAACAGGTGCTAGAGTGTGGCGAGTAGGGGATTTTCACAGTAATTTCATTGCAGTGTTAATGTAAGCCTATTTGTGACACTAATAAATAAAGTTTTAATATGTGACACTCAAGACCTCACACATTTCTACGCATTTAATATAATCTTCTCTTTGCAAAAAGAGGAAGCAAGTCAGTCACTGATTTGAACAATCACAGACAGACCTAGCCTTCTGTAAGTAGGAATCTAATGTAAATCTAATCATCACTATTATCTACCAATATTGGTGTTAACCAGTTGGTTAGATTAGGTGGATTGATCATGCTAAATTGCCACTTAGTGTCAGGGGTACTTGTTGGGTTAATGCATGGGGTCATGGCAATAGGGCCTGCGTGGGATTGTGGTCGGTGCAGACTCAATGCACCCAATGGTCTCTTTCTGCACGGTGCGAATTCTATAATTCTAACCGATCTCTTCTCTTTAAAGATGCTGCAGTGCATTTCTAATCCTTTCTGTTCTCTTTGCTCCATTGACACTCAGGATTGTGCAGTGGCAAGGGGCAGCTTTTCATTTGTGATTTCTCATTTGATGAGTTCCTAATCTTGGGCATGTTGCAAGTTCATTGCTTTAGTGGTGGAGAGGTGTTTTCATATAGGAAAGGGTAGATCAGATGCTGGTTGCAAGAAGAACATCCTAAATTGTTGAGAAGTTGTTAACTTAATGAGTGTCAGCTCTGATTCAATGGCTGGGAGTTAGAGTGTGTTAGGTTCGAGTTCCACTCCAGACACCAGCTGATACTCCCAGTACAGCACTGAGAGAGCACTGCACAATGGGAAGATCAGTACTGAGAGAGGTCTACATTGTCAAAGGGTCAGCATTGAGAGAGTGCTGTACTGTCAGAGGGTGAATACTGAGGGAGTGCCACACTGTCAGAGGATCAGTGCTGAGAAAGTGCTGCACTGTCAGAGGGTCAGTACTAACAGAGTGCTGCACTGTTAGAGAATCAGTGCTGAGGGAGTACTACACTGCTAGAGGGTCAGTGTTGAGGGAGTGCTGCACTGTTAGAAGGTCAATCCTGAAGGAGTGTTGCATTGTTGGAGTGTAGTATTGAGAGAGCACTGCACTTTCGGAGGAGCAGCATTAAGGGAGTGTTGCATTATTGGAATGGTTTTGGGTTTTGGTTTGTTGTGTGTGGGTTTTTTTTTTGGGGGGTGTTGTTTTTTTGGTTTTTTGTTGTGGGTGTGTTGGGTGTTTGGTTTTGTTTTTGTGTGTTGTTGTTGTTTTTGGTTTTTTGGTTTGGTTTGTTGTTTGTGTTTTTTTGGGTTGTGTGTTGGGGGTGGTGGGTTGTTTTGGGTGGTTTTTTGTGTTTTGTGTTGGTTTGGGGTGTTTGGTGTTTGGTTTTGTTTTTCCCAACTCTGGGAATAAATTATGGAATGAAAGTAAATATTTGCTGGAGTGTAAAACCAGTGGATCAATAACCATCAGAGCTGGCCTTGATTTTACTGTCCATTGACTTCAGTGGGAGCTAATAAGGTGTTTTTTTTAATTCATTCGTGGGACATGTGTGTCTCTGGCTGGCCAGCATTTATTGCCCATCCCTAGTTGCCCTTGGAGGGCAGTTGAGAGGTAACCATATTGCTGTGGCTCATATGTAGGCCAGCTTTAAGAATGGCAGATTTCTTTCCTGAAAAGATATTAGTTAGCCAGATGGATTTTATGATTGGCAGTAAATTGTTAATTCCAAATTTTTTTATATATTGAATTCAAATTCCATCATTTACCATGGCAGGATTTGAACTTGGGCCCTCAGAACATTAGCTGAGTTTTTGGATTAATAGTCTAGCGATAATACCATGAGGCCATCGCTTCCCCCAGATATAATGGTGGAGTGCAAGGTAGGAAAGTTGCCTGATTGGTGGAATGTGTAACAGATGACTGTGCCACTGTCCCTTGCACACCCTGGTTGGGGTTGGACTTTCCCTTGCTTGGAGTCTGGAATTGGAGATGCTGTAGATATAGATGATAGTTTGACCAACCTGTCTGGTAATGCCTGTAGAACAGTGGGCATCAAAACTCCGGAGATTGCCTTGTACAATATGGAGTCACAAACACCCACAATGTTCACAACAGTGGTGGAGCCCAGGACTGGGAGCATGTGCGGAGGCATTCCTTGCCAGAAATGTAGAAGAAAACTCTGAACCTGGTTCACATAGGGAAGGAGAAGAAAGAAGTTTATAAATGTGGTGTTGGCCCTGAATTAGCAGACGAGAATTAGGCTCAAAGAAGTATACTTACCTCATCGAAATTTGCCCTGATCACTGTGTCTAGGATTCTCTGACAGTGAGTTCGATACATCATGATGAAGGTGGAAACCTAGAAATCAAAAAGGGTGAAAAAGTCTGATAATATTCACAAACACCAAATTTTGTCCAATGTTACTCATAGTTTCATGATTTTTTTTGCAACAGTAAGGCAAACTTTGACATCAAGGGATTGTGTAAACCATGGATTATTAGGTAAGGTTCTCACCATAGTGTCTGAAGGATGTGGATTTTCAATTCCCATTTCAAGAGTTTCACAATTTATAACCACATAAAATAACTGCACAACCACATAGAAATATTCTGTTCCATGTTTCTACGCAGTTATTGGATAGGCACACGGAGCACACCAGAATGATAGGGAGTGGGATAGCTTGATCTTGGGTTTGGATAGAGTTCAGCACAACATCAAGGGCCAAAGTATTGTGTTGTACTGTTCTATATTTCTGTAATATTGTCATGCTATAAAAACTCTGTTTTTTTAAAGATTACATTAAAAGAAAATGAATATCTGGGTGATTTTTATTGTTCACACAAAGCCAAAGTCACCCTTTCCCAGATCCTCAACACAAAGCCTTATTTCTTTTCCAAGATATGTCCTTATCCCACAAAAATATCCCTTACCACTGACTATAATTTATCCCATCTATTCATTCCGCACTTCAAAACAGAACTAACTAAAGCAATCCTACAATTATTAGTGCAATGTTAAAATTACTTGTAAAAAGCTCATTTAGTGTCCAGATCACTAATCTGTTTTCCATACTGATGCTACAGTTAAGAAAGCTCACCAATGCCTCTACTTTCTCAGAGGCTAAGGAAATTTGGCATGTCTGCCATAACTCTCAACAATTTTTACAGATGCACTGCAAACAGCATCCTTTCCAGATGTATCATAGCTTGGTATGGCTCCTGCTCTGACCAAGACCATAAGAAACTACAAAGGATTGTGACTGTAACTCAGTCCATCATGCAAACCAGCCTCCCATCCATTGACTCTGACTACACTTCCTGCTGCCTCGGCAAAGCAGCCAGCATTATCAAGAATTCCACACACCTCAGACATTCTCTCTTCCATCTTCTACTGTCGGGAACAAGATACAAAAGTCTGAGGACATATACCAACTGATTGAAGAACAGCTTCTTCCCTGCTGCCATCAGACTTTTGAATGGGCCTATTAAATTTTGAATGGGCCTATCTTTCGCTTCACGCTATTTGTAATTGCAGTACGATATTCTGCACCCTCTCTTTGTCTCCCCCACTATGTGAGCAGTATATTTTTGGTTGTATAGCATGCAAAATACAATTCTTTTCACTGTATACCAATATAGGTGACAATAAATCAAATCAAATTAATGACTAATGCAATGCTACAGTGAATAATGCAATGCTACAACGAATAATGCAATGGTACGATGATTAATGCAATGGTGCAATGATTAATGCAATGGAACAATGATTAATGCAATGTTATAATTACTAATGCAACACTCCAGTGATTACTGCAAGACAATAATGACTACACTCGCTAATGCAATGCTATAATTACTAATGAAATGCTATAATTACTAATGCAATGCTATAATAACTAATGAACAGCTGTAATTATAGGCTGCACTCCTGAACCTTCCCAAAACTAGGGGCCATAAATAGAAGATTAGTAATTGTAGTGACCAATTGTTGCATACTATGTTGTATTTGATGAATCCATTTCCTATTGAAACTGTCCGTGCTTGACTGGTTAAACCTGAGCGTAAACTTGGAGAGAGCTGTCAAACAGTTGAAAGCATGGAATGACATTTTAAAGCAATGTGAATAATACCTGTCACATAGTGCCATCGCCACATAGCTTTGAGATATAAATATAAAAGTCATGTGCCAGAATATGGAACTGCCTGTGTCATAGAGTAGTTGGAGTGAAAAGCTTGTGTGTTTAAATGGAAACAAGACAAACACATGATGGAATAAAAAACAGAAGGAGATGCTGGGGAAACGAATTGATGGGTGGTAGGAGAATGGTGTGCAGCAAAAACACCAGCATGATCCAGTTGGGCTGAATGGCCTGTATCCTGTGTATATTGGATGTAATTCTACATTTAACTTTTCCATGTGCCCAGTCTCTGATGGGTAGCAAGGGGGCAGCTCCTGAATTCTCATTAAAAGCTACACTGTTCAGTTTACAAAAAGGCTGCGCAGTTTTTGTCCCTTGCATTTTATCTATGAGACAAGGACGAGCCACATTTAATTTGTGCATCGGTGTGAAGCAGAGCAGAGAATGGATCAGTCACTCATTGCGTGTTTACCTTCTCCTCCGAGAGGCTCGCTGGCAGATTTAGGTCTTTGACATTTGGAAACTCTGGCAGCAGAGTGCCCAGCTTGGAGCGTGGTGAGTACGCCACCGTCTGTTTTGCCACTTCTTTCTTCCCCGTCTCGTTTACCCAGGCAGCACCCTTCTTGGAATACATCACATCGTAATACGGGGAGCTCTCCTTCACAGCTATCCCATAATAATGGTACCTGTTAACGGCACACACACACCAGGGTTACAGCGACAGAATCAGATAACAGGTTCTCTAAATTCTGTAAAAACCAGCCCAGCCCATTGGATGGCTCTGACAAGGAGCCAGCAAAGGGCATGATGGGCTGAATGGCCCCCTTCTGACTCTGTTTATATACTCAGAGCCAAGAGCGCTAATGGGACTTCAACTGCCCAGGAAGAGGAAAGGAAAAATTATCTTTCATTATTTTGCAACTTTCTAGAAGAAATCCCTGAGATTTTGGAATGAGTTCTTTCCAGGCATTGATGCAATGTCCAGTCCCCAGTAAAATCACTGTTGATATTAAAGTTAAAGTTTATTCGTTAGTCACAAGTAGGCTTACGTTAACATTGCAATGAAGTTACTGTGAAAACCACCCAATTGTAACCCTGCTTCTCTTCATTAATGCAATTCCTGATGTATGCTTCTCACAATAAGAGGCCAGGATCAGGGTCTAACCCTCCAGAGACACTTTTGGATAAATCCTTACACTATCTCCCAGTGGAATATTGCATTGATCTAGAACTCACTGCCCTAGTTAAGGAGATGGAGCTGGAGAGTAGTCTATAACAGTGAGTCTGAAATGAATGGAGATGCTGTGTGTTACAGCATTACTGCTCCCCAACTCAATACTAATCATCTAACATTTGAATTACGATAAAACAGAAGTATGATTGAATTGTGTGGGATTGCCATGGAGATTTTGCCATAAACAGTCAATATTACCCTCAATGATACACCAAACAGATTCTAATCTGTTCCCATCAATACCTATGGGCAGAGAGAAGCATAGGAACAGAAGGAGGGCATTCAGATCTGTGATTCTGCTTCACCATTCAATGAGATCATGGCTGATCATCTAACATTTTTGTTAATGTAGCTCGATACTCAAATGATGTTTTTTTTACCCTTTGAGGAATAGTGGGGAGAAGATGGTGAAAGGATTCCTGAACTGATTATCTGCTCATTGAACCTTTATGAATGTTCCTTCTGTGGCCAACAAGTCCCAACATTGGACTGGAACTGGGGTTTCTGGTCCAGAGGTAGGAGGTGCTACCTCTGCTCCAAAATGTTTCCTATCCATCTAACTGTATATGCTTCATATTCCTTAATACTTTTGCATAAAAAAGTGATCAATTTTAAGTTTAAAATTAATAAGGTAGCTAATTATCTATTACTATTTGTAGAAGAAAGTTTCAAAATTCTATTGCCTGTTTGTGAGTGGAGGTGTTTTCTAAATTCATTGCTTAACAAAACTGGCTCTACTTTTTCCATTATGCTACTTAGTCTAACTTCCCAAGCAATGGAAATAATTTCTATTTATCTATCTTATCTGCTCCCCATAATATCTTGAAATATTTGATCAAATCACCTTTCAATTTCAGGGAATACAGTCCTAGTGTAACCTCCTTTTGAAAATTAACATTGAATTCCAGGTTTAATTTTGATGAATCATTCACATCCTCCCCGCACCTGTTTCTAAGATATGCTGCTCAGAACTGCTCCCAGTAATTCCAAGTGTGATCTAATCAGGGCTTTGTAATAGCTGCAGCAAGATTTTATGATCTAGGTATGAAATAATAAATTGAATGACCTTGGTGTGTACCCAATCTGGCAGCAATATATCCATGGAAACCAGTCTATGACCAGTGTCAGTTTGTCTTTCATGACTGTTGGACAGGGGAAACTGTAAAGTTGACATGAGTCTTGAGAATGACTTGTGCATTTACGCTGCAAGTTTACCATTGGTGGCAAGTCACAGGCCAATATTTGACTAGCCGGGAAATCCCATTCCCAGAATCTCATTCTCTTTTGTTCAACTCAGAACTACTTGGATCAAAATGTGCTGAACCTCAAAGGAAACATTTCACTCCTTCATGCTTGAGCAGCCAGTCCTTCGCTGGGGAGAGGGAAAGCTCCATTCTTTAGATAAAGGAGCATGTCACCACCTTCTCAAAGGCAACTAGGGATGGGAAAGAATTTTTAAAAAGGACTAATGGCTCCATGAATGAGAAAATCATGACCACTGATGTGTTTTGCATGTATTTCTGGACACTAAAACTGAATTCACATCATGGAGCCAGGTAAAGTGACAATACCATATATCTGATCTGTTTACACCTCTTGGCTGAAAACCTATCGCTGGACTCTTGAGGGACCTTGTTATAAACCGGACATAGGATTTATATTCCAAGGCAGTGTGACACCATTCCCTCAAGAGTCAACCTGTTTCATTCTAGGTGAATTTAGCTAGTCACCAGTGGTAAACTTGCAGCATTAATGCACATGTCACTCTCAAGATTCATGTCAACTTTATACTTCTACCCCCCTGTACAGCATTAATGAAAGACAAACCAATGCTGGTCATAGATTGGTTTCCATGGGGATATTGCTGCCAGATTGGTTACACACCAAGATCATTCGATTTATCATCTCATACATAGATCACTAGATTGGTTGCCATGCTGACTGGGCTCTCAATGGACATTGCTTTGATACTAAGCCAAGCGAGAGACTTGCTCAAAGCACCATCAGGACATTGTGACCATGAAGCTCCTGGTATTGCATTTCCAAATCCTTCTCGTCATTCTAACTCACTTAGACAAACTCAAGCCAAGACACGATAAGTTCCATTTGTCCATAATTGTTATAGACAGTAGCTTAAAAAGGAATCTAATACCTGAATAAATTCTAGATCTCTAGCCTTCAGGGTTTTTGGTGAGGTTGAATTTATCCCTAAAAGATGGGTCTTTAAAGATTAGTGTCTAAAACACTAGAACACTCAAACACTAGGGTGACACAGTGACACAATGGTTAGCGCTGCTGCCTCACAGTGCCAGGGACCTGTGTGCGATTCCTGGCTTGAGTCACTGTCTGTGTGGAATTTGCATGTTCTCCCCATGTCTGCTTGGGTTTCCTCCAGGTGGTCCAGTTTCCTCCCACAGTCTAATGATGTTCTGGTTAGGGTGCACTGGCCATGATAAATTCTCCCTCAGTGTACCCAAACAGGTGCCAGAGTGTGGTGACTAGGAGAGTTTCACAGTAACTTCATTGTAGTATTAATGTAAGCCTACTTGTGACTAATAAATAAATTTAAAAAGAAGAAATTTGTAAATGAGTCCTGCATTTTGTGTATTTCTGGAAGAGGCAATTTGAATATAATCTGGATTTCTCAAAATGTCATCAACCACGATACATTAATCAACAAAACCACTGTACATTTAAATATTCCCCCATTTAACTTTCATCCTTTTGACTTTTGAAATTGTCACATCCACTAAGTCCCCATCTCGGAGATTACTATTGATCAGAAATTTCATTGGAGCAGTTTCGACACTGTGGTCACTAAGATGGTGTTGTCGGTAGTACTCTGTGATAGTGGCTCACCTCCTAACATACAAAATCACTCCATCAACCAGTCAGGAGCATGAATAAATTGACTACTTACCCTGGATACCAACACCAAGAAGTTTAACACTAGCCAGGACGGAACAGCTTTGGCCAGTGCCCTTGTCCCTGAACTCAACACCCATTTTACTTCTATATTCCAAAGATCAGAGGTCTGGTTACACCATGCCAAGATTATCAGGTTGTTTAGAGAGAAGGGATCACTGATGCACCATGACTCCAAAGTGTACAATTTACAACACGCACTGCAGTAACTCACCAAGATTACACTGACAGATTTTCAATCAGTAAAGAATCAAGGGTTATAGGGATAAGGCAGGAAAGTGTATTTGAGGATTCTCTCAGATGTGCCATGATCTCATTGAATAATGGAGCAGACTTGATGGGCCGAATAGTCTACTTCTGCTCCTACGTCTTATGGTCTTATGGTTTTTGAAGATGTACAAAAATTGAGGGTGGCCTGAGCAGTGATGCCATGTCCTGAGAAAGTCACCTGCCGTCAGCTGCAGTTTTCAGACTCTGATTTCTAGGACTCTCTCCTAGAGAACGGAGAACATAGAACATAGAACATTACAGCACAGTACAGGCCCTTTGGCCCTCAATGTTGCGCTGATCACTAGAACCAATCTAATGACCCTCTCACCTAAACTATTTCAATATTATCCATATGTCTATCCAATGGCCATTTGAACACTCTTAAAGTTGGGAAGTCCTACGTTGCAGGCAGGGCATTCCATGCCCTTACTGGGTGTGGAATTGCAGGGAATTGTTCCTCAGAAATAAAAGCACACAGTATTGGAGGTAATTTTATGCTATATTTTGATTGTGGGTTAGGAGCCAAGAGACAAAGAATAGGATATAACACCTACAGTGCAGAAGGAGGTCATTCGGCCCATTGTGTCTGCAGAGCATCTTACCCAGGCCCTATCCCTGTAACCCACACATTTACCCTAACCTACACTTCTTGGGAACTAAGGAGCAATTTAGCATGACCAATCAACTTTGCAGCATATCTTTGCACTGTGGGAGGAAATCAGAGCACCCAGAGGAAACTTACGCAGACACAGGAAGAATGTATAAACTCCACAATATAGTGACCCAAGGCTGGAATCGAACTCAGGTCCTGGAGCTGTGAGGTAGCTGTGCTAACCACTGTGCCACCATATTGCCCTATGAATGTGTGAATGAGCTCCTGAAATGAAACAAGTGATGTTCCCCAGCAACCCATTCTGGAGTTTTGTCTTTCCACTGTATTTATTGCCAGTTTAGATGAAAGATTTGAGAATTGTGTCATCCAGGTTTGCAGATGCCACAAAGTTAGGAGGTAGAGTAAGTTGTGATGAAGTGGTTACAAAAAGATGGGAGAGATCTAAGGAAGTGGCTAACTAAGTTTAATAAGGTCATTTATTAGTCAGAAATAGGGCTTAATTGCTCATTAACACAGCAATGAAATTATTGTGAAATTCCCCTAGTTGTCATGCTCTGTTCCAGTCAATGTGCCTAACCAGCATATCTTTCAGAGTGCTGGAGGAAACCCACACAGACATGGGGAGAATATGCAAACACCACACACTGTAACCCAAGCCAGGAATCAAACCCAGGTCTCTGAGCGCTGTGAGGCAGCAGTGCTAGCCATTGTGCCACCGAATCACATGTGGGAAAATGTGAGAAAATATGAGGTCATCCATGTTTCATCTGAACAAGATAAGGTGGAATATTCCAATGGTGAAAGACTCAGAACTGTGGAGCAGCAAAAGGATTTCAGCCCTGTGACCGTATTTACAGTTAGGAGAGAGTGACGCTAACATAGTGGCAATATAATCCAGAGACCTTGGCCAATTCCCTGGCAACATGGGATCCACCATGGCAGCTGGTGGAATTTAAATTTAATCCATAAAGTCTGGAATTGAAAAGCTAGTTTTAGTGATAGTGACCATGACAACTATCATTGATCGTTGTAAAAATCCATCTGGTTCACTAATGTCCTTTAGGGAAAGAAATCTGCCGTCCTTACCCGGTCTGGCCTACATGTGACTCTAGACCTACAGTAGTGTGGTTGTCTTTTAATTGCTCTCTAAAATGGCCCAGCAAGCCATTCAATTCAAAGGCAATTAGGGATGGGCAACAAATACTGCCCATGCCAGCGACACCCACATCCCACAAAAGGACAAAAGAATACATAAATTGCTAAGCCACTGGGTTAAAATTAAACGTGCAGAACTGAAAGATCACAGCTCACATTATGGAAGATATCCACAAATAAAGATCAAACAGTTAATATCTGAGGGCCAAAGTCATAATTGGAGATATTAAACTACTCTACTGGTCAACACCTAATCTATTGACAGCTCTAGTGGGTTTTTAGCTTGAAGCAAATAAATTTTAATGAGCATTTTCATCCTCTTAACCCAGGAGGCTCAGTGTGATGTTCTGACTTCACGTTTCCTCAGGCCTCCATCATACCCCCCACTGCCCACCTCTGTCACAACTTTGGCAGAAACCCTATTTCAGTATGGGGCTAGCTTAATAGGAGTTCTAGGGGAGACTGGGAGTCAACAAGGAAGTCTAATCCTTTGGTCTGATCAAAAACTTGTGCTAATCTGTATTGTAATTTGCACTGCTGCTTCACAATGCCAGGAGCCAGAGTTCAATTCCAGTCTTAGGTGACTGGGTGGAGTCTGCACATTCTTCCTGTATCTGCTCGGGTTTCCTCCGATGCTCTGGTTTCCTCCCACACCCCAAAGATGTGCAGGTTAGGTGGATTAGCAATGCTAAATTGCCCTTAGTCTCAGGGGGATTAGCAGGATAAATACATGGGTTTACACGGGATTTCATGGGATTGTTATTGGTGCAATGTTGATGGGCTGAATGGCCTTCTTCTCAGCGTAAGGATTCTATGATTCTAAAACTTGCCTCTTGCCTACAGTCTAAGTAAAGGGCCACCCAAACCCTTGTTGTGTACTTAAAGGCCATTATATTTGGATTCAGTTTATAGTCACTACACTTGTGTTTGCAAAATACATCCTGTTTTACGTCATTTTAATATTTGTACTATTCATCCCTTAATTCAAAACCTTTTATTCCAATTATATTTTAATCCACTTCTTTTGCATTATATTATTTATTCTGTTTCATCCAAGATACCTTGTAATTTGGCATTTATTGCAAGGAGATGGGCTGAATTTGCAGGGTCTTCTTAGATTATTGCAACTATTAAATTTCTTCTACAAAAAAGTGAATAATTGTTATTCAGTGAGCTACATGAAAATCTCTTTAAAAACCTACTTCAGACTGAGAGCAGCCCAGGTAAAATTCCCATCAAGTGTAAATGTGAAGTTGGTTGCTTACTTTGACTGGCCTCTTGTTCCCAGTCTCCTCGTTGTTAATTGTGGAAACTGTTGACGAATTATCTGAATGAAGAAAGGAAAGTCTGTTAGAGAGGATTTAATTTGGCGATGCTCGTAAAGCTTACCTGAGATATATATATATATCCATGTCTGCAGTGGCTCACTGGCCAGATCTTTTCACTGTGAGACAAAGGCCAGAGTTCTCTGACTCGCTCACCCAGCCAACACTGTCAGTGAGAACGGAGAATTCAGCGCTCAGTCAAGCCTCCATTCACAGCAGCGTGACCAGAGAATCCCAGCAATGAGTGAGGTGGGAGAATCCAGCCGCAGGCAAGGTCGAAGAATCCCAGCCGTGGGCGAGGTGGGAGAATCCCAGCCGTGGGTGAGATCGGAGGATCCCAGCCTTGAGGTGAGGTCAGAGAATCCCAGCCGCAGGTGAGATCAGAGAATCCCAATTGCAGGCGAGGTCAGAGAATCCCACCTGTGGGCAAGGTCAGAGAATCCCAGCTGTGGGCAAAGTCGGAAATCCCAGCTGTGGGCAAAGTCAGGAATCCCAGCCGAGGCAAAGTCGGAGAATCCCAGCCATGGGCAAGGTCGAAGAATCCTGGCCAAAGTGTTCAGAATTCAAATCCCACAAAGAGATCCAGATCACAATTTTCTTCAAATCTCAGAATCAATCTCCCAGGACATTTACTCATTTGGCATGTTTCTTATCTACATGCTGCGTCTTGGCTGCATGGTGTCAAAGTGGTTAGCACTGGGTTCAATTCTGGCTCATGTAACTGTCTATGTGGAGTTTGCACATTCTCCTCATATCTACATGTGTTTCCTCTGGATGCTGAGGTTTCCACCAGAGTCCAAAGATGTACAGGTTAGGTGATAAATGATAAATTGTCCCACAGTATCGTAGGATATATATCCTTAGGGGAATTAATGGGGTAAATACGTGGGGTTATGGGAATAGGGTGTGGTTGGATGCTCTGTGGGAATCACTGTCGACTTGATGGCCTCCTTCAACACTGTGGGAATTCTGTGATTTCAGCAACAGCTTCTGAAAGTATTGCCTTAGTTTTCATTTGCACATTAAATCTCCTCACCTCCAACTAACTGGAAAGTGAGGCAGAAACTACGATCTTCTTCACTGCCCCTGGCTCAAATCCTGGAATTCCCTCCCTAACAGCACTGTGGGTGTACCTATACCACAAGGACTGCATCAGTTCAAGAAGGTGACTCACTACCACCTTCTCAAGGGCAATTAGGGATGGGCAATCAATGCTGGCCTTGCCAATGACACACACACTCCATGAACAAATAAATGTTCCCTATTCTGTGGATATCTTGAAGTGAGTCTATCACAATGACAATGATCTATGTTGGATATGTTAACTTGTCCAACCTGTCTGTGGAACTTGCAAACTGCTTCCAGCATCTTCTAGTAAAAGTTTAAAGGTTATTTATTAGTGTCACAAGTAGGCTTACATTAACACTGCAATGAACTTACTGTGAAAATCCCCCAGTTGCCACACTCCGGCACCTGTTCATGCACAGAGGGAGAATTTAACATGGCCAATCCACCTAACCAACACATCTTTTGGACTGTGAGAGGAAACCGGAGCATCCGGAAGAAACATAGGCAGGACGTGCAGACTCCGCACAAATAGCGACCCAAGGCTGGGAATCGAACCTGGATCCTTGGCACTGTGAGGCAGCAGTGTTAACTACTATGCCACCCTGAATTTGACCTCAATTTCCTAGCTTCTGTGTATGCTTTCCATTTTTAAAAAATTGCTTCAATCACCTGCGTAGAGTTTTCTGTCACTCTCCACTGTGAGAAAGTTTCTCATTCTCATGGTGTAAGATCTGGTCTGAAATGCAGAAACCTCTCAGTAAGTACACGCTGAGAGATTAAAAGGGATATTGCTTATTTGCATATCTTCCACAAGTAAACTTATTCCAGGAATAATTTCACTTATGTAAATTTATGTAAATCGTGGCTATCCCTGTGGAACAAAGGCTGGAAATTATATTGCGTGAGAGAGAGCGAGAGAGAGGGAGGGGGAGAGTTTGCAGGGGAATGTAGTAAAATCCATACAGTCAAACAGATTCTCTGGGAAATGGTTAGGGTGGAAATGTTCCCTAGTGAAAAGCCAGGCTCAAATCTGGCAAAGCATCTAGTTTTAATTTCATTGCTGAAGGTTTTTGGAAACAGGACATGAGAGTTTGCAAGTTGCCGTGTGATAAATGAGCAGACACATAGACAGCCCTCGCTTTTTGTACAGATTCAATGGAGCTTGGCTAAAGGACACCCCCGCTGTTCCAGCTACTGATCTAACATTCCAGAACATCAGTGCATCTACTGCCTCTTTAATTGCACATTAATCCCTCCCCCCTATGCTTTAAGATCCACATGTACAGTCTTAGTGAACTCCCCAAAGCTGTGGGAAAACACAACCTACGCCGGCCAAACCTTGCAGACAAAGAACTTTCTCTCGCACCCAGTATCCCTGGTTTGCTGGGTCCTCGGGAGAGAGGTTTAAACCGTAGATTCTCCTCTGCGGCCGGTGTCACCACCCAGCCTGAGCTAGCCCAATTCTCTCCCAGACATTTGCAAATCTGAGGACAGCCGAGTTCTGATGTTTTAGTGAGGTGTGCGGGGTGTAGGAGCCATTTAGGGATGATGCCCTTTGGGGAATCTGCTCTGGGACAATCAGCAGGTGAGTTAGGTATATCACTGACTTCAGACTGGTTCATAAACCTAACCCTGCAATCATCGGCTTTGCTCTATAACCTGGGATTCCACCTTTGTTGAAAGGACATACATTTGTATAATTTAATGATAAATTAATAGATAAATTAATGTACTTCAAACTTTTAAACAGTAAAGAGCCTCATTTGATCCGTTTGAGAAAACTGGCAAGAGTCAGAATAATAAAGCAGGCTAAAAATCTACTTGTCACAAAACTTGTGGTTTCCATAACAATTGGGTTTGTACACGAATCCGCTTCACAAAGAGGCAGAGAATTACAGAGACACGCACAGAATCAAAGCATGAGGGAGAGAGAGAATGTGCAACAGGCACAGAGAAATGTTGAAAATCACAGAGACAGAGAGAGAATGTGTGTAACAGGCACAGAGAAATATTAAGAAGACGGGGAGAAAGAGTGTGTATGACAGACACAGAGAAATATTGAGAATCACAGAGAGGGAGACATCATCACAAAGAATGATCATCACGCAGAAATGAGGCATATATAATCAGAGAATCATGATAGAGGGAGTGCGAGAGAGAAGGAGAAAGACAAGCAAAGTTACATGCAAAAGAGAGACACACATTCACAAACTTAAAGACACAGGGACAGAGAGAGGAAGAGAGAAGGAGAAACAGAGATCCAAAGACAAGGAGAGACAGGAAGAATAAAACAGAGAGGGAAAGGAGAAAGAGAAGGAGAAACAGAGAGGGAAAAATGGAGAGGGAAAGATAGAAAGAAAGAAACGGAGAGGGAGATAGAGTGAGACAGAGGGAGAGCGAGAGAGAAAATGAGAGAGTGAGACAGAGAGTGAGAGAGAGTGAAAGAGAGAGTGAGACAGAGATTGACATAAACTCCAAGGTGACAATAAGAAAGAAAGAATCAACAGGAAAAGTGAGAGTTCCTCTTGTATAGGTGATAATCAGGCTAAATCTCCCTGGGTTTAGAGAAAGGACCGAATTGATTTGTCCATTTAAATGACTAACATTTTCTTCACCTGACTTCAGAAAGATGTAGTGTTAGATACTTTTTTGAAAAAAACAGGATATTAACTAAAAACCGATCCGTTTGAAACATTTTAAGATGGTTTGTTTCAATATGATGGAACATTCCAGTGGAACTAACTGATTCCCAATTTCATAATCAGACCATGAAGAAGTATTTAAATAGCAATTCAGTTCCAGTTACCCGGTTACGGAGTCAACTGACTCCCAGTTACTGGGCTAACCCACTCCCAGTTACTGAGCTAGTTCACTCCCAGTTGCTGGGCTAACCCACTCCCAGTTACTGAGCTAGTTCACTCCCAGTCACTGAGCTAGTTCACTCCCAGTTACTGGGCTAACCCACTCCCAGTTACTGGGCTAACCCACTCCCAGTTACTGAGCTAGTTCACTCCCAGTTACTGGGCTAACCCACTCCCAGTTACTGGGCTAACCCACTCCCAGTTACTGAACTAGTTCACTCCCAGTCACTGAACTAGTTCACTCCCAGTTACTGAGCTAGCTCACTCTCCTGGTCACTGAAGTGACTCACCTCAGTTACTGAATGAGCTCACTCCTGGTCATTGAGTTATTTCACTTCCAGTTACTGAGCTAACTCATTTCCCCGGTTACTGAATTAAATCACTCTCCCAGTTACTGAGCTAACTCACTCCCAGTTACTGAGCTAACTCATTGCCTCGGTTACTGAGCTAACTCACTCTCCCAGTTACTGAGCTAATTCACTCCCAGTTACTGAGCTAACTCATTCCTTTGGTTACTGAATTAACTCATTCTTCTGGTTACTGAGCAAACTTTCTCTCAGTTACTGAGCTCACTCACTCCCAGTTACTAAGCTAACTCACTTCCCTGGTGACTGAACTAGCTCACTCCCAGCTATTGAGCTAATCACTCCCAGTTACTGATATAACTCACTCCCAATTACTGAGCTAGTTCATTCCCAGTTACTGAACTAACTCACTCTGTTGGTTACTAGGCTAACTCTCTCCCAGTTACTGAACTAATCACTTCCAGTTACTGAACTAACTCATTCTCAGTTACTGATGTAACTCACTCCCTGTTACTGGGTTAACTCACTCTCAGTTACTGAGCTAATTCACACCCAGTTACTGAGTTAACTCATTCCCATTTACAGAGTCAACTCATTCCCTCAGTAACCAAACCAGCTCACTCCCTCAGTAACCAATCCGTTACTCACCTTGCCAAAACTTGCCGCATTGACTGGCTGTGTGTCGTTCTTCTCACAGAAGTCCAGATAGTGCATGTACAGGGCACTGCGAGGGATACACACCCCTTCGGCAATCTCATAGTTCTCCTCCAGCCTAGATGGGATACAAACCAGATTAACCAGGTCATTCCAGGTGATATGGACCAGAAATGGCAAATCGTGGCTCTTGAAATCATTGTTTAGAAATCACCTCATTCCGCTGTTTAAGAAATTGCTTCCTGAAGCTGATTACTCATTTATCTGAAACACTCAGCTTACAGCAACAAGTGACACACACACAAAACCAGATTGTTCAGAGTCTGGAGTCTTTAGTATTTATATAGAAACCACACAGAGTTGCTGTTAATTACAGAATGGTATGTGGACTAGAAATATTGTTAATGATGAAGCAGAAAGAGTGAGGAGAAGGAGGGGAATTGACAAGAGCTTGAGGAAGAATAAAAGTGAAGAGTAACTTCCTTCACTTAATAACTCACTGAACTCACCATTGCAGAGTCGCTGGAGTGGAGTGGGGCTTTGATGCTCGGTTATTTTCTTTTTCTTCATCTGTTGATACAGAAACAAATAGGAGTGGGAATCCCAATCCATAAAGCAGCAAGCACATTAATCTACACAGTAACAGGACATGTTAATTTGTATGGTAACCTGCCATGTTAACTCATACAGCAACATTTCATTTAATCCATATAGTGTCCAGACATGTTAATCCATACAGTAACATGACATGTTAATTTGTACATTAACCTGAAATGTTAACTCATTTAGCAACATGATATGTTAATCTATACAGTAACACAATATATTAATCCATACAGTAACATGATCCATTCATTCATATAGTTACATGACAAATTGCTTCATACATTAACAGGGCATGTTAATCTGAGCAGTAAAATAGCATGTTAATTTGTCCAGTAATCTGACATATTAACCCATACAGTATCATGACACCTTACTCCTTACAGTAACATGACATGTTAATCAGTAAAATTAAATGTTACCCATTACAGTAACATCACGTCTAATTTCATACAGTGACACAATACATTAATCCGTAGAGTAACCCGACAGGTTTCTTTCTTACGGTAATCTGACATGTTAATTCATAGAATTATCCACCATATTAATTCATACAATATCTTGGCATCTTAATCCATTCAGTTAAAAGACATGTTTGTAATATCCTAACTATGTTGGGAATTGTGGGTTTTACACAATGAGAAAGGATGTGGTTTACACGCGTAGGGCCCTTTTTTACCATTTTCATTCTATGTGCTGGGCAGACTTGAAACTGGGAGTGTTTCAGATCCAACTTTTAGACCCATTCTCAGTTGCTCCCATGCGCATTCTATCTGCGAAAATATCAGTGATCCCAAATCACGCTGACAAGCCTGTGGATGGGGATTAATGTGCCCAAAACTCTGCAGCTCTGATTGGTGCCTCCACTTGTGTATTTGTAGAAAAAATACCGCTCTTCTGCCACATCCCTCCCAGACTGGATAATGCCTTCCTCTGGCCCCCACAAACATTGCTTCATGCCCATACTGGCCCCCTTATTCCCCCAAGCCCCCACCATCCAGACTGATCATGGGCCCCTCCCTTTCTCCCATCAGTCTCAGGCAGAGTGGCAGCAGACTCCCTTCCCCCATTCCCCCCACTGTTTCCTTTCGCTAATCTCAAGCAGAGTGGTAGTGGACTCATCTGCCCGCACCCCCTCACTGATCTCAAGCAGCGTGACAGTAGATCCCCCTTCCATCAATATCTCAGCAGAGTGGCAATAGACTCACCTCCCTCCTCCTCCTCCTCCTTCTCCTCCCCCTCTCCCCCACTGATCTCAAGCAGAGAGCTGTCAGATGCTCGGCACTTACTTCTTCACTAACTGGAGCACCTAAGTCGGACTTCTATGGAACATGTCTGTTGTGTGCCAATTCTGGATAGGCAAACGCGTGGCAAAGGGGGAAGTGCTGGTCGAGTTGGGCATGCAGCCCATTAATTCAATTTAAATGCATTTAAATGGCTGTTGTGCCCATTTCGGGTGCAGTGCCAATTATGGCCTTGGTAAAATGGGAAATGGCACAGAAGCAGACACAGATTGCACTACTCGCCTCACGCCTGACTTCACCAAGCTTTCATGCCCATAAATGGATGCAACTTGATGGCAAAATCGGGCCTTGTGGGCAATTTAGCCTGGCCAGTCCACCTAACCTGCACATCTTTGGAAAGATTTCTGAGGGCAACTGGCAGTATTTGACTTCCTACCAATATTAGGAAGAAACCTTTGGAATCATTCTCTTACTTGTCGTAATTATGACAAGGTTTTACCAACACAACACAATGGTAAAATCAGGCCCATAGGTTCAAAATAACAACAACAGATTTATTCTAGACCCTCTTCTCTATACAAAAACAAATTGAATCTAAAACAGCAACTGCGAAACACTTTAATGACATCACTATCAATTTGTGTAATTAGCTCTTAGAGCAATCATGCACCCATTTAAATATATAACATTCCTCCCCCTTTACTTCCATGATCATGACAACAAATTATTACTATGTTATACGTTGGATCGATAATACTCTAGATCCGGTACTATACATTGATTATCATTATACACAGTCAACAAGAAAGGGCGACTGTTCCTGTTTGATTTTATATGAAGTTCTTGACCCTACAAATATGATTTGGAACTTCAATGGACAGTCCGTTTCCTGGAACTAATTCTGCATCGTTCTCATGTTGTATAGTAGCTAAGACATAATTATCAGGCAACTTAGATTCCACTAAGTCTTTTGTAGTAGCGTCCACAACATTAAGAAATATAGAAGTCGGTATTTCTGGAGATGATTCTGAGAAATCAAGATGACAACAATTGATCAGCATGGAGTTACCAAACTCGTTCATCTTCAGGTTGAACTGTGCAAGAAATTAGGCCTTGTTAGAGGGATTCAAAATATCCTGGAATTTAAAACACTAATAAGGACTATTGGGATAGAATAGATTAGTTTAGAATAAGAATCACAGATTGCCTTTTATATATTTTACAGAGGTATTGTAGCATAGAAACACATATAGCCATAGTTAGAGAATTTAAACATGTATTTCTAAAAACTGTTATTGAAATGACAGTAAGTAGTCTCACAACATCAGGTTAAAATCCAACAGTTTATTGGATCCAACAGCTTTTGGAGTGCTGCTTCTTCATCAGGTGAGTCAACATACTCACCTGACTCATCAAATGAAAGAGCAGTGATCCAAAAGCTCGTGCTATAAAATAAACCTGTCAGACTTTAAACTGTGTTGTGAGACTACTTACTGTGACTGACCAAGTCCAACACTGGCAACTCGACATTTGGTAACTTTCTTATTGAAAGGACATACAGCTTGGCTAATGGCACAGAGTTCTAATGCGTACTGGAAAAATAGTCCAATAACGTGAACCATATTCTTTATAGTAATTCACACATAGAAGCATAGCTCTTATCAGCATAGATATCAGCTAGCTCAGTGAAGGAGACATTCATTGAGCAAGGAGAAGCTAGTGGTTCCTGTCAACTTAATGAATTGGCAGAGTATTAAAACAGATGGCCATGGGATAGTCAGGCAGAAACCACTAGAACTTATTGTTCCTGTGCTGTCAGAGAATATCTGTAGTTGGCCAAGGTATATGACATTTACTAATGTTTACTGATATTTCACAGAGGTACTGCCTTATTGAATTTCTATCCAACCAATAACCCAGCAAACAAATCTTCAATTGAAGAAAGCAGATTTTGATGAGCACGCATTGATGGTTATTTTAAAATCACGACAAATATAAACTGAACCACCTGTTTTATTTATTTACAATAGGGGTAGTCCAGACACTCATTGTAACTGGCTTTAACACACCCATGTTAATAAATTATACTAATTCTTCTTCAACCTGGGACAAATTGCATATGCACTTATTCTTGCTTTGAGACTGTTTGGTTGACTGTTAGGCTTTTCATGAATTTCACTTGATTTCCCTCCATTATGCCAAGTGTTTCTTTGAATGCACTCTTATATTTATCCAGAAGATGCTGTAGATCTGTTTTGGCATAGACTAACCTATTGACATCACTCCAGTCAAGTTTATATCTTCTCCAACCATGGTCTCCCAGATAGAGCTGGAAAATTACCATGGACCACATGGAGAAACAACTCCATAGTTTGACCACTCAACTCTATGGTGACCATGATGTAACCCTTTAATGGTATGATCTCTTCCTTGTACGTACTTAAAATTACATCAGCTGATTTTCAAGGAAGACCTTGTTTTTGTTAATATCTAGTCTCAGGATTTAAAGATACAGCAACACCAGTATCAACCTCCATCCTGATAAGTTATCCACTTAACTTTGGGATCACCCAGAATCTGTGTGATTTATCATGTATGGATAAGACTCAGTTGGAGATGTTCATCATATTTCTAAACATTATCTTCTTCACAGTCATAATTCTTTTCTTACACATAGCCAATTCTTTTTTTAGAATACAACTTGTTTTTCTCCTTGAAGGTACCCAGATTCTTCTTCTGAATCTTCTTCTCAGGAAAAGCTAGTCTACCACAATACGTTTCTGCAATGTGACCCATTTTGCTGCAACTCTTGCATTGACTGTCTTTGCTCCAGCAATCACTCACTGAATGGCCCATTATGGCACATCTATGACCTGCTTGTTGTTGTTTTGATTTTGTATGAGCAGTTCCCAACTTATGGATCTTCATTCATGCACCAAATGTGAAGTCTCTTCAGTAGCCAGTTCTATCGGCACTGCAATTTCTACTGCTGTCCTTAAAGTATGTTAAGTAAGTAATCTTCTTTGGATAGCCTCATTTCGGAGAGGATAAACTACTCACTCTCAAAGAATATTTTCTAATAACTCACCAAACTCTCAATATTGTGCCAGCCTTTTTAAGGTTGCCAGAAGCTAAGCAATGCTTTTGTTTTTTTTCCACTTGATTCCTTCAATGGAACCTGAACAATTCCATGATGATTAGTGACTTTGGAGAGTGATGCTCTTCAAGGATCTTTGTCAAATCATCATAAGCTTAGGTTTTGGTGGATGAAACAAGCTACGGATCAAAGTAAAAATTTTACTTTGCATTGTAGTGAGAAAAGCTGGTACAAGCAACTTGTTTTCAGTTTTATTCACTTGTACAAGTACTGAAAACATTTTGCATAGGAACTCAATGACTCATTTTCTTTGTTGAAAAGATTGGTGAATTTTAATTGACCTGCCAATTCTCTTGCAGATATTAGCAACTTACGATCACTCAATACATATTTTTTTCCTCTGTCTTCCCCAGTATTTCCCTTTTCACCTGCAGACCATTGACTTGATTAGTTTTTCCAAATGACCCCAGCCATACATCAGAACATTTCTTTTCAAATATGCCAGATATTGCCTGCACTTTCACCCTTTTCTGGTCAGGAGAAAAAAACCTCTTTTAAAAATACATAGAGAGCTTTTTTTTTTACTTGGTCTTTGCCTTGCTCACACTTTAATCTCTAATCTTGTTCCTGCTTCCCCCAAGCCTTCTAATATTTGAAGTATGAGGAACCACAATGTTTTTTATTCTATTTAGGATCTTTTCTTGATGTTCTCAAAAAAGAAGAATCCTGACTCAAAGTCAATTCTTTTTGCAATTCTCATTGTGTTAGGGGTTGTAGGTTTTAAACAAAAAGTAAAGATTGGTTTGCACATGTAAATTCAAATTAGCACACAGCCAATTTATTCTAGGACCTGTACAGAATGCAAAATGAAAGTAAAACTGAAGCCTGTGAAAGACCTTAATCACCTCGCCATCAAATCATATGATCAGCTCTTAAAACAGTCAAACAACCATTTAAATATATAATAACATTAATCAGTACAGTAATCTGACATGTTAATATGTACAGTAACATGATACTTGAATCATACTGTAACCTGACACATTAATCCATTTAATGTGTTAATCCATACAATAACCTATATAATTTCAAAACATGTTAGTCCACACAGGGACAAGACATACTAATTTGTACAGTAAGCTGACATCTTAATCCACACAATAACATGATATGTTAACCCTTACAGAAGGACAACAGGTTAATCTATACAGTAATAGGACATGTTAATCCATTCAGTAACATGATACCTTAATCCTTTCAGTAAACTGATATGCCAATTCGTACAATAACATGACGTATTAATCTGTACATTAACCTGACATGTCAATCTGAATAGTTTCCTGATGTGGTAATTTGTACAGGAAGCTGGTATATTTATCCATAGAATAAAATGACATTGTGATCGATACAATATTCTAACATGTTCATCCATATGATAACATAACATGTTAATCAATAGGTAACATGAAATGTTAATCATATAATCATAGAATCTATACAGTACAGAAAGAGGCCATTCAGCCCATTGAGTCTGCACCAACCACAATGCCACCCAGGCCCTACCCCCTATCTATTAATCCAATTAATCCATATGGTAACATCACATGTTAATGCATACACATTAGTCTGTACATTAACATGACATGTCAATCTGTCTAATAACCTGACGTGGTAACTCATACAGTAACTTGACATATAATGTGGGTAAGTATGAGGTTATCCACTTTGGTAGCAATAATAGGAAGGCAGATTATTATTTGAAAGGGAGAAGTGAATACTCAGTGAGACTTTAGTGTCCTTCTATATTAGTCACTGAATGTAAGCACACAGGTACAGCAGGCTGTAAAATATGTTGGCTTTCATGGTGAGAGGATTTGAGTATAGGGATTGGGATGTTTTGCTGCAATTATATAGGGCGTTGGCAAGGTCACATTCAAAGTATTGTGTGCACTTTTGGTATCTTTATCTGAGGAAAGATGTTG
Organism: Sphyrna mokarran; assembly: GCA_024679065.1. Lineage (NCBI taxonomy): Eukaryota > Metazoa > Chordata > Chondrichthyes > Carcharhiniformes > Carcharhinidae > Sphyrna > Sphyrna mokarran. Next base: position 5,899,822 of record JAGIQG010000008.1, on the reverse strand, counting down.
CTGCTACAGAGGGAGTACAGCGAAGGTTTACCAGGCTGATTCATGGCTTGGCATGTCTGTTATATGAGGACGGACAAAGTTGATTAGGATTATGTTCATTGGAATTTAGAAGAGTGAGAAACAATCTTACAGAAATCTATAAACTTCTAATAGGATTAAACACAATGGATTCAGAAAGAATGTTCCAATGGTGGGAGACTTCAGAACTAAGGGTCATAGTTTGAAGAAAAGGAAGAAATCTTTTAGAACTGAGGTGAGAAATTTCTTCATCCAGAGGCTGGTGAATCTATGAAATTCACTACCACAGCATAGTTGAGGTCAAAACACGTGATTTAAAGAAGAAATTAGATATAATTCTTGAGGCTAACGGAATTAAGGGATTTTGGGGGGAAGACATATTGAATTTGATGATCACTGTGATGAAAATCAATGATGGAGCAGGCTTGAAGGGCCGAAAGACCTACTCCTGCTTCTACTTTCTATGTATGTTAATCTATACAATAACCTAATATGTTAATATGTGCATTAATTTAACATGTTAATCCATACAGTAAATGACATCTTAATCCATACAGTAGTATGACACACTAATTCATGGAGTAACCAGATATATTAATTTGTTCAACACGACATATTAATCCACACAGTAACCTGACACATTAATCCCTAGAATAATTTGACATGCTAATCTGTACAGTAACCGGAACTGTTAATCTATATAGCAATGTAATATGTTACTCCACATAGTAATCTGACACATTAATCCATATGGTAACAATCAATGCCGTAACATGACATATTAATCCATATCGTAACCTGACATGTTAATTCAGAAAGTAATCTGAAATCTTATCCATGCAGTAAAATGATGTTATACCTATACAGGAATACATTATGCTAAGCTATACAGTAACCTGATACATTAATCCACACAGTAAACTGACATGTTAATCTATAGGGTAAAGTGGCACAATATTCTATATAATAATATGACATGTTCATCAAATGCAGCGACCTGGCATGTAAATCCATACGGTGTGATAACATGTTAATCAATACAATAACATGGCACATTAAACAGGTAACCAGACTGTAAATCCATATAGTAACAGGACATGTTAAGTCATATGGGAAGGCAACATGTTAAACCATACAATAAAATGACATGTTAATCCATATGATAACCTGACACATGAATCTGTGCAACAACATGACATGTTATATGACATGTTAATCCATTAACTAGCATGAAGGGTGTGGGATTTTCTTGCCACTCTCACCCCAAAACTAGAAAGTTCTACCCAAGGTCAATGGATCTTTCCATGGTCCACCTCCCACACGCTACAAATGCCATGGCGGGTGGGATGGGAAAACTCCCCTTAACATGTTAACCCACACAGTAAGATGACATGTTAATTGATGCAGTAATCTAGCAAGTTAATACATACAGTAGCATATATATTAATAACCACAGTGACATAATACATTCGGTAATCTTACACACACTTATCATACGGTAAACTGATGGCAATGACAATGTGTTCCTCACATTGTCTGTATCTTTAAGACTTGATTACCTATAAAGACTCGCATTCTTGTAAATTGAGTTTGTGTCTTTATATGCCTACTCAGCTGATGAAGGGGCAGCGCTCCGAAAGCTTGTGACTTGTGTTGCCAAATAAACCTGTTGGACTTTAACCTGGTGTTGTGAGACTTCTTATTGTGCTTACCCCAGTCCAATGCCAGCATGTCCACATCATGGCAATCCATATAGTAACATGGCATGTTTATTCATAGAATAACCATAAAGTAGCAATGTCAACACCCACCTCTCATAAAACACACTCATCTGCTCACTCCAACAAACATACCCATTAATATGTTCAATGACATTAACATCACTGAATCCTTCACTATCAATATCCTGGGGGTTACCATTGACCTGAAACTGAACTGGACTAGCCATATAAATACTGTGGCTATAAATACTCCTCAAAGACTGTCTACCATCTACAAGGGACAAGTCAGGAGTGTGATGGATTTCTCTCCACTTGCCTGGATGAGTGAAGCTCCAACAACACTCAAGAAGCTCAACGCCATCCAGACAAAGCAACCCATTTGACTGACATGCCATCCACAAACATCCACTCTCTCCACCATTAACGCACAGTGACAGCGGTGTGAATCAAACCATACACAATTCTGACTTGACAATAAATCATCTTTCCTTCACTATCACTGAGTCAAAATCCTGGAACTCCTTCCTTAACAGAACTGTGGGTGTATCTACACCACATTGTCTACAATGGTTCAAAAAGGCAACTCACCACCACCTTCTGAAGGGCAATTGCTCATAAGACGATCCCTCCATATCAGAGATCATCCTAGTGAACCTTCTCTGAACTGCCTCCAATGAAATAATATCTTTCCTTAAATAAATGGACCAAAACTGCTCCAGATATGGTCTCACCATTATCTTGTACAGTCACAGTGAGACTTTATGACTCTTATACTCCAACTCCCTTGAAATAAGAGCAATATTCTATTAGCCTTCTTGATTACTTGCTGCATCGGTGTGGTAGCCTTCTGTGTTTCATACTCAGATACCCCATGTCCCTTTGTGTTGCAGCTTTCTGCAGTTTTTCTCCATTTAAACAATACTTTGTTTGTTTATCCTCCCTCCAAAATAAACAACTTTACATTTTCCCATGATACACGGTGCTGCTGCTGTGATATTTCATTCATACTGACTGCTAATATCCTTGAACTCTGCCCTACCTGGGGATTTATATCAGGGTTCTGCTCCCAGTAAAAGCCCCTGCCCTGTACTCACGTTCCTCACCAATGGACACATTCGTCAATGAGGTGTGGTTTGGAAACCGCTTGCTTTCGCTCTCACTGAGGCATCTTTCAATCCAACTCTCTGCAAAAAAAAACAAAAGGAATCCCACTGATTATTCAGTCATCTTGCAGAGACAATTGTTTTAAAGTCAGTTAGATTATTCACGTCTGAAGATTTCAGGAGAACCATTTTATCCAGATGATTGAAGAGTGTACTGATTGGCATAGCGGGCTAGAGGTTTATCCTCCTCTGATCTTTTCTGTACTTATTTCAGAGTTAGCAATTCCTCGTTTATTCTTTCGGCCATTTTTTGAAATCATATCTATAAATACCGAAATTGGCAACAGAGGTCGCGGTTAGAAAGGTGTTAATGTATTTTACTTACATTCCACAAGGAGGAACATTATTTAATTAAGTGCCTAGAGCATTTATAAAGAGAGACTGCTGGGAAACTAAAGTTTATTTATTAGTGTTCCAAGTAGGCTTACATTACCATTACAATGAAGTTACTGTGAAAATCCCCTAGTTGCCACATTCAAGTGCCTGTTTGGGTGTACTGAGAGAGTATTTAACATGGCCAGTCCACCTAACCAGCACGTTTTTCAGACTGTGGGAGGAAACTAGAGCAACCGGAGGAAACTCACACAGACACAGGGAAAACATGCAGACTTTGTAGAGACAGTGATCCAGGAATTGAACCCAGATCCCTCGTACAGTGAGGCAGTAGCGCTAACCACTGTGTCACTATGCTGCCATCATTAGGAATAGGGATATCTCATGTGGCATTCTGTGAATTAACCTATCAGCAAGAAAAGAGAGTGTCTCGTTTCATACTTCCCCAAATGGCTTGGATCCAGTTACCAGAGGGATCCAGGGTAGTATCTGCCTTCAGACTTCCAACACTCTCTCGAGGCTGCAAGTTTGCTTTATTTGTGTGCGCTCCCATGAGAGCATAGAATTGTCATTCACTTATCATGGGGAAAGAAAACCTTTAGATTGGATTATTGTTAAAGGCGGGGAGGGGTTGGTCCCACCCAATAATCTTTAAAAGTGCAGTTGTTGGGCTTTGCCAGATGTATAGGTAGTATAATTAGCATAGAGTCATAGAGGTTTATAGCATGGAAACAGATCTTGCAACCCAACTTGTCATGTAGTATCATGTAGACAACAGTCTGCATGGAGCGGTGCATTGTAAATTTAGCTCAAACGATTGAGGTCAGGGAGATTCGTAGTTTCAAGCAATCTCATTGCTGGAGAGATTGCTCTCTCTCTGCCTGTCTGCCTTGTCAGTCTGTCTCCCTCTCTATCTGTCCGTCTCTGTCAGTGTGGGTTTCTTTCTGTCTGTCAGTCTCTATCTCTATTTGTCAGCCTGTCTATCTCTCTCTCTCTACCTATCCTCTGTCTCTTTCTTGTCTGTCTCTCTCTACCTGCCAGTCTTTCTCTTCCTATGTCTGCCTGGTTACTGTTTCAAACAGAGAGAAAGAGAGACAGACAGGCAGATTCAGGGAAAGACAGACAGAGAGAAACAGACTGGCTGAAAAAGACTGACAGGGAGGGAGCAGATGGACAGGGAGAGAAAGAGAGAGAGACAGAGACGGAGAGCAAAGAGATAGAGACAGACAGGACAAAAAACAGATGCAGGGAGAGAGACAGACTGACAGAGACAGACAGATAGAGCGGGAGATAGATGGACAGAGAGAGACAGAAATCACCGTCTCACACTGTCTTGCTTTCTGCCCGTCTCACTCTCTTTATCTGTCTTACTTTCCACATCTCTCACTGTCTCACCGACTCACTCCCTCTGACTTTCTCTCTTTCTGTTTCTCACTCTCACCCTGACTCTCGCTCATGCTCTTGGTTTGTCTCACTCTTTAACTCTCTGACTCTCTCTGTCACTTTCTCTTTGATTCTTTCTTTCTCTCTTTTTCTGAATCTTCCGCTCATCTTGTTCTAGTGAGCACACTGCCAAACCTGAGGCTTCCCTGACTCTTCCCTGAGGCATCCAATGCTCTTTGCTGAGAAATGGACTGTTCCACAGGCCAGTGTCTGAGACTATTCCACAGTGTGGAGATGCCAGCATTGGACTGGGTTAAACACAGTAAAAATCTCACAACACCAGGTTAAAGTCGAACAGGTTTATTTGGTAGCAAAAGCCACTTGATTTCAGAGCGCTGCTCCTTCATCAGGTAAGTGGGAGTTATGTTTGCAAACAGGCCATATAAAGACACAAACTCAATTCACAAAATAATGTTTGGAATGCAATTCTTTACAGGTAATTAAATTTTAAAGGTACAGACAATGTGAGTGGAGAGAGGGTTAAGCACAGGTTAAAGAGATGTGTATTGTCTCTTATTTCTTACTGTCCCATAGGTCAGTGTCTGGGTTAGTCCCATAGGTGGGTGCTGAAATCTCTCAATTCACATTGAGGAATATTTTATCCTTCCCCGTGTTTAGAATAAAGATGTATGAATTTGGAGCCAGAGTAAGCCACTTGGCTTCTCAAAAATCTATCTCAATCCGCCTTTAAAATATTCAAAGATCCTGTTTCACCTCCTTCTGAGGAGAAAGTTCCAGATACTCACTGTCCTCAGAGAGAAAACATTTCTCCTTGTTTCTGTCTTAAATGGGTGACTTCTTATGTTTAAATAGCGACTCCTAGTTCTAGATTCTCCCATGAGGAATGAAGAGTAAAAAGGTGTATAAAATTATGAAGGGCATAGATAAGGTGAACAGTGGGAAGCTTTTTTCCAGGTCAGAGATAACAAACACAAGGGGTCACAAGTTCAAGGTGAGGGGGGCAAAGTTCAACAAGATATCAGAGGGACATAGGGTGGCGGGGGCCTGGAATGCACTGCCAAGCAAGGTGGTTGAGGCGGACATGCTGGCATCATTTAAGACTAATCTAGATAGCCACATGAACAGACTGGGAATAGAGGGATACAAATGAATGGTCTAGTTGGGCACATGAGCAGCGCAGGCTTGGAAGGTCAAAGGGCCTGTTCCTGTGCTGTACTGTTTATTATTTATTCTCAAAATGACCTTTAGTGACTTAAAGTGTGCAAATTTGGCTGAAAATGGTCACATACAGCCTGTGGGGATTGAGAAGCTGGAGGTGGAATTTGGTCTCTGGGTGCTGGGTGTCACGGTGCTAAGCCAGAGTGCTGGGTGTCTGGGTCTCAGGGTGCTGGGTCTCTGGATGCTGGGACTGGGTAATGGGTGTCTGGATGTTGGACCAGAGTGTAGGCTGGGTGATGAGCTGTTTGGGTGTAAGGTTTGGGCTGGATGCTGGGTCTCAGAATGTCTGGGTGTCTGGATGTCTGCATGCTGGGTGTCTGAGTGTCTAGGTAGTGGGTGTCTAGGTGCTGGGTGTCTGGAATCTGGGTGTCTGAGTGTCAGGATGCTGGAGTCAGGGTGCTGGGTGTCTGGATGTTGGGTGTTTGAGTGCTAGGCCAGGGTGCTGGATGATTGGGTGCAGGTCAGGGTGCTGGGTGTCTGGGTGACTGGGTGCTGGGTGTCCAGATACTGGGTGACAGGGTGCTAGGTGTCTGAGTCTCAGAGAAGTCAGTCTCAGGATGTCTGGGTGCTGGGTGTCTGAGTGCCTGTGTGTCTGGATATCTGTGCTTAGGGTTCGGGGTCTGGGTGTCTGAGTGTCTGGTGTCTAAATGATGGATGTCTGGATGATGGGTATCTGGATATCTGGATGTCTCAGTGCTGGATGCCTGGGTGTGTATGTCTGGCCTGGGGGAGAGCTGGCTGCTGACAAGTTGGGAAACAAGCCCTGGGTATATAGATCATAAATAGTCTGAGGGTTATTGAGTGATTATAGTACAGGAGAAGCCATTTGGCCCATTGTGTCCCTGCCAGCTCTCTGTAGAGCAATCAGTCATGTCTATTCCCTGCTTGATCAATAAATTTAATTCTCTCAAATTCCCTCTGGAATTCATTCATTGTGTCCACTTCCATCATCAAAGTGGTTGCAGTTCACTATCAGGCACTGCATAAAACCCACCCAATTCTAAATTCTCCCTCAGTGTACCTGATTAACATCAGAGTGGGGCATCTAGAGGATTTTCACAGTAACTTCACTGCAGCATTAAGATAAGCCTACTTGTGATATTAATAAAAAAACTTAATCTCTTGCTCAAAACCTCATACCTGTATCCTCTGCTCCTTCTACCATCAACAAACAGGAACAGCTTTACTTTCTCCACTTTATCTAAACCCATCAATCTTGTACACTTCGAACATATCTCACTCTCCATTACTGCAAGGGAAATATCCCCAATTCCTCCAACGCTAACTCTGGAGCTAAAACCTCTGTCTTTGAAACCATCCGTACAGTAATATGTATGTTAATCCATTCAGTGAAACCATCAGATCTTGGGTGCACCCTCTCAGAAACCTTCACATTCTGTCGAAAGGATGGTGACCAGATCTGAATACAACTCTCTCATCATGGCCTTTGTAAAGATAACCTTCCTGCTTTTATACTCAATGCCTCTATTTGCAGACCAGAAGACTGCATTTGCCTGAGGAAGACACAGAGTGTTGAAAGCTCGCTTTTTTACTATCAAATAAATCGGTTGGATTATAAATTGGTGTTGCTAAATTCTTACTGAGTTCTATTTGTGAAACCCAAATGTTTGGTCTGGAGAACTCGAGGACAAATACTTTCTTTTTACTTTTCCATGGGATCACGCTTGCTACCTATCCTTAGTTGCTGTTTGAACTGATTGGCTTGCTGGGCCATTTTCAGAGAGCAACTAAGAGTCAACCATTTTGCTGTGGGTTTGGAGACAAATGTAGGCCAGATTGGGTAAGGACAGCAGATTTCCTTCTCTAAAGGACATTAATGAACCAGATGGGGTTGTTTTATGACAATTGATGTCACTGAGATTAGCTTTAGATTGGTTTGATCCTATTGGTTGGATGGCTGGTTGGTGATGCAGAGCGATACCTACAGCACGGGTTCAATTCCTGTAGAATCATAGAATATAATCCTGACAGTGCAGAAGAGGCCATCAAATCTGCGTCAAATCTCTGACAGAGTAGTTACCCAATGTATTTTACCCTACCCCTGCAATCCACATATTCACCCCATTAATCTCCCTAAACCAGGCATCTTTGGACACTAAAAGCAATTTTGCAAGGTTAATTTAGCTAATTTGCACTGAATGGATTATCATACATATTACTGTATAGATTATTGTAATCTATATAGATTATTGTAATCATGCCAGATTATTGTACAGATTAGAAAATAGTAGCAGCCAATTGGCCATTTGGCCTTTTGACTCTGCTTTGCTATTCATTTTAATCATGACTGATCATCAAATTCAGTACCCAGATCCCACCTCCCCACCATATCCCTTGAGCCCCAAGAGGTATATCTAATTTACCTTACTTCATATGCATTAATCAAACTGAAATTCCATTAACTAGCCTAGTGGGATTTGAACCTGTGTCTCACCCCAGATCAGTAGTGATCTGAAGGATGTGGAGTCCTTGGAGAGAGTGCAGAGGAGGTTTACCAGGATGCTGCCTGGTATGGAAGGACTGTCTTATGAGGAACGATTAGATAGATTGGGGTTGTTTTCCCTTGAAAGACGTCAGCTTAGAGGGGATCTCATAGAGGTGTATAAAATTATAAGGGGTATAGATAGAGTAAATAGAGGTAAACTTTTTCCGCCTTTAGAAATGGATAGGACGAGGGGTCATGGCCATAGGGTGAGGGGGACTATGTATAGGACGAATATTAGAGGGCAGTTTTTCACACAAAGGGTAGTGGGGGTGTGGAATGCACTGCCGAGTAAGGTGGTGGGAGCAGGCACGCTGGGGCTGTTTAAGGGTCTCTTGGACAGCCACATGAGCGGTATGCAGATAGAGGGATATAGTAGGACTGTTTAACTACGGCTTTTTCCACAGGTAATTCGGTCCATACTTGACCAACATTGAGCGTGCATTCGGCAGGTGGTGCAGGTACAGCTCTTGGATGTTGATTCATGGGTTGCCTGGTACCTCATGTCGTAAATGAGTGCTTTATGTGGACCATCTGAAGGGCACCATGACAGCTCAGAGACTATCGATGTGGCTGTGCAGACACTTGGAATTGGGCCGGTGTCTGCGGGAGTTTGCGCGTTCTCCCCGTGGTTGCGTGGGTTTTCTCCGGGCGCTCCGGTTTCCTCCCATAACCCAAAAATTCGCTCTTAGGCTGATTGGGAAACAAATTGTCCCTATAGTGAGAATTTTCCATATTAGGAATAATATATATATTATTATATAGGAATAATATAATAGGATAATGGATTTGCTACTATATAGAACATAGAACATTACAGCACAGAACAGGCCCTTCGGCCTTCGATGTTGTGCCGACCAAAATAAAAAGCAATGCCCCTCCAAACTAAACCATTCCCTTCTCTTCCATATACTTATCAATTAACCTCTTAAACGCCACCAAACTTGGCGCATCTACAACAGCTGCAGGCAGGGCATTCCACTCCCTAATCACTCTTTGAGTAAAGAACCTACCTCTGATATCCGTCCTATAACTCATACCCCTTAATTTAAAGCTGTGTCCCCTGGTGCTAGTTATGACGGCGGCGCGGGCTCGTTGGGCCGAAGGGCCTGTTTCCCGTGCTGTGTTGCTTTTTGATCTTTAATCTTAATCTTTAGTCAGGGTGCTGAGTTCAATGGGGAATCTCTTTGCGTCTGTCCCATTCCCGGTTTCTATCGTAGCCTCTGGGATTTCTGTGTGTCCCCGCCACATTCACCACCCCCCTCCCACACACACCCCACTTCAATCCCGGACTCACACTCGGCTGGGGGACCCCCCCCCCTCCACCAATGCCAGTTTGGAGTCCACCCCAAACCCCCTCTATTCTGTTCCCTACACAGGCCGAACGGTAACCAAGGAAGCATGACTCTGTCCTGGTAACCCTTGGCAACTTGTCCCTGGATACAGCTGGATACATTACTAATTCCCAGAGTGGCAAATTCCGGCAACGATTTAACTCGCAGATCACAAAGTTGCAAGAGTTGAAACACCTCAATGGTTAGTCCATGAGTAAATCCCATTAATTTGTCAACTCCTCTCTCTCTGCCCAGTTCTTTGGGACAATTGTGAGGAACAACACAGGCGAGGCTAGGAGAACTGTAAGAAACTTTGTCACGGATACTCGACAGAGTGGGGAAAGTAGCAGATACATTCACCATTGCAAGTACAACCCAGAAACTTTTAAAATGGGATTTCACTCTTTATATTTTATGGTTAAATCCAACATTTTTTTGTTTAGATTTTTAGGCATAAAATGCTATATTCTAAAATCTAAAACTCTGCAGGTAAAATGAAAAGATGTGCATTTTGAATGTTAATAGAGTATTAATTTTTAAATCATTAGTGAAGATACCTCGGATTAATTTACAATAAATTGATTTTATTTCTACAGCCCGATCCTGAATTTTATTTTCCCCTAATTTCAATTAAATGAAATTAGTTTATTTTTTAGAGAAAAAATTGGAATTTTTCGGGATTGAATTCGAGCAGTTTCAAGGAATTTAGGCATTGAGTCAGTTTTATTCCCTCATTTGGCACCGACACACCGAAAGGGAAGATTGGGAAGTGTTTTCAGAGTAATTACCCAGAGGAAGTCAAACTCCAAATAGAATCGGGAGGGAGGGCAAATGATTCTGGAAAAATCTCCAGGAGGAAACATTCGGCTATTCCGGGATGGCAGGGACAGAGAGGGAGAGAGTCAGAAACTTATCCACTCCAACCTAATCAAGGTGAACAAAACTGTTCCCCCCAGTTCTGGAAGATCCGATGAAGATGGTGCAGACACGTTAAACTCAGAATAAACTCAGTGTCGGATCCGAAGGAATTTGTTGAGACTAAAAAGCAAAGGCACCGCCTTGGGTGCTCCTTTTTAAAAAAGTTAAGACCACAGAAAGAATCCTACAGGCAGATTTTGTAGATTTAAAATCATCCCAAATTAATGACTCCAAAAATATCCCAGAGTTTAAAATCGGGGGGGTTAATGAGGAGGGTTATCCATTTCGTGAATTACCCCGAAACTGAATTATTTGATATATTAGTCTAGTAAAAATGCATAGATTCACACATTACACTAGACATTATTCCCGAAACGTATCTATTTATCAATGTATTATTACTCCTAAAAGTAAAGTTGTGTATCAATTTGATGTAATACTTCTGAAATTGAAACATTGTTTGATAAATTACTCCTGCAATTGAAGTATTTATTTGGTGAATTACTCCTGAACCGTTTCTTCTATGTTGTATTACATTGGCAATCAGAGTAATTTACTGATACATTATCTCTTAAGATGATACTTTTATTCGAAATCAATCTAGCATATTAATTACTGAGAGCATTAAATATTGATTTGAAAATTACTGTATTTATTTTGGAGTGCAGTTGCTGAAATTAATAGAGTTTTTTTCTCAATCCGATGTCTGAAATGAACGGAAAGTTTCCCACAATCTTTGGCCTCTAGTGAAAGTCGCGGTTCCTCGAACCGAGCAGTGTATTTCCCGTTTTCCTTAATTCACTGCTTGGACAGTAGGCAGGAATCGAAAACATTTCCCAACCTGTCCTCAAAAAGTAAAATTCTTTCAAGTCTCCCCACTTGGCAGTGAGAGCAGCCGGGCGGCTGTCTGCTGCTTAGACAGAGGGAGTCACTTTGGGTTTCATGGAGGGCGTCTGTCAGGCTTACACCCATTGTAACTTCCCCAGAGAACTGGGACCAGAGGAAGAGAGGGAGGGAAAGAAAGCGGGGAGAGGGGAAAGAAAAGGGGAAGAGGAGAGGGAGGGAGGGAGGGAAAAGAGGAGAGAAAAGGGAGTGTGGGGGAAAGAGGGGAAGAAGAGGAGAGGGGAAGGAGAGGGAGGAGAGGGAAGTGGGGGAAAGGAGCGGGGAAAGAGGGGGAGAGAGGAGAGGGAGGGGGAGAGGAGAGGGGGAGGAAAGGGGGAGGTGAAAGAGGAAGGGGGAGACAGGGAGGGAGAAAATGGAAGAGGACAGGAGAGAGGGAGAGTGTTGAGGAAGAGAGAGGAGAGTGAGGGGGACGAGAGAGGAGTGGAGGGAGAGGGAGAAGGAAGAGAAGAGGGGATGGGGAAAGGGGGAAGAGGAAGAGAGAACGAGAACAGCGGGAGAGACTCAGAGGGGAGAGAAATAAACGGGGAAAGAGTGGGAATGGGAAGGATGAAAAGGGGAAGAGAAGGGCAAGAGATATGGAGGGAGAAAGACGGAGGGAGAGAGAGGATGGAGAGAAAGGGAGTAAAGAGGGAACGAGGCGGGGGGAGAGATAGAGAGAGAGAGACCACTTTGCACATTGCTTGGATAGGCACGGTGCATTAAGTGTGAGACCCAGTTTACAAAGGCACATTCTCACCCAGTTAAACAGGCACATCCCAGTGTGAGAGGCTGGATTTCTCTGGGAGCCGTTTTAAAGTTCATGTAAACTTTCACTGGGGACTTGAGCAGAGGGGGAAATGAACGAATAAATGCGGTTTAATACCAACACTTTCCCCATAGATGCTGAGTTTCCCTTTTACAATTCTCAAATTCTTGGAGCAGAGAATGCAATTAAATAAAGACAAAACCATAAAGCGCTTGAATAGGATAAATAAGGAACCCCTTCTCCCTGGCAGGGAGGGAATCAGTGGTCACATTGAAGATACAGAACTGAGGAAAATTAGGAACATGTATTTAACACAGGTTGCTCTGCCTGTGATCACTTTCAAAATATATTGAAAACATGTACAGGGCTGTGGGGACAGAAGAGGGGAGTGCGACTAATTGGTTAGCTCCTTCCAAGAGCCAGCACGGTGGGATGGGCCGAATGGACCTCTTCCTGGGCGCGGCGGGTCCATGAAAACAGCTCAAAGGCAAGAGGAAGCTACCAGGCATCTCACTCCCCAGATACATACACACACACCCACACCCAAACACACACACACACCCACACAGATACTCACCCACACACAAACACACCCCCACACAGATACACATACTCACCCACACACAAACACACCCCCACACAGATACATATACTCACCCACACACAAACACCCACACACCCCCACACAGATACATATACTCACCCACACACAAACACACCCCCACCCCCACACAGATACATATACTCACCCACACACAAACACCCACACACCCCCACACAGATACATATACTCACCCACACACAAACACACACACACCCCCACACAGATACACATACGCACCCACACACAAACACACACACACCCACACACCAGATACACATACTCACCCACACACAAACACCCACACACCCCCCACAGATACATATACTCACCCACACAAAAACACACACACACCCCCACACAGATACACATACGCACCCACACACACAAACACACACACACCCACACAGATACACATACCCACACACAAACACACACCACCCACACACAGATACAATACTCACCACACACAAACACACACACACCCCACACAGATACACATACGCACCCACACAAACACACACACCCACACAGATACACATACTCACCCACACATAAACACACACACCCACACAGATACACATACTCACCCACACATAAACACACACACCCACACAGATACACATACACTCACCCACACACAAACACACACCCCCCCACACAGATACACATACACACCCACACACAAACACAAACACACACACACACAAACACACAGCTACACATACACTCACCCACACACCCATACACACAGACACACACGCACACACAGATACACTCACCCACCCACACACACACACACGCACATCACTGCAGTTTAGACCATTCAGTACCGGTTTATCCACCGCCCACATCCAGCCCATACTCTCAGCCACCCAAAACACCCCCAAAATCGACCCTACACATTCATCCAGACACCCCCACACCTTCACCCATCCAGACACCCCCCAAAACCAACTTCTTCCCCCCTCCCCTTCCCCCAGAGCCTGCCGCCCACAACCTGCTCCCAAAATCCTGGCACCATCAATTCTCACCACACTTTGAGAGAGTGGGGCCTTCACTGAGCTCCCGTAACAAGCCACAGCAGCGTGGAACAGGGGAGGAGGAAATATCCCAAATAGGTCGCTTTAAAAAGAAATCAGACTGCACCAGACTTTACTGCAAAAGTGTTAAATTAACTGGCAGAAATAACTTACACCCGACATAAAAATAAAAGTTATCTTTCTCAAAGCATCACAGCGACTTTAGAATTAAGTGCGGTGGAGCTTGAATTCTCAATTCTGCCCCCAACCCCCCGCCTTTATCCCAATTTCCCAAAGAAACCAACCTGTAGAATCCATGTCAGAATCTTCCAGTATATCACAATGCATGTTCATCCTTGCAGCGCAGGGCTAGTTCCAGACACACTCTCTCTCTCTCTGTGATAACTCTCTGTATAATCTAACGGAGTCAGAATGTTTGCTGATGTTCCGGGGAGGAGGGGGGGGGGGGTGATGCTGTGGGAAGTGGGGGGGGGGAGTGGTGGTGGATGAAGAAACCCCGATGAGAGCTGTGTCATTGATAGGCCAGTAACGTGATGAATGGCAGCTAGTCTATATGGGCCAATGTGACAGGGCGCACTGTGTTCCTTTGTGATGGTATTTTGAATAAGAAAAGGTTTTTTTTCTTGGGAAAAAAAGGAGGAGAGGGAGGGGGGTGTGTTGGCTTAGATATAGCCAAGTTTTCGCATTTCAACCTCCCCTTTCCATTATACCCCAAGAAATATCCTTCCCTCCAGCCAGCCCGTTTTAAACTCCCGGAGGAAAGTTGGCTTAGTTCTCGGTGCAGTTCAGTGCCAATGGATTCACTGGCGCACAAGTCCAGACCCGGGTACTCCACTTTCCTTTTCTCTCTCTCTCTCCACAAACTGGGGGACTTTCTCTTTCCCACTTGTTTTACAGAACTTTGTGTATCCTTGTGGTCCACACTCCCTCCCACCAGCCACCCCCCATCCACCCACCCATAGTATCCCCCCCCCCCCCTCCTCAAATTGCATCTCTCAGAGGCAGCTGATATGTTGGAGTGAAGGGAAGGTCAAAGTCTTTCCTTAAGAAATTGTGCTCACATTTGCGTGTCTAAAGTGCAAAAAAGACTCGCTGGAAAGTCCTGATGCAAAACGTGTTCGCCAAGAGTTGGCAGTGATTAGAATATGAATGAAGCTGTGTGTGTGTGTGTAAGTGAGAGAGAGAGAGAGAGAAGGAAGGAGAGAGAGGGGAAGGGGGGCAGGGGGAAGGATTAGGGGCGAATCTCTCCCTCAACAAACAGGCTGTACCCAGAGAGAGAGAGAAGACAATCTCAGGGCAATGTGAGATTGTCACACTATCTCCATTCGACCAAAGACAGAATTCTTGGGACCTGTTTTTTTGTCCAAAGTTGTGTGGCTGGAAAGCAAGAAAAACACTCACTGTCTTCAACAGAAGGCAACCTGACATCCTGTCTACAATATTCTTCACTTTCTGCTCACAACACGCTATACAAATATCCTTCATTTTTATTGATAACACTCTAAACTAAGGCCATTTCTGTTTTATCTGAGGAGTTACTGAAATCTATCAGACTTCCAAATGCAAGGAAAGTTCAGTTTGTGATGTGGGCTTTACCAGAATCTTCATGGAGACGGTTTGGGTGTGAGTGTGTGTAACAGGGCTCAGGGTGTGATTTCAACACACCTCCATCATGTCCAGTGTCCTATTTGTTGTAGATATATAACTGCAGGTTTTGTGCTGAAGTGCTCGCCCTCATTACAGAGCTGAAGCCTCTCTGAGTTGTCTGATCTTATTGTACTCCTCTGGCCAGAGGCTGATCACTTTCATTCTAATTGGATTGTTAATGGGTTACTGATTCTTCAGCCCCACACCTCATTAAATCGAGATTAACACTGACAGCATTAATGTATCCAACATTACACCTTATACAAATATCCAAATCATAAATCTCTCTGCTTGGCCCCTCCAGTGTGCTCCCATGCTGGAGCGTGGCTGATCTCTTATCCCTGTGCAGCATGGAAATAAACACAAGACTTGCATTTAGATAGCAACTTGTCTCCACTCAGGACTTCCAGAAAATGCTTTACAATCACTTTATAATGTGGTGATGTGCACGGCAAGATCCCACAGACAGCATTGAGTAGGAAATTTGTTGGAGTGATGTAAAAGCAAGTGCTAGACTTCCTCTTAAAGTGGCCATTGGGTCTGTTAATTCCACCTGGTTGGGCAGACAGTGTCTTGAGTTTTAGGTCTCATCCAAAAGAAAGCAGTTCCAATTCTGCAGCCCTTCCTTGCCAAACATTCACTCCCTCCATCACTAATGCACACCATCTACAATGCATTGCTTACCAAAGATCCTTTGACAACATCTTACAAACTATGACCTCTACCATCTTGAAGGACAAGGGCAGCAGATACCTGAGAATACCACTACCTGGAAGTTCCCCTCCAAGTCACTCACCATCCTGAGTTGGAAATATATTGCCTTTCCTTCAGTGTGGCTGGGTCAAAATCCTGGGACTCCCTCCCTAATAGCATGGTGGATGTACTTACATCACATATGAGCATGCAAACACGGGAATTAGGAGCAGGAGTGGGCTGTTGGCTTCTTAAGCCTGCTCTGCCAGTCAATAAGATCATGGCTGATCTGATTGTGACCAGATTTCCACATTTCACCAACCCACAATAACTTTTGGCTCCCTTATTGGTTAAAAATGAATTTACCTGCTTTAAAAATATTCACTGACCCTCTTTGGGGAACAGATTTCCAAAGATTTAAAACTTTCATTGAAATCATTTCTCCTTGTCTCAGTCTTAAATGGGCAATACCTCAATTTTCAACTGTATCTCTGAGTTATAATCTTTCCCACAATGAGCTCCTTGAGTGTTGTTGGAGCTGCACCCATTCAGGCAAATGGAGAATATTCCATCACACTCCTAACTTGTGCCTTGTAGATGGTAAGCAAGCTTTGGACAGTCAGAGGGTGAATTAAGGCAGTCAAGAAAGAGGCAGTCAAGAAAGAGGCAGTCAAGTCGAGAAGGTTGTTAAGAAGGCATATGGAGTCTTAGCTTTTATTGGTAGGGGGATTGAATTTCGGAGCCGCAACGTCATGTTGCAACTGTACAAAACTCTAGTGCGGCCGCACTTGGAGTATTGTGTGCAGTTCTGGTCCCCACATTATAAGAAAGATGTGGAGGCATTGGAGAGGGTACAGAGGAGGTTTACCAGGATGTTGCCTGGTATGGAGGGCAGGTCTTATGAAGAGAGGCTGAGGGATTTGAGGTTGTTTTCGTTAGAAAGGAGGCGGCTAAGAGGGGACCTTATCGAAACATATAAGATGATTAGAGGTTTAGATAGGGTGGACAGTGATAGCCTTTTTCCTAGGATGGAGAAAGCTAGCACGAGGGGACACAGCTTTAAATTAAGGGGTGATAGTTATAGGACGGATATCAGAGGTAGGTTCTTTACCCAAAGGTGGTTCGGGAGTGGAATGCCCTGCCTGCAGCAGTTGTAGATGCGCCAAGTTTGGTGGCGTTTAAGAGGTTAGTTGATAAGTATATGGAAGAGAAGGGAATGGTTTAGTTTGGAGGGGCATTGCTTTTTATATTGGTCGGCGCAACATCGAAGGCCGAAGGGCCTGTTCTGTGCTGTAGTGTTCTATGTTCTATGTTCTAATTATTCACTGCAGGGTTCCTAGCTTCTGATCTGCTCCTGCAACCATAGTATTTATATGTCTAGTCCAGTTCAGCTTATGGTCAATAGTAATCCCCAGGATGTTGATAGTGGAGGGGTTCAGTAATGACAATGGAGGTTGTTAGATTGTTGCTGGGATGGTCATTGCCATCAATGGTCGTTTCATAGAACATAGAACATAGAACATTACAGCACAGAACAGGCCCTTCGGCCTTCGATGTTGCGCCGACCAATATAAAAAGCAATGCCCCTCCAAACTAAACCATTCCCTTCTCTTCCATATACTTATCAACTAACCTCTTAAACGCCACCAAACTTGGCGCATCTACAACTGCTGCAGGCAGGGCATTCCACTCCCGAACCACCCTTTGGGTAAAGAACCTGCCTCTGATATCCGTCCTATAACTATCACCCCTTAATTTAAAGCTGTGTCCCCTCGTGCTAGCTTTTTCCATCCTAGGAAAAAGGCTATCACTGTCCACCCTATCTAAACCTCTAATCATCTTATATGTTTCGATTAGGTCCCCTCTTAGCCGCCTCCTTTCTAACGAAAACAACCTCAAATCCCTCAGCCTCTCTTCATAAGACCTGCCCTCCATACCAGGCAACATCCTGGTAAACCTCCTCTGTACCCTCTCCAATGCCTCCACATCTTTCTTATAATGTGGGGACCAGAACTGCACACAATACTCCAAGTGCGGCCACACTAGAGTTTTGTACAGTTGCAACATGACGTTGTGGCTCCGAAATTCAATCCCCCTAATTTCGGCATCCATCTGGTCAAATCTTCTCAGGAGATTATGTAAATTTTATTGAGATATAGAAGATGCTGAGGAGATTTGCTATGGACTGCAGCAATCAAGAAGGTGGCTCACCATTCTCAAGGGCAATGAGTCAATGTTGGCTTTGCCAATGATACTCACAACCTAAGGATGAATTAAAAGCAAAGTTATGCTTCAATTTACTGAACTTTTGGTCAGGCCAATCTCTTGTTATCATTCATTCATGGGATCTTGGCATTGCTAGCAGGGCTGACATTAATTGCACATCCCCAATTGCAATATGTTGCCTGTTGGTTGTTAGGGTAAGGAACATCTTTAACCAGCTGGTATTGGAGATCGAAAGGGGTCGGAGGGAATCCAGTTCTTGTAATCCATGCTGAGACTAACAACACGGGAAAGAGTAGGAAAGAGGTCATTTATCAACAGAAAATATCATGAACTCAATTAGAGAGCAAGGTCTCAAGGGTTGTAACCCAAGCCACATGCAAATTGGTGTAGGGACAAAGAGCTTAGGAAGGTGAACATATGATTGAAAGCATGGGGTGAGACGGAGGTGATGGGACACTGCCCCCAGTACTAGGACAGGAAACGGCTGTACCACTGGGATAGACTCCCCACTGGACTTTGCCTATTTGACACCATTCAATCGAATCTTGGCTGATCTGATATTCCTCACATTTGCTTTCCTGTCATTTCCCTGTAATCTTTGATTCCCTTACTGATCAAAAATCTCTATCTCAGCCTTATTTATACACAAGAACTCCATCCTCAGAGCTCTCTGTGGCAAGGAGTTCCAAAGACTCACAACCTCAGAAAGAAGAAATACCTCCTCATCTCGGTCTTATGTTGGAGCCCCTCTATTCTGAGAGTGTGCCCTCTGGTCCTAGACTCTCTCATCAGGGGAAACATCCTCTCAGCATTTACCCTGTCAAGCCCCATTAGAGTGGTATATGTTTCAATAAGGTCACCTCTTATTCTTCTCAATTCTAATGAGCAGAGTCCCAACCATTTTAACCTTTCCTTGTAAGATCTTTCCTTAAATCAGGAGACCAAAACTGCTCACGGTATTTCAGAATGTGCTCCAAATGATATACTATACAGTTACAGCAAGAATTCCTTACTCTTTTACTCCAACCTCCTTGAAATAAGGGCCAACATTCCATTAGCCTCCCAATTACCTTAAGCACCTGTGTGCTAAGTTTCTGTGTTTCATGGACAAGTTGCTCCAAGTCCCTTTGCGTTGTAGCTTTCTGCAGTTTTTCTGAACTTAAATAATACTGTTCTTATGTTCTCCCTTCCAAAATAAACAATTTCACACTTTTCCTCATTAAATTCCATTTGCCAGTGTTTTGGTCACTTACTTAACCTGTCAATAACTCTTTGTAAACTGTATCCCTCTTGCAACTTGCCTTTCTACTTTATTTTTGTGTACAGCATATTTCTTCCTCCTTCCAAGTCATTAATATATGTTGTAAACAATTGCAGTCCCAGCACTGATCCCAGCACTGATGGAACCCATCTCGTTACAGGTCACCAATGTGAAAAAGAATCCCATACTGTGCCCACCCCAGTCTAACATTGGCATCTCCATCTCGTGAACTTTTATAAAGCTCTATTTAGGTCACACAGCTGGAGAATTGTGTCCAGTTCTGATCGCCACATTTTAGAAAGGACGGGAGGAAACTTGCTGTTTCCTGCCGTTATCAATTTTCTATCCATGCTAATATGCTACCCCCAAAATCATGGGCTCTTATTTTATGATTTAACCTTTTATGAGATATCTTGTTGAACGCCTTCTGGAAGTCCAAATACAACACATCTACTGGTTCCCCTATATCCAGTCTGGTTGGGACTTCCTTGAAAAACTCCAATAAATTCATCAGACTGTCATGAAGCACAGTGATTAAACCAGGAGAATAAAATATGATAGCTGGATAAAACATCAGAGCAGAGAATGTCAGAGTGAATGCCTCAAATACACTGAGTGTAAGAAACAAATTGAATGAATTCCAGATATAAATTAAACTTGGAGGATATAAAGTGCTTGCCAGCATTGAGACATGACTGCAAGATGGCCAGTTCTGGATACTGGACCTGAGGAAGGATCTGGATGGCAGGAGAAGTTGACTGAAGGGCCTATTTCCATGCTGTAAATCTCTATGACTCTATATTGGCCTTGGAGTTTATATAGTGTAGATTTATCAGAATACTTTGGTCTCCAAGACTTAAATTGGGAGAGATTACTGGGTTATATCCTCTGGAATTCAGAAGGTTAAGGGATAATTTGATAGGTTTCATGTAATGAAGGGGAATAGATAGGGGAGATAAAGAGAAAATGCTGTCCTGATGTCAAGGGCAGTCACTCTGACACACCTCTAAAGTTCAGCTCTTGGCCTATATTTGTCCCAAGGTTGTGCTGAGGTCAGGAACTGGCAGATTTCAAACTGAGCATTATTGAGAAGGTGATTGGTGAATAAGTGACACTTGTGGCACTGTTAACTATACTTTCCACCTCATTGCTGATGATTGGGAATAGACTGATATAGTGGTAATGGCTGGTTGGATTTGTCCTTTTTTTGTGGACAGGACTCACCTGGGCAATTTTCCACATTGCTGAGTAGATGTCAGTGTTGTAGCTGTACTGGATCAGCTTGGATAGGGGCACACTACACCTGGACCACAAGTCTTCAGGATTATTGCTGAATTTTTGGGCCCATAGCCTTTTGCTGTGTGGAATTTGTTTAACTGTTTCTTGATGCAATCTGGAATAGATTGAATCGGTGATGATGGGCTGAGATCATCCACTCAGCACTTCTGGCTGGATTTACTTCAAATGCTTCAAAGAGTCACGCTGACACAGAAGGAGGCCTTTGACCCATTGAGTCTATGCTGGTTCTCTCTATAGCAATCCACTCAGTCTATTCTCCCACTCTAACCTTGTAGCCCTATGAGTTTATTATCTATAAATGCCCAAACTATTTCTCTTTGAAATCATGTGTTGTCTTCACTATCCTTGTAGGCTGCACATTCTAGGTCATTATTTAACATTCATTTCAACAACTCCGAACCAGGAACCCTGTCCTTTAATTTTTTCATTTCCCCCAAGTGTCTGTATCTTGTTCTCATGGTTTTGTTTTCAGGCATCATTGAGCCTTTTTCTTAACATATTCTGCTACTTTGCTTTAAGACAGTGTTGACCTTTATTCCACTATTAACATGTACTCTGGACCATAACTTAAAATTTTAATACTATATTCACCGTCCCGTTTGCCTTGTATATCACTTTTATGGGGGGTACGGACAGAGCGGATAGTCAGAAGCTTTTTCCCAAGATGGAAGAGTCAACTACTAAGCGGCATAAGTTTAAGGTGCAAGGGGCAAGGTTTAGAGGAGATGTATGAGGCAAGTTTTTTTATACAGAGGGTAGTGGGTGCCCAGAACTTGCTGCTGGGTGAGGTAGTAGAAGCAGATATGATAGTGACTTTCAAAATGGTATCTTGACAAATACATGAATAGCTTGGGAATAGAGGAATATGATCTACAGAAAAGCAGGTAGTTTTAGTTCAGATGAACAGCATGATAAGTGCAGGTTTGGAGGGGTGAAGGACCCGTTCCTGTGCTGTAATTTTTTTCTTTGTTCTTCTGTTTCATGACATCTTTGTCATTTAATCCCTCTGCCCTCCAACTTGGTCCTGACCTTCTCTTTGATTCCACCTGTCCCACTGCCCTGCCTTTTCAACAACCTAAACTCATCACATTCCTACTTTGCAGTTCCAAAGAAGAGTCCAATAGGTTAACCTTGTTTTTCTCTTCACAGAAGTTGCCAGACCTGCTGAGTTTTTCCAGCACTTTGTTTTTATTTCAGATTTCCAGCATTCACATTTTGTTTATAAATTATCCAACTCGCTGCATAAAAAGCTTCTTCCTCACAATTTCCCTCCCCCTACCCGATCCCCCATCCCCAACCTTACAACTTCTGCAGCTCCTGTCCACAAATCTAAATCTGCGTTCACTACTCCTCATACCATCAGCTTATTGGAACTGTTTCTTTCTTTGTCTTATCTAAACTTGTCACAATCTTGTACATCTCGATCTAATCTCTTCTCAGTGTCCTTTGCCCCATGGAGAACATCCCAACTTCTTCAACCCTAACCTAACCTTGGAACTAAAATCCCTCATTTCTGGGAACATTCTGGTAAATCTCCTCTGCATCTTCTCAGAGACCTTTACATCCTTCCTAAAAGTATGGCGATCAGAACTGGACACAATTCTCCAACTGTGGGGCCTAACTCAAATCTGATAAAATGATGTGAATATGCCAGCGTTGGACTGGGTTACACTAAGCAACCTCAAACACCAGATTAAAGTCCAACAGGTTTATTTGGTATCACAAGCATTCATAGTGTTGCTCCTTCATCAGGTGAGTGTTGAAGAAGCAGGAGTGACTCATTTGATGAAGGAGCAGTGCTCCAAAAGCTTGTGATTCCAAATAAACCTGTTGTTCTTTAACTGGTGTTATTAAAGTTCAGCATAACTTCCCCACTTTTGTATTCAATGCCTCTATTTGAGAAACCCAAAATCCAATATGCTTTACTAATCATTGCTTCAGTATGTCCTGCTTCTGCCTTCTTTTTTCACTAATATGGTGGGCTTCCCCATCATGGGAGTATTTGTTGAGTCTCTTTTGATCTGTTGGTTGTGGGATTGCTTAGTCCTGGCTGTAGCATGATTTGCCTGCTGTCTCCATTGTATATTCACCAGCTTTCAAGGTTATACCTGGTGATGCTCCTACCATGCTCTTCCACAATCGTCATTGAGCCAGATTGAATATAATTTATTACATTTCTACCTTTCTTCAGCTCTGTAGAAGTCATATACTCTCGAAATGTTAACTCTGTCTCTCTCTCTCCATGTTTGCTTCCAGACCCTCTGAGCTTATCCAGTAATTTGTTTTTGTTTCAGATTTTGCTTTTATTTGAGTGTCACACAGGTTTGATTGGTAGAGTGACAGATATGATAAACTATGAGATTACGGATAATCTTGTTGCTGCTAATGGCACACAGCACCACCTGAAAGCAGGTTTTGAACTGTTAGATCTGTTTAAAATCTATTCCATTCAGCATGGCGGTAGTGCTACACAACATGACAGAATGTATCCTCAGTGTGAAGTTGGGACTTTGTCTCCTCAAGGACTGTATACTGGTCACTTATTCCTATCAGTACTGACATGGGCAAATGCACCTACGACAGGCAGGTTGGTGAATATAATGTCCTAACCATGTTAAATGTGAGTTTTAAACAAAAAGGCCTGGTTTTCACACGCAGATTCAAAGTAACATACAGCAGGTTTATTGAAAGAGATGTTCTCCGTGCTGCACACAGAAACTGAAACTATACAGTGAAACATTCGAATGACATCATCAAATCATGTGATCAGCTCTTAAAGCAATCATACAACCAGTTAAATATACAATATCCCTCCCCTTTTACTTCTGTGGTCATGATATCAAATTATTACAATATTATACACAGAATCAATAATACTCTAGACACAGTACTATGCATCATTAATCATTAGACACAGTCAACAAGAAAGTTGATCAGGAGGATGTCTATTCCTCCCTGTTATATACACCTTTCTGGAACTTGGCTTCCTCCCAGAAATACGATTTGCAATTTCAGTAGAGACATCTTCTCTTAGAACTAATTCTACATCATCCTCATATATCATAGCACAGACACAAGCATCTGGCAATTCATATTCAACTAAATCTTCTGGAGTAGTATTCACAAGTAGTATGTCACAAGGATGGATTTGTTGACTGACTAATGGCTGGAGTGTGGGGACAAATTCATGAATATATTTAATGACAATTGACAGATGTGAACTACATTGGTCAAACAGAAAGCTCAGGAAATCCTGGAGCTGACAGGTGCAAGCACAAGGATTTTCTGAACCTCAGACAAAAACCCAATAAAAACTAAACTTAAGAGCAACTCTACAGACATCTGAAAGATGAAGTCCAGTAAGTACCTGCGCTCAAATGAACAGATCGTGGATGAAAAAAAAATAGGAGATCCAGCATTTAACCAACAAATAATGCATGAGGTTTCTTCAGCGCCATCAAGACCACCTATGACCCAAAGACCTAGGGACTCACCCCACTGCTGGTTAACAGCAGGCTGACGGTGCGATAGAACTCCAGCTGAGGAGCTTCACTCCTCAGCTGCAGTGAAGCTAAACTACAGAATAAATAGGAATCTGTTCAACCACTGCTGCCTGCAGGCCAGATCCAAGGTCATCCCATCTTCTCTCATTGATCTATAGAATGCAGACAACGCTTGCATCTGCACACACTCAGAGACCGGGCTCAAGCTACCTACAATGAGGCATACCAGAGCATGGGCCATTCGCTAAACAGCTATAGAGCTATTAAAAACTTTCAGCACAGGAGGCTGCCATTCAGCTCATCTTGTCCATGCCAGCCCAAAGACACTCAAATGCTCTTTTGAATCTCACCTTCCTGTATTCAATCCATAGCCCTGTAGCTTACAGCACTTAAGGTGCAGATCCAGGAACTTTTAAAAGAGTTTAGGAGCTGTCTCCACTGCCAACTTGGGCAGCGAATTCCAGACACCCACAACTCAATGTGTCAAAAAATTCTTCATGTCCCCTCTACAATTTCTGCTTGAATCTCTGTCCCCGGCTCTCAAATTCTCCCTCAAGGAAAACAATTTGATCCTGTTCACTATTTCTTCCCCTCATAATTTTGTACATCTCAATTAGTCACCCCTCAGCCTTCTTTGTTCCAGGGAAAATAACTCCAACCTATCCAATCTCTGCTCATAGCTATACTTTTCTAACTCTGGCAACATTCCTGTAAACCTCTTCTGCACTTTTTTCCTGTAATGTGATGACCAGAAATGCACGCAATACTCCAGCTGTGGCCTACCAATGTTTTATACAATTCCAACATCATATCCTTACTTTTGTACCTGGTATGTCTGCCAGTGAAGGAGAGCATTCCATAAGCCTTCTTTACAGCCTTGTCTAGTTGAACTGTTGCCTTTAGGAACCTGTGTACTTGTACACCAAAATCTGTCACTTCATCTACCCCTCTTAGCATATTCCCATTAATTGTATATTTCCTACAACTGTGGACACCCTTTAAAGGTAACACCCCATACTTTGTGTTAAAATCTGCCACTTTACTTGCTAATCTTTTCTTATGCGCTTTCTTTATTTTCTTGTTTCCTTGTCCCTGCACTTCACAGAATCATAGAATCTCTACAGTGTAGGAGGAGGCCATTCGGCCCATTGAGCCTGGACCGACAACAATCCCACCCAGTCCCTATCCCTGTAACCCCATGTATTTACCCTGCTAATCCCTCTAATCTACATATCTTGGGACACTACAGGGCAATTTAGCACTGCCAATCAACATAACCCACATATTTTTGGACTGGAGAAGGAAACTGGAGCACCCAGAGGAAACCCATGCAGACACAAGGAGAATGCGTGAACTCCACACAAACAGTGACCCGTGGCTGGAATTGAACCTGTGTCCCTTGCGCTGTGAGGCAGCAGTGTTAACCACTGTGCCATCCCCTATATTCCCACTTCGTATATTCATCTCGGCTGTCTGCAATGCTTCATTCTTTGTGTCTATCGTATGCATTTTTTGTTTGATCTTTCCCTGTATTCTCCTAAACAACTTTGGGCGGAGAGGGGGCGTTTAGATTTGGCGGTGTCTCTCTCATTCTTGGAGGGGGCATGGTCTACTTTGTACATTTAGGATCTCGTTTTTTTAGTGCTCCCTACTGGTTTTCCCACTGATTTATCTCATAGTGGTGCTGTCCAGTCCACCTCAACCAAGTTGCTTCTCATTCCTGCAAAGCTTGCCGCCCACTCAGCACAGCTTCCCAAGTTATTAAAATCCATAACAAGACCTTGGGCACTTTTTATATCACAGGAGCCCACTGTCAACAAGGTCAACCATTGACAACAGGAGTCAGTTGCCAGCACAGCCTTCAGTCATCTAAGGAAGTGTGTGTTTGAAGACCAGGATCTCAGATCTGGTGCCATGTTCACTGTTGACAGAGTGGTAGCGATACCTGCCCTCTGATATGGCTCGGAGACGTGGATTATGTAGAGCAGGTATCTCAAAACTCTGGAGAACTTCCACCAGTCTCCACAAAATCCTGCAAATCCATTGGCAGACTAGGGACATCAATGCCAATTGCTCAGGCTGACATCCCCAGCATTGACTACACTCAATCAGTTCCACTGATCATCCGCAAACCTGACCTGATCTCCCAAAACAAGCACGCCACTCAGAGCTTCGACATGTCAAGCCTGCCCAGGAAACAGAGGAAGCATTTCAAGGACACCCTCCAAAGCCTCCTCAGAAAATGGCAACACCCTCACCAACACCTGGGAATCCCTGGCCTGAGACTGCCCAAAGTGGAGAAGTTCTAGCGAGGAGCTGAACACTGAGTCTCATTGCTGAGGGTAAGTAAGCTGAAGCCAAACATCGATGAGGGTTTTCGGAGTTCCACAACTCCTGTATGAAATCATCTCCCACATCCACTAGTTGTAAAGATCTTACTGAACATCATCATAGAAACACTGGGTTTCTCTACTTCAAGGAGCTGTGGTTAATTAGTCATTGCTGTATTCAACATCAGCAGGTTAAAGTCCAACAGGGTTATTTGGAATCACAACCTTTCAGAGCACTACTTCTCCATCAGATAAGTCTCGTGATTCCAAATAAATCTGTTGGACTTTAACCTGGTATTGTGAGACTTCTTATTGTGCCCACCTCAGTCCAACACCAGCATCCCTGCATCACGAGTGTATTCAAGACAGAGGTTGATGGATTTTTTTTGGTCATTAATTGGAATTAAGGGATATAGAGATAGTGCAGGATGATAGACTTGAGATAGAAGGCCAGCTATGATCTTACAGAATGGCAGAGCACAGACTCAGAGGGCTGACTGACCTCCTTTAGCCCCTGTCCTTGTGGTAGGTTCACAGTTGCAGTAATACTGCATGGCAAACTCAATTCTAAAACTATGTTTTTAAAATAAAAGATTTTTTAATTCAAGTATTCACAGCATACAGAATAAAACAAAATACAGCCTTCTTCCAAATATTAAATTAAGTAACTCACTTCCACTCCGAGTCTGCCTTGGCCACTCAGCTACTCACAGCTGTGACGCTTTTAACTGAATGTCAGCTGGTTTTGTTTTCTTGTTTGATAGCAAAACTAATTTTGGTGACCAAACATAAGGCCTTCCATTTATTAACTCTGCTCCCTCAGTTCAAGAGAGCTGGCCAGACCTTTATGAAGGCAGCTATACTCAGTGTTGCTGCATTGTATCAACTCATCAATCACAAGCAAATTATTCTTGCTCCTTGTCAGCTTGGGCTGAACAGCGAGCTCAAAGCAGACATATCAGAGGTTTCCATCTCCCCTGTCCAGGCTGGCGATATTCTGGAGACAAGCTCTGTGCCACAAGAATCTGTGCCATTTCTGCCGAAACACCTTCCCTCTCTCCAGAACTCATTACTCGTTATATCTAGATAGCTTCAATCGGGGCACAATGTTCATGGACTGCAGCTCCTGGAACAGCAGTTTACAGGCATACGGGATCCGAAGTGAAGAGACATGGCATGAAGACTTGCAGTAATGACACCTAGAAAGGCAAAACATTCTTAAATCATCTGCTTTAAACTAGACGGAGGAAAATTTTAGTTAGTTTATAAGTGTCACAAGTAGGCTTATATTAAAACTGTAATGAAGTTACTTGTGGTGTGGTAGTACAGTGGTTAGCAGGGGAACCGGGTTCAATTTCCAGCTTGGGTCACTGTCTGTGCAGTTTGCACATTCTCCCCGTCTGTGTGGGTTTTCACTGCGTGTTCCGGTTTTCTCCCACAGTCCAAAAGGTGTCCTGGTTAGAGTGATTGACCTGAACAGGCATCGGACTGTGGCAACTAGGGGAGTTTCACAGTAACTTCATTGCAGTGTTAACGTAAGCCTTACTTGTGACCAATAAATAAAATTTTAAACTTATTAACACTGTAATGAAGTTATTGTGACATGGTAGCACAGTGGCTAAATCTGCTGCCTCACAGCACCAGGGACCTGGGTTTGACTCACAGCTCAGGTCACTTTGTGTGGAATTTGCATGTTCTCCCCGTGTCTGCACAGTCAGAAAGACGTCTCCCACAATTGGAAAAATGGTTAGGTGCCTTGGCCGTGCTAAATTCTCCTTCTCCATACCCGAACAGGACCAGAATGTGACACCTAGGGTATTTTCACAGTAACTTCATACAGTGTTAATGTAAGCCTACTTGTGACACCATAAATAAACTAAATTAGAAAGGCGAAACATTCATCTGCTTTAAACTGGACAGACGAAAGTTATCCAACTAAGTTTCAAAAATACTCTTGCAAAGAAAAATCCATCACCCTCCAGGAATGCAGGAGGAAACAAATCTTTGAAGTTGAGATATCAGACCCCACTAGGTTTCAACGACAGCCGAAGGCTCTAATTCACCAGCAGAGGAACTGAACCAATATTAAAGTACATTCGCTGGGGGATCACAGTGTGTGCAGTTCTGTACTGTTTAAAAACTATTCCAGAAAGCACAAACATTTAATATTTTACAGGCATGTAATAGATAAACTGCCTGACATGGCTAAGCTTTACAAAAATCTCACATCTCTGCCCACTTGATAAAATTCAAATACAGTTCTGACTCGGGTAAAATGTACAGTATAAATCAGATTTCCAAAGCATTAGCAAATTGTTACAGATCAGAGATTAGAGCAGTATGGAGCTTATGGCTCCATACTGAGAAATCAGAGATCAGCCTCAGTGTTGAGTTAAACATCAATCATTCTGGAAATTTGTGGGAAACATAGGTTCACTCATCCACCCAAACTCAAAGTAAGAGGACCAGAGAGACGGTGCAAACTCCATGCACTCGAGGGATTCTGTGATTCTAGAAAATGAAAAGACTGGCATTTTTAAAACCTTAAGACCATGCAAAGCATTTCACAGCCAATGAAGTCCTTTTGCTGTAGGAAACACTGTGCACAGCAAGATCCCACAAACAGCAGTGTGTTAACAGCATTTGTCTCAGTGATAAATATTGGCTACAGGATACTGCAGAGAATTCCCTTGCTCTTTGAAATAATGCTGTGGCTTTTTAATATCTAAAAGGAAAGATGAGGCTTAACACCTCTTCTCAAAGGCATCAACTGTGACAGTGCAGCACATTCCCTTCAGCAGTGCAGTACTGACCCTCTGACAGCGCGGCGCTCCCTCGGCACTGACCCTCTGACAGCGCGGCGCTCCCTCGGCACTGACCCTCTGACAGCGCGGCGCTCCCTCGGCCCTGACCCTCTGACAGCGCGGCGCTCCCTCGGCACTGACCCTCTGACAGCGCGGCGCTCCCTCGGCACTGACCCTCTACAGGCGGCGCTCCCTCGGCACTGACCCTCTGACAGCGCGGCGCTCCCTCGGCACTGACCCTCTGACAGCGCGGCGCTCCCTCGGCACTGACCCTCTGACAGCGCGGCGCTCCCTCAGTGTTGTACTGCAGTGTTAAGGAAGTCACTTTATATTGATGTCCCAAGGGAGGGACTTTAAGTCAACTTTCTAACCAAAGCAATGTAGTGTTACCCATTGAGGCATGGCTGATGGGGTAAGAGCAGTTAATGTATTTAGGCACTTCTCACAACAAAGGAATAAAACAGAAACAGAAAATGCTAGATAAACTCAGCAGGTCTGACAGCATCTGTGGAGAGAGAGAATAGAGCCAATGTTTCGAGTTTGGAGCTGACTTTGCCAGCTTATGTTTCAGATTCTAGCATCCGCAGTTCTGCCTTTAGTTATAGGGAATAAAGCAGCTGTGCTTACCAGCCCGAGTACCCCAGAAGGCCACACTGCCCGCAGACATCCACCTCAAACGCGTCGCTCGAGATCATCAACCTCTCCAGCAACATCATGCTCGCTCCATAACCAATCAGGCAATCTCGTTCCATCTCACCAAGACGCAGACCTCCATCACGAGATCTTCCTTCTGTCGGTTGTCTGGGGGGTAGATGTTTGCAAGAATCACCACCATTTTAAAGGTTCAAAGCATTCTACCAGCTACTAAGTTACAGAGAAAATACCATCACGTGGCGATGCTGCCATTGGATTGGAGTGGACACAGTAAGAAGTCTCACAACACCAGGTAAAGTTCAACAGTTTTATTTGGTATTTTGGAGCTGCTTGTACTACCAAATAAACCTGTTGGACTTTAACCTGATGCTATGAGACTTCTTGTAGAAAATACCAGTACTGGTACCCATACCATTTGGGTCCTTGTCTCATTCAATATTCTACACACTGTTCCAAGACACTCAAACCTAGCACAGTAGTAAGTTCAAAACAATTTAACACAATTAAATACATTCTGTTCATTTATTATGTCGTTTCAGCTGTGGACCAATTGAAATTGAATATAGAGCAGCACGGTTGTTAACACAGCTGCCTCACAGCACCGGGGTCCGGGTTCAATTCCCAGTTTGGGTCACTGGCTATGTGGAATTTGCGTATTCTCCCTGTGTCTGTGTGAGTTTCCTTCGGTGCTTCAGTTTCCTCCCACACTACAAAAGATGTGCTGGTTAGGGTGCACTGGCCATGCTAAATTCTCCCTCAGTATACCCGAACAAGCACAGAGTGTGGTGACTAGAGGATTTTCACAGCAACTTCATTGCAGTGTTAATGTAAGCCTACTTGTGACAGTTATAAAATAAAGTTTAAATTTTAGAAACATAGAAAATCAGAGCAGGTGAAGGCTATTTGTCCCATCAACTTTGCTGAACTATTTCATGTGATCATGGCTGATCTCCTATTTCCACAACATACTCCGTGCTTTCCCTATAGCTCTTGATGCTTTTATCACTTTGAAACTGACAGATTTCCATTTGGAAAAGGTATCAAGCAGCAAAATCAGATAACTGGGGGTTTTGGGGCAGATTTGCCTATCTTTA
The DNA here is from genome assembly GCA_024679065.1 of Sphyrna mokarran. NCBI lineage: Eukaryota > Metazoa > Chordata > Chondrichthyes > Carcharhiniformes > Carcharhinidae > Sphyrna > Sphyrna mokarran. The sequence continues at coordinate 5,868,407 of JAGIQG010000008.1, read as the reverse complement.
ACAATGCGATTGAACAGGTTCATGGGACCGAATGTCCTCCTCTTGTGTGTATCTAATGATTTTTTATTCCAACCTTCAACTCTCTCCTTTCGATTTAATTTTCAGAGCATTGTTAAGTGAAAATTGTACAAGGAACTCAATATACAAGAGACGGTCCAGTTCACACTAACCTACACAGGGTACAGATTTCAATAAGTGTAAAGTTAAAATCCAGTTCCAGTAACTTCAGAATTTTTATGTCTCTGTACACAGTGTAACTGTTCCAATCAGCTGGCCAGTAATTCGTTCTGCAGATGTCTCCATTGCAATAGGATTAATAATCAACGCAAAGTCAATCTAATACTGGTGAGAGCTCACCTGGTGAGGACAGCCCGGGGACCTCGTGCTCGAGCATGCATCTTATCCAGGACCATGTGCTTCAGCTTCTGATAGTACACAGGACCAAAGTAGATGTATGCTTCCAATGGTTCACTGGGAGAGAGAGCAAAAGAGGGAGTTGGTTACCGAACATATCCGAGCACAAGAATAGCAGAGCGAGTGCGCAAGCAAGAGCAACACATATTACAGTGCTTTCTAAAAATAAGAATGAGCCATGCAAAGATCAGATGTACAAATTAGGAGGAATTGACCTCAAACCTGCTCCGCCATTCACTAAGATCTTGGATGATCTGATTGTGGCCTCAATTCCACATTCCACCTCTCCTCGATAACCTTTGACTGACTTGTTGATAGAATCTATCTACCTCTGCCTTAAAAATATTCAGAGCCTGCGTCCACTTCTCTGGAGAAGAGAGTTCAAAATATTCATGACCCACAGCAAGAAATTCTTCTCGTTCTGATCTTAAACAGCAGGTCCCTTATTTTTCAACCTCTATTTCTAGTCTCTCCCACAGGGGAAACAGCCTTTCAGCAACCCCCCTGTCAAGTCCCCTCAGGATCTATTTTGTTAAGATCACCTCTCATTCTTCTTAACTCCAATGGGTAAAGGCCCAGTCTGTCCAAACTTTCCTGAAAGATAAATAACCCCACAGCCCCCATCCCAAATACAGAAGGATTTCCAGAGAAAATTCTAGACTTCAGGGCTGAGAGCACAGCCACCAATAGGGGTTGACGACTGCACAAAATGCCAGAGTCAGAGTTCAGGATAATGAGCACATTACACAGATTTATTTTCCTGGTGCAAGGTGAAACCCTGTCCTGTATCAACATCCTGGAACTCCCTTCCTGATTAGTCTTGGTCAATGAGTAACATCATCACATGGACTACACTGGAACACGGAGATAGCCAACCACATCCTTCTCAAGGGCAACTCCCAAGGCTCAGCTTTGTCAATGGCTCACGTCCACAGAATGAATGAATATAAATAACATTCACACTCCAGTTGTGATGTAAATTCAGTCTAGGAATCCCAGCAACTGTGTGCTTAAGAGACACTATGGTATGTTTTAACTCCCTAGAACTCTACTCTCAGAATATTGAATGATCACTTTTACTGCAGTTTATTCAGAGATCCTTACATCTCTAGAAAATGCAGCAAATTTGCATTCCATACTTTTGTCTTCAGTATTTGAAAAAAGGACCTTACTCTTAGACAGAGCTTTGAACTTCCTTACATCTGAGAGCACCCATAGCCACGTTTTATGAAGAGCATTTGTGTAGACAACTAGAGCAGTACATTGGCATACGCTGCAGCAAGACAAATCACTAATTCATCTGTTTTTCATAAGGAATAAATATCCACCAGGACACTAAGAGATCTGCCCTGCTGTTCTCTGAATAATGTGGATGGTGTTGGACAGGGGTAAGCTGTCTCCAGTCAATGAATCCAAGATTCATGTCACACTATCTGTAACTCCCACGACTTGCCTGGACTTGTAAACTAAATGTCCTTTCTGGAGACAATACACATCTCTTTAACCTGTGCTTAATGCTCTCTCTACTCACATTGTCTGTACCTTTAAGACTTGATTAACTGTAAATATTCACATTTCAATCATTATTCTGTAAATTGAGTTTGTGTCTTTATAGGCTGTTTGTGAACAAAACTCCCACTTACCTGATGAAGGGGCAGCGCTCCAAAAGCTAGTGATGTTTGCTACCAAATAAACCCGTTGGATTTTAAGCTGGTGTTGAGAGACTTTTTACTGTTCTCTGAATAAGACAGACACCATGTGATCTATCACATTTATTCATATGGGTAAACAGAGCCTTCATTTTGCTCTTGACCAAAACGTGGTACTTCTGGCAACGTGGCACTCCCTTAAAACTACTCTGAGGTGTTGAATGAGTTTGTGTGCACAAATCTTAAGCTGATAGTGAAGACGTAGTTCCAACTGTTTTCAAATCCCGTTGCTAAAGTCACACTGCTTTGAATTCCATACTTTGCAGTCAAGATTACATATAGGTATACTTCCACTGTTTAAAGCCAAAGACACCTACTGTAATATCTGTAATTGAAGCAGGGTACAAGAGTCTCTCAGAATAATGCAGCACAGGAAACTGCCATTTAGTTCATCTTGTCTGTGCTTGTTCTTTCAAAGATCTACCCAATCAGCCCCATCCTTTCCCCATAGATCTGCATATATCTCCTTTCAAGTGTTTGTCCAGTTCTCCATGACTATCGAGTCTTTTCTGGTGTTTCCTGGTGTTGTGAGACTTCTTACTGTATCGAGTCCTGATCAGCCACCTCCATACACTCATTCCACATCACAACCCACTGCGCAAAAAAAATTAATTTCCCCTCTGATCTGTTAGCATTATCTTAAATCTGTGTTCTCTGGCCATCAACCCTTTTAACACTAGAAAGAGTTTCTCCTTATTTACTCTGCTGAATACGTGTACCAAAATTCTCCTTCACTGCTCTGATGCAGAAAGAAGCCCGATTTCTCTAGTCTCGCCACCAATAGGGGTTGACAACTGCACAAAATGCCAGAGCCAGAGTTCAGGATAATGAGTACATTACACAGATTTATTTTCCTGGTGCAAGGTGAAACCCTGTCCTGTATCAATATCCTGGAACTCCCTTCCTGATTAGTCTTGGTCAATGAGTAATGAGTTACATTACACAGAATAACCTCAGAATGTGCTGAGGTTATTAAAATGAATGAGAACAAAGTTCAAGAATTAGATATACCCAGTGATTCCAGAGGTGACATAGTCCTTGCCCAGATAGTTGTAACCGTAACGTATCAGGTCCTCACAAACATCTTTGACTTTGCTGCCACCAAAGGCAGTGCCATAGTGGAACCTGCCATCCAGGATGCCAGCCTTCCCTGCCAAGAGCTCGATCAACTTGCCAACCTACAAAGACAAAGAGGTGACAGCAAGTAACACACCAACAGCACCTGGAAAGCTACATTTCAGAATCTATAACCTCTACCTCAATTTTTAACCTTTTTTCACATCCTGTTATTGCATTGGTCAACCCTACCTTAATAACTCTGCTAAATACGTCCCTTCCCCACTCCCCAACTCCACTGTCTATTTCACCAACCACCCCCACATCAAATCCCTCCTCCTCCACTCTATCTGCCCCTTGTTCAGCCACCATGCTCCTACCCTTTGGTACGTGCTTTCTATAACCCTTGCCAATTCTCTCCTACCCAAAAGTGGTCCCTTTCGGGATAGGCATAGGATTTATTTTATGTTTCTCCAGTAACTGTCCCTTTGCTATTTGTCTGATTGTAACACGTACACAAACATTAAAATTAGACATCAGATGAACCTTTTAATTTTGTTTCAATATCATACAAGGTGAAAAGTGAGATTTTAGAAGTTGATTACGAGAGGTTCGAACCTCTCCTTTGTCTTAATTGACAAACAATAAAAATTGCCCTTGCCGCAATCACCCACATAATGAAAAAATATTCCAACAGGCCTTTTGAAATCATTGAATCACAATCAACATTTTTAACGTCCTTTTAATTTTATTCTGATCGTATTTACCCCTGTCGTTGAAGGTAGGCAGAGGTAATTTATGATGGGCCTGTTCATAAACCATTTATTGGGACGTATTTCAACAAAACATGATACACAGAAAGGTACGGGGCTGAAGAAGAACCAATTAGTATTTGGTGAAGTTATGGATCTAGATCCTTGAATTCTTTAAAGGATCATTGGTTGGTAGGGCAAATTGACTTTTTATTTAAAAGAATGCCAGCAAGGATGGAGAATTTGACACAGTGGCACAGCAGTTAGCACTGCTGCTTCACCTGCCTCACAGCACCAGGGACCCGGATTCAATTCCAGCTTTGGGTGATTGTGTGGAGTTTGCACACTCTCCCCTTGTCTACATGGGTTTCCTCCGTGTGCTCCGGTTTCCTCCTACAGTCCAAAGACATGTGCATTAGGTGCATTGGCCATGGCCCTTCGTGTCAGGGTGATTAGCAAAGAGAAAATACATGGGGTTACAGGTTTATGGCCTGGGTGGGATTGTGGTCGGTGCAGACTTGAAGGGCCGAACGGCATCCTTCTGCACTGTAGGGATTCTATGAAGATTCTGTGATGTTGTTGATCATTCTTATAGTGTTGTGGATAGAAGCTGTTGTAGTGGAATTTATCACAGCTGCCATAACGTGAGCAGAGTTTTCAGGACAGGTTGCTGGAATGTGGTATGACTGGAAACCTCCTCGGGGACATGGAAGCACTTAATATTTATACTTCCTGCTTTGTAGTTACAGAGCATCAAGCAGACAAGGAAAAGCCTAAAAAAAGAACTGTGTATCTGTAACAATATCGAGTTAACTCAGTGTGACAGAGATATGCACTCCTAAGAGTATCCGCTTCACTTGTTATTTGTTGATTTAATTGCAGTGACATTGTTGGTGATAATTCAGTGTTTGACAGCACAACCTGTTCACCCAAGATGCTTTGAAACACCAGGAACATGAGGAAATCTTTCAGCCCCTCAAACATAGTCAATTGGATCATAATTGACCATGACCCAACTCCATACATTTCCCTTAAACAATATATCCCATCAATAGCAATATAAATCCATCAATCCTAGTCTTGAAAGTCCCAAGTGAACCCCAATGTCAACAATTTTCTGGGAAAGAAAATTCCAGAATTCCATAAATAAAAACAGAAAATGCTGGAAAACCTCAGAAGATCTATTTCCCAGGGCTGAAATGGTCACTACGAGAGGACACAGGTTTAAGGTGCTGTGGAGTAGGTACAGAAGAGATATTGGGGCTAAGTTTATCACTCAGAAGGTAGTGAGTGGGTGGAATCGGCTGCCGGTGGTGGTGGAGGCGAACTCGTTAGGGTCTTTTAAGACACTTCTTTGTGAAGGGTAGGTCATGCCTTACTAACCTCATTGAGTTTTTTGAGAAAGTGACCAGAGAGGTGGATGGGGGTAAGGCGGTTGATGTAGTATATATGGACTTTAGTAAGGCGTTTGATAAGGTGGCCCATGGAAGACTTCTACAGAAAATGCAGATGTGTGGAATAGAGGGTGATTTAGCTAATTGGATTAGAAATTGGCTGGCAGATAGAAGACAGAGGGTGGTGGTTGATGGGAGATATTCATCGTGGAGTTCGGTGACGAGTGGTGTGCCTCAGGGGTCTGTTTTGGGGCCCCTGCTGTTTGTAATTTTTATAAATGATCTGGATGAGGGTATTGAGGGATGGATCAGTAAATTTGCAGATGATACTAAAGTTGGTGGTGTGGTAGATAGTGAAGAGGGGTGTTTTAGTTTACAGAGTGACTTGGACAAGTTGCAGAGCTGGGCCGAGAGGTGGCAAATGGAGTTTAATGTGGAAAAGTGTGAGGTAATGCACTTTGGCAGGAACAATAAATGTGTAGAGTATAGGGCTAATGGTAGGGCTCTTAATAGTGTTGAGGAACAGAAGGATCTTGGTGTATGTGTCAATAGATCCCTGAAAGTAGGCAGTCAAGTGGATAAAGTTGTTAAGAAGGCTTATGGAGTCTTAGCTTTTATTGGTAGGGGGATTGAATTTAGGAGCCGCAGCATCATGTTGCAGCTGTACAAAACTCTAGTGCGGCCGCACTTGGAGTATTGTGTGCAGTTCTGGTCGCCACATTATAAGAAAGATGTGGAGGCATTGGAGAGGGTACAGAGGAGGTTTACTAGGATGTTGCCTGGTATGGAGGGCAGGTCCTATGAAGAGAGGTTGAAGGATTTGAGGTTGTTTTCGTTAGAAAGGAGGCGGCTAAGGGGGGATCTTATTGAAGCATATAAGATAATTAGAGGTTTGGATAGGGTGGACAGTGATAGCCTTTTTCCTAGGATGGAGAAAGCTAGCACGAGGGGACACAACTTTAAATTAAGGGGTATGAGTTATAGGACGGATATCAGAGGTAGGTTCTTTACTCAAAGAGTGATTAGGGAGTGGAATGCCCTGCCTGCAGCTGTTGTAGATGCGCCAAGTTTGGTGGCGTTTAAGAGGTTAGTTGATAAGTATATGGATGAGAAGGGAATGGTTTAGTTAGGAGGGGCATTGCTTTTTATTTTGGTCGGCACAACATCGAAGGCCGAAGGGCCTGTTCTGTGCTGTATTGTTCTATGTTCTATGTTCTGGATGGGTACATGGGATTTAATGGGATTGAGAGTTACAGATAGACCTGATAGCTAGGGATATGATTGGTGCAACTTGTGGGCTGAACAGCCTGTTTGTGCTGTAGTGTTCTGTGTTCTATCTGGGAGCAGTTGTGGGCAGAGAAACAGAGTTAACGTTCCATGTCCAATATGACCATTCTTCGGTAGTCCAGCTTCACAGAAACACACTGCGCTCAAATGTTAATCCTGGGTGGGATTCTCTGGCCGTTCACCCCAGTGGGAGTTTGCTGTCCTGCTGCAGCGAATGAAGATTTGGCTGAGTGCCGAATTCCCTATCCTGAACCCACACTGTCTCTCTCTCCCCATGGATGCTGCCAGACTTGTTTCCAACATATTATGTCTTTATTTCAGATCTCCAGCATCTGCAGCATTTTGCTTTTATTACAGAATTCCATAACACTGAGAAAAACCTTGCACTGGTGTTTTTGAATTTAAAGGCTAATTGGGCACCCTCACTGTGCTTCCTGGAGATCACATTAAAAATGAAACATGAAGAATTGCAAGTCTTTTGAATGTGTGTCTACCTGTGGAGCTGTTGGTCTCAGCTGTTGTTTGGTTAAAATGGGGCAGTGCCCTCTTTGCATTTATTCACTCTTGACTGGCTGGAACCTCTAGCTCTGTCATTTAGAAGTAAACTTCTGTCTGCCCAGATACACAACAGTTACAGATCTCTACCAAAATTAAACATTTCGAATGCAGTGAGAAATCTAAATGATGAGCTCAGGATCAAGGACCTTTAAAAAGTGTGCAAAAATTTTAACTGACCCCTCAGGGCTTTGTAAACCAGGGTTGGCACGATATTGGATTTACAATGTCGAACTGAAGCACTGCAATAACACAGGCTCCAGGCAGTCTCACTCCAGGACTAGCTGAACCCCCACTCCAGATTTAAATTACAAGCTTAGTGTTGGCATGAAATGGAATTCATCAGAATGGATGCTGAACTAGCAGCACAACTGGCCCCTTAGTGTTCTAACTTTCAGAAAATGCTGCACAAATGTGGGAATCCCTTTACCAACATGTTTTTCTGCCAGTTAAATTTGGCCTCCATTCCATTAACTTGAGCGAGATCACCAGTTTACATGCATTCCAACACACCTGCAAGTAAACCACTGCTACATAGAATAAGACATCAGAGACTCACTGTCATGCGGGAGGGGTAACCATGAGGATTCATGATGATGTCTGGACAGATTCCACTGTCACAGAATGGCATGTCTTCTTGAGGTACAATCAGGCCACAGACACCTAGCGCGAGAGAGAGAGAGGGAGATTTATCAGCAGGTTCTTACAGTATTTATTGCAATTATTCACAAATACATTATCTAATCATCAATATGCCACAAAGATTAGGTTATTATAGATACACTTCCAAACTGTACTGCTTGCTTGGACATTTTTGCTGGGATGTGGAATGTCATCTGTTTGTAGAGTATCAGGTTTTAAAAAGATATTACACACCTAATAGACAACAATTAAAATCCTTTGTATATGGTTAGCCCTGCCAGCACATTCACTAGATCCAAATAGGCTAATTTTATTGTTAAATGGTTACAGTACTGGACTAAGGGCTGGGAATAAAGCCAGAGAATGTACGTTCATGGCAGTTTAAGCTTTTGAATTCATGAATTAAGACAATATGGAAATTAAGAGCTGGTATCAGTAAAAATGCTACCCAACTCCAGTCCTGTACCAATGTCGCTAACTCCTAATAAATGTCGGAGTTACAGGAAAATAAATCAGCAATGGCCAGTAAGCATCCGCAATGATAACCACAACCTGAGAATTAATGTTAAGACAGTGTGGAATGGATTGAGGTTTTCTTCTATACAAGGAGCTGCCTCGCATCTGAGCAAATACATCATTGATGTGGTTACAGGTGCAGGCATTTAAACGTAGCACTGATTGGAATTCTTGGCCAAGTTAAAATAGGGAACTTTACCAGAGAATAGAGAGCTTTCTTAACTGGAGGGTACATAACATATTGCAGGTAATACCTGCAACAGATCAGGAAGGTCGAGGGTCCAATCATGTGATTGTAAATTCCCATGGATGGGGGAGCTTTGGGGTAGGGAGGGTTGGGGGTGGATTAGTGAGGCCACTCGATAAACACCAGCCGGGGGGAGGGTTAAAAACAAAACCCTCCAGTTCGCCAACTCTGACTCCAGGTTTAACAGGTGAATAAGCATCTTTGGGAAAACTTTTACGCATCCTTCTTGTCTGGTGAAGTAAGCACAACTGTGAATAGACTGTGGAAAATGTCGACTGCGAAGGCTACAGAGAACCCAGTGTGTGTTGTTTGTTTTGTGTGAAAGGGAATGATAAAAGATGCATGAAATTGACACAGAAAGGCAGGAAAACAGAAAGAAGCGAGGCTGCTCCATCAGAGGCAGCATGGAGCCTTTGGTGAGCTGCATAACAATGGGATCCACATAGCCAAGCACAGATCCAACACAGCTGTGGGTTTCATTAGATGAAGAGACTGGTGACTAAAGTAAATAATTAACCTATTGTGATCCAGTGAAAGTGCTGACAGGGCTAACCCATATCCAAGGGATTTTAATAACATTTCCCCAATTTAATTGCACAAGTCCATTTTATTGCCTTCAAGGTTCAGATGCACCCACCACTCGTGTGAAAAGAAACCAATCCCTGCAACAACGTTTTAAAAAAGCAATATGATTTTCAGCGGACAGTCAGGAAATTAAATATTTAAAGTAATACTCGGGAACAACTCAAGTCACAGCTTGTGATCATATCAAAAATTCCAAAAAAACCCACCAAGACTATAACTAAACGGAGGTAAAGCTAGAATTGCTACAAGAATCAGACCGTTTTGATCTCTGTATCTTGTTGTGCTCTGGCTTCTATTTAAACCATTTCAGATTTATTTTCCCTCTAAATAAAGCAGCAAATGAGAGTGAATGCTAATTAATACAGAAAGATTAAAATGCTCTTGTGAGTAGCTATTACAAAACAATTAGCACAGCGCCTTTCGGAGCCACAAATGGAGAGAATGGGTTAAGAGCTTCTTTGCTACACAGTTTGCATTTACTGTTTCACTCCCAGATTGTGTTTGTGGGAGGCAATTATGTTCCATAAAATGGTAATGTAACTGTTTTGCATACTTAATTGGGAGGTCACAAGGTTACCAGTTCAGTACTTGTATCTGAACACATGCACTGCGGGACATTTTATAGCTGTTTGCGCCATTCACATTTCACAGCAATGTCACAATGACCGAGGAGAGTTTAAAAAGGGGCTTTTTTTTTTAAGAAAGAAAAATAAATTGCGCAAGTCAAAAGTTCCTACTGGAAATTGAGGAATGCTTAATTTAAAAAGTACAACTTTAAACTGGAGAAACCACCCAGGACAAAACACTTAGGATGATTTATTTATTTCCACACCTTAAGCTGGGCACGTCTCTGATCACTCTCCGATGTCAAATTCTTTGGGTTCGTGCTGCAGCAAGTAATTTGGTAATAATTAACACTGAGCTACATTTAAAAGTTCAAAACACCATAAAGAGAAAGGATTAGGCCAGTCATGTCATAAATCAGGAAGTTAGAGCACAAAGTAATTAGGGTAATAATCATAGGGGATTTCAACTGTCATACAGACTGGGAAAAAAATTCACAGGAATAGGTAGTGGATGAGTTCATGGAATGTTTACTAAATAGTTATACTTGAAGAACAAACTACGAAAGAGGCTATTGTGCAACAAAAATGTATTATTAACTCTGTAGTAATGGGGCTTCTGGGGAAGAGTGACCATAATATGATAGAATTCAATATTGCATTTGAGTGATTTAATTAAGCTTGAAACTGTGGTATTAAATAAAAATAAATCAAACTACATAGGTACGAGGGGCAAGTTGTAGGGTAGATTGGGAAATTAGATTACAAGATATAGAACAGAGAACATTACAGTGCAGAACAGGCCCTTCGGCCTTCGATGTTGCGCCGACCAATTATGAAAGAAAAAAAAAGCAATGACCCTCCAAACTAAACCATTCCCTTTTCTTCCATAAACTTATCAACTAACCTCTTAAACGCCACCAAACTTGGCGCATCTACAACTGCCGCAGGCAGGGCATTCCACTCCCTAACCACCCTCTGGGTAAAGAACCTACCTCTGATATCCGTGCTATAACTATCACCCCTTAATTTAAAGCTGTGTCCCCTCGTGCTAGCTTTCTCCATCCTACGAAAAAGGCTATCACTGTCCACCCTATCTAAACCTCTAATCATCTTATATGTTTCGATAAGGTAAGGTATAGCAGTTGACAAGCAATGGCTAGAATTTAAGTAATATATAATTGCAAAGAAAAAAGCCAGTACATTCCTCTAAGGCACAATGATCCTGTAGAAAAGGTAGTCCAACAAGCAACCTTGGGTAACAAAAGAGAGTTATAAATAATATTAGATCAAGGGAGAAGCTTATATAATGCCAAAAATAATTGCAAGCTTGAGGATTGGGAGCATCTTAGTACTCAGCAAAAGGAGGATCAAGAAATTGATAAGGAGAGAGTGAGAGCATGGATTAGAAAAAGGCAAATCCCCCTGACCTACACAATTTTGGACACTAAGGGATAATTTAGCATGGCCAATTCGTCTAGTCTGTGCAAGTTCTTCACGTGTCTGCATGGGTTTCCTCTAGGTGCTCCGGTTTCTTTCCACAATCAGAAAGATGCGCAGGTTAGGTACATTGGCCAGGCTAACTTCTCCCTCAGTGTACTCGAACAGGCGCTGGAATGTGGCAACTAGGGATTTTCACAGTAACTTAATTGTAGTGTTAATGTAAGCATACTTAAGACTAATGAATAAATTTTACTTTATCTTTGGATTGTGGGAGGAAACTGGAGCACCATGAGGAAACCTACACAGACGTGGGGAGAATATGCAAACTCCAAAAACAGAGTCACAAAGACTGGAATGGAACCTGGGTCCCCAGCGCTGAGATACAGTGGTGTTAACCACTGTGCCAAATGACTGAGGGGAACCAGCGAACGTAGGAAATTGGATTTTCAAAAAGTATTCAATACAGTGCCACACAGGAGGTTATACAAAATTAAGATTCATGAGACCAGTTTGATCAAACAGCCTGTTTCTGTGCCGTATATCCTGTGTAGTCTAATATATCTAAATCCCACTTAGCCACCTTCATTTTGTATCCTTTGACACTCTGCCCAACTAAAATCTAGCAAACTCAGCCATGGAAGTGATGGTTGCCAACCCAGGCTGGACACATTCCAGGAGCTATCGGTGGACATGACATCATGGAAAGCTAGCAACACAGTCAAGGGGGCAGCTCCTCAAAACTGGCAGGTCACCGACCCACTTGATAGAGAAACAAGTTTGACGTCTCAATATCTACTGGACAGAATGAATTTGCAGTCTGCTAGATTCAAAAAGTAGAGAAAACAATGGCTAATCACCTCACCAAACAGATATAAACCATAATGACCAAAACGTTTACACCCTGTGCTGTTCGTACCTTTTCTGATCTAGGTTATTAATGTTGATATCGCTCATCATCCCAGCTACTTCTGTCTTTTTTTTAAACGCAATTCAATTTTTTTTACTCCCTCTGGAAAGCCCTTCACATCTGCACACAAATAAACCTCTCTGAAGTCAAAACTCACTAAAAAGTAAATCAAGGGCAGCAAAGATTTTTTCCACATTAAATCTAAAATAGCCACAATCAAAACTGGTTTGTTTTGTAATTTTTTTATTCATTTACAGGACAAGGGATCAACACTTATTGCCACTCCTTCCTCTTGAGATGGTGGTGGTGAGCTGTATTCTTGTAACGCTGCAGTCTATGTGATGTGAGTATACCCACTGTGCTGTTAGGGAAGGAACTCCAAGATTTTGATCCAGCAACAGTAAAAGAACGACAATATATTTCCAAATTAGCTTCTACTTTGGAGAGGTTTATTTGTGTACAGACATGAAAGGTTTTCAAGAGGGAGTTAAAAAAAAACTGAATCACATAAAAACAACAGATTAGAAGTAGCCAGGATGATGAATGATATCACTATTAATAACATGGATTGGAAAAGCATGTAAAAGTTTTGGTTATTATGGTTTATACCTGTTTAGTGAAGTGAGTAGCCATTGTATGACTTGGAGGGGAACCTCTATGTGGTAGAATTTCCAGCTATCTGCTGCTTTTACCCATCTAGACACACAGAGTGCCCTGTACGCACAGACACCTGTAACTGGGATTCAGTGGAGAAAGTACGGATTTCTGACTGGGAACACTCATAGAACATAGAACATTACAGCACAGAACACGCCCTTCGGCCTTCAATGTTGCGCCGACCAATATAAAAAGCAATGCCCCTCCAAACTAAACCATTCCCTTCTCTTCCATATACTTATCAACTAACCTCTTAAATGACACCAAACTTGGAGCATCTACAACTGGTGCAGGCAGGGCATTCCACTCCCAAACCACCCTTTGGGTAAAGAACCTACCTCTGATATCCGTCCTGTAACTATCACCCCTTAATTTAAAGCTGTGTCCCCTCGTGCTAGCTTTTTCCATCCTAGGAAAAAGGGTGGACAGTGATAGCCTATCTAAACCTCTAATCATCTTATATGTTTCGATAAGGTCCCCTCTTAGCCGCCTCCTTTCTAACGAAAACAACCTCAAATCCAACTTCAAACAACTCAGAAGGGAACAGACTGTGTTTCTGTGCACGAGCGTGCTGCAAACTGAGCTGGAGGATGCGTCCATGGGATACACTTCCCAGGAACAGAAATAGTTGCAATGACACATTTGTACTGCGAAAACAGCATTCCAATCTCCTGGAGTGCTTTTTTTGGTCACTAGGAGATTGATTCTGATTGCAGTAAGACACAGGATATTCCAGGAGGGTTGGCAACCTAAATGAAAATTTCACCAGACTTCAAAATCCATGGCCATAGAGGGTAGTGGCTCTAATTCTGAGGTTGTGAAATCTTGTTCTGGATTCCTTCACCAAAGGAAACAATTCCTTTGTATCTACCCTATCAGATCCCTAAATCAGCCACAATTCTACTAAGCCACATTAACACAACCTGTCCTTCTAATTTAAACCTTTGAGCCATGATACCATTCTGGAGAAGTTATGTTGCACACCCTGTAAGGTTAATATTCTGAAATGTGGCAACAGCAACAGATACACTTACTCCAAATGAGGATTAACTACAGCTCTGTACAACAGAAAAATCTTTATTATTTCTGAATGCCCACCTTCCTGTAAGTCGTTAGTGATCTATGTTGTGTACAACGAGTAAAGGACACTGTGAACTGCACGCCACATTTTACTACCCTACCTTTCTGTCCATGTCGGCTGCTGAACTTATCACCAATCTCAGGACGTCGCGTCTGTCTCAGCAGAATTTTAATTAAGAATGCATCTTCTGAGTTTGATGAGATCATCACCTTCTCGATATAAGAATCTGTTGCTCCTTTGTAGCTGTTATAGAAGCAACATTGGTGATGTTAGTAATCTGAGCTAAATCTGAACCATTCCAAGATGTTAGTCAACTCCACTCTATACTGTCCAGCACGATATGCAATCACATGAAAGTATTTCATTTATCCCAAAGTGTTAAGCAGCCAAAAGCAAAACAGACCGAGTGTGAGGATACAGATTACTCTCACTCTCAATAGGATGAGAGAAAGGACAATGGGAGGAACAGAGGAGTAACATATAGAACAAAGAAAAGTACAGTACAGGAACAGACCCTTCTGTCCTCCAAGCCTGCACCACGATGCCTGCCTAAACTAAAACCGGATACACTTACGGAGTCCGTATCCTTCCATTCCCATCCTATTCATCTAATTACTCCTTAAATGCCACTACCGTACCTGCTGCCATCACATACGCAGGATCAAAAAGCATTCATCGGCTGTGAAGCACTCTGCACTACCCCTGAGGATGTGAAAAGCGCTATATAAATGTAGTATTTTCTTTTCAATGTAAGAATTTTCCATCTGGATTTACAAAGAACAAAGAACCAAACAACATCCTTTTTCTTCCCCAAGGCACACTTCCAGATATGACCGAGGTTGGTGTTTAAACCTACGTGATTGGAACGTCGCGGAACTGTGGCTGCTGAGATTGTGCAGTTCCCTCTAGTGGGGTCTGTGTGACCGTCGGCATCGATTTATTCACCAACACTTGTCTGTTTTCCACTTTCTCACCTAATCAAAAAGAAAAGCAAAGTGAAAATAGTTTCTAGTCAGGAGCTCACACTGTACCATGGGATAAGAATGAAATCCTTCTACAAATCCCTCTTACTGAGTGATCCATTGCAATTCACATCAATAAGATTTATTCTAATCAACAGTTTTAGTTTAACACTAAGTTTAAGTTTATTTATTAGTGTCACAAGTAGGCCTACAAAGAACAGAGAACAAAAAACATCATGGGAAACAGGCCCTTTGGCCCAACGAGCCCACGCCACCACCCCAATGTTCCCATCTCTACCCGCGATCCCTGTCTATATTTATAGATCTATGGATTAAAAACCAAATTTGAGACAATTTAGGGAGAACGTGTTTTGCCAATTAGCCTAAGAGCACATCTTTGGGATGTGGGAGGAAACCGGAGCTCCCGGAGAAAACCCATGCAAGCACGGGGAGAATGCGCAAACTCCCACAGACACAGGCCCAAATCCATGTATCTGCACAGCACAGCGATAGTCACTGAGCTGTCGTGTTGCCCATCAGTTGGTCCAGGTCAAGCGTATACTAACGATGTGAAGCAGTAGGATACTCTCGAAAAAGATCCAAGAGCAGTCCTCTCACGACCCATCGCATGTATGCCCCTCGTCTGACAACAAGGTGGACCAAAGCATCTGTAGGATAAAAACAAATACATCAATACACTAACACAGCAATGAAATTATTGTGAAATTCTGCTAGTTGCCACATTCCGGTGCCTGTTTGGGTACACTGAGGGAAAATTTAGCATGGCCAATGTACCTAACCAGCACATCTTGGCGTATGATGGCATGGTGGTACAGTGTTTAGCACTGCTGCCTTGCAGCAACAGGGACCTGGGTTTGATTCCCGCTTGGGTCACTGTGCGGAGTTTGCATGTTGTCCCATGTCCGTGTGGGTTTCCTCCGGGTGTTCCGGTTTCCTCCCGTAGTCCAAAAGACGTGCTGGTTAGTTGCACTGGCCATACTAAATTCTCCCTCGGTGTGCCCAAACAGGCACCAGAATGTGGCAACTAGGGGATTTTCACAGTAACTACACTGTAGTGTTTAATGTAAGCCTCCTTGTGACCAATGAATAAATTTAAAAAAAAATCTTTTCAGTGTGGGAAGAAATTGGAGTACCTGGAAGAAACCCACGCAAATACTGGTGTAAACCCCAGATAGACAGTCATAGAGTCAAAGATTTACAGCATGGAAACAGGCCGTTCTGCCCAACTTGTCCATGCTGCCCTTTTGTCTAAGTCTCTAAGCTGATCCCAATTGCCTGCATTTGGCCCATATCCCTCTATACCCATCTTACCCATGTAACTGTCTAAATGCTTTATAAAAGACAAAATTGTATTCCCCTCTAATTTTACCTCTGGCAGCTTGTTCCAGACACTCACCATCCTTTGTGAAAAACCTGCTCCTCTGGACACTTTTGTATCTCTCCCCTCTCACCTTAAACCTATGCCCTCTAGTTTTAGATTCCCCTACCTTTGGGAAAAAGTATTGACTATCTAGCAGATCTGTGCCCCTCATTATTTTATAGAACGCTATAACATCACCACTCAGCCTTCTATGCTCCAGAGAAAAAAATTGTCCTTATAATCAAACTGTCAAGTCCCGGTAGTATCCTAGTAAATCTCTTCTGCATTGTTTCTAGTTTAATAATATCCTTTGTATAATAGGGTGACCAAAACTGTACAAGTATTCCAAGATGGTAGAGGCAGGAACCCTCACAACATTTAAGTTGTATTTAAATGAGCATTTGAAATGCCACAGCATACAAGGCTATGGACCAAGTGCTGGAAAATGGGGTTCAAATAAATAGATGCTTGGTGGCTAGCATGAACATGATGGGCCAAAGGGCCTCTTTCAGTGTTGTAAAACTTTATGACATATTCCCATCAAGTTTTGTATCATCAGCAAACTTGGAAATATTACATTTGATCCCATATCCAAATCACTGATGGAGATTATGAATAGCTGGGCCCCCAAGCACTGATCCCTGTAGTTTCCACTCGTCACAGCCTGCCAACCTGAGAATGACCCATTTATTACTATTCTGTTTGATCCACACCGGTATATTAATCTCTAATTCCACTTGCTCTAAACATTGCAGCCACCTGCCCCACCCTCCACCCCTCCCCGGCCATCCACTGTACTATAAAAAAGCTACAGTTTGTTCAACCTTCAAATTCCCCAGCACACCTCATCTTTCCTTACCTGGTGAGCAAATGCCGTCTGCATCTAAAATTTCATGCCTCCAAATTGGCTTCCGTGTAGCTGCATCGAGCATTGGACCCATGACCTTGTCAAAGGTTTGATTGGTGTAACGTTTAAGCGTACATTTTGAGTTCTTATACACCAGGCACCTGCCAAAACCTCGAAGAAAGATAAACGCAACAATTATTAGAGTCAATCACCCCACAGTTAGTCAGCGCCTAAAACTCTGACACACACCAAAATCCCCTCGGGGGTTTGTTCCTGTGGCACCGACGGACTGAGAAACAAAAGTGTGGGTGGGCGGGGTGGATAGTGTGGACAGGAATGGAGACGACGGGCAGAGCGTGCGAGCAGGGGCAGGTCGGCAATGGCAGACGGTCCATAGATTAAAGCGTCAGCTTTAAAAATTCCTATTAGGTCAGTTAGCTGGATGTCTCATTTGTAAATGCCAACAGCATCAGCTCAATTCCTGAAGCAGCTGAGGTTATCTGTGAAGGCCCCGAGGTGTGGTGACCCTCAGGTTATTTGGGACTATGGCGACTTTACCTGCAAGTCCGGTCACACGCGCTCTGTGGGTAAGATAAGGATTTAAATACCTCTGTCTAAAGAAGCCTTATTTAGGACAAGAGCATCTTCAATATCATAACCGCTGTAGCTCATCACAGCAACTGTGGCATTCTGCCCTGCAGGCAGCTTTTCAAAATCTATCAGTTCGATGGATTTAGTCTTCACCATGGGTTTCTGAGGATAGGCAAGCAGGTACATGAGGGTGTCAATGCGATTACGCTGGTTGTAGCCTATTGTACCTGCAGAGACACATAAATAAAGTATTACCAGTCTGTATTCCTATAGATCATTCTACACCAACACCCTTTGGTGATCTCATTCCCAGATGTATAAATTAAGTCAGAATGAGGAAAAAAAGCAAAGTCCTAATCCAAATCAGGGACAAATGAAAGCTTATCTTTCCTTGGTTAGATTTAATTCAATAATTTTTACCAGGGGTTTCAGTATTTTCCCAGTTATATTAGCTGAATTCATAGGTTTGTCTTTAGAATCATCTGCACTCAGAGAGTACAACAGCTGAAATTATCCACTTGTTGTCACCTACTGGTGTTAAATGTCTAGGGTGGCACGGTGGCACAACGGTTAACATTGCTGCTTCATAGCACCAGGCACCCAGGTTCAATTCTGGCCTTGGGTCACTGTCTGTCTGGAATTTGCACAGTCTCCCCAATATCTGTGTAGGTTTCCTCTGGGTGCTCCAGTTTTCTCCCAGAGTCTGAAAACCATGCAGGTTAGTGCATTGGCCATGCTAAATTCTCCTTCTGTGTACCTGAACAGGCACTGGAATGTAGTGACGAGATAATTTTCACAGTAACTTCATTGCAGTGTTGATGTATTTATTCACAAGTCTACTTGTAACATGAATACATTTAAAAGAAAATAATTGATCAGGATATTGGAAAATTGCTACTTCGTAAATAAATAAATCAGCAGGCAAATTTATGGACAAATATGTTAAATGTAACCATTTCATTCTCCCCACGGTTTTATGATTTATTTCCAAAACTAACCCACTGAGGCAGGCATGGGGGTTTCTGAAGTGAGAATTTGAGGAGCCCTTTCAATATTTTTACAAAACCCTGAAAAAATCGTCCACTTTGGCTCTCAATGGAGTCTGATTGGTACACAACTTCTGAAACTTTGAAAGTATTGTGAATGCACCTCGATCCTGAACAAAACGTGAAATTTATAACAGCAGCGAAAGAAATAATAACCATCAGCAGTTTCTGTGGAACTTGGGTCAGTGCAGAATTCCGCTTCAAAACTCACAATGAAGAGCATCTCAAAACACAAATCCTCAAATCTATAAGCTGAAGCTATAGTCGCTTTTTCATGTTAGTACCTTACGTTAAAATGACCAATTAGAGTTATTTTACTGCATTTAAGTGGAAATGTTGAGAGAGTTTTCCCCTTTCCCCATTATGCTGCAATATCTTCCTTTAAGAATACATCCAATTCCTTGTTAAAAGTTATTATTGAATCATTCTGCTCCCACTCCCCTGTCAGACAATGCATTCCAAAGATTGTAACAACCCACTGTGTAAAACAAATTCTGATCTTCCTTTTGCTTCTTTTGCCCGTTTCCAGGAGATATACAAAGATAATGTCACCAGACTAGTAATCCAGAGGCTGGGGCTAACACTCTAGGAACAAGGGTTCAAATCCCACCATGGGGGGGAAATATAAAGCTAATTTTCCTAACAGCGCTTAAAGACATTGTCAATTGTTGTGAAAACCCATCTGGTTCAGTCAAGTCCTTTAGGGAAAGAAATCTGCCATCCTTATGTAATCTGGCTTACATGCAACTCCAGCTCCACAGCAAAGTAGCTCTCAACTGCCCTCTGAAATGGCCTAGTGCGACACTTACTTTAAGGGCAATTAGGAATGGGCAACAAATGCTGGCCTTGCAATGACACTCTCATCCCACGATAGGATAAAGGAAAAAATTTTTAAATCATAAAATCTCTACAGTGCAAAAGGTGACCATTCAGTCCACTGAGTCTGCACCAATCACAATCCCATGTTATCCTACATATTTACCCTGCTAATCCCCCTGACACTAGGTCAATTTTAGCACGGCCAATCAAGCTAACCTGCACATCTTTGGAGTGTGGGAGGAAACTGGAGCACCCGGAGGAAACCCACACAGACACAGGAAGAATATGCAAACTCCAATAGACAGTCACCCAAGACTGGAGTTGAACCCCAGGTCTCTAACACTATGAGACAGCACCACGCTGCTCCTAAATCTCCCTATTTATTCCATTAAAAACCTCATGAAATTTGCAGGATCTTTACTAAATCTCCCCTTAATCTTCTCTGGTCCAGTCTCCACATAACTGGAGTCCCTTCTCCTATCATTAAAGAAATCTTATCAAGCGGTGCATTAGTTCAGCCAATAGTCAACACAGTTCCAGTTAAACGTAACTTCTTTTTCCACAAAGGCTGCACATTGTGGTGATGGTGCCATTAATCATAGCTATGCATTCAACCTGCTCAACATTTACATCCAGGTTTCGACAAGTCGCCCTGCTCGCTAACGTCAGAAGTGACGACAGGGCACCGTATCCAGGGAGCTGATTGTACAAGCTCAGGGTCTGGGCAGCTGAATACACCAGCCACAGAGAGGAGAAAAAACAGACAATGAATTGCAAATGACACTCCAAAACAAAAACACAAAAAGCTTCACACACAAAACCAACAATGGGACTCTGCATATATATCGATCTGCTGTTCTGTATGCACTGATCCTACTTAACTGTGTGTGGCAACAAACTGTTCACTTTGAAAATGATGTCAAACGGGGTACAAACACAGAAAGCAATTAGGAGAAACCTTTAGTGCTGGTCTCGCACCACTGACCCACTCCCAGAAAAGAACAGTAACAGAAACAACGCTCAAAGAAACAAACGCTCAGAATCACGATCGGAACAGAGAGAAATAAACTTGTCTTCCACAACATAACACAGATTTATTGAATTTATGCTGGGGAAAGATGGCCATTCAGCCATCCAGTTAAACTGGACCTTTCCAAATCCTATTTTCCTGCCTTTTCTCACCCCCCCCACATCATTTTACAATCTTCCTTTCAAATCAAATCAAATTTCCTTTTAAGATGAGGCTGCAGCCTCCATATCTCCTGTTTCTTATGATAATGTGTTTATTGCATGAAAAACCAGCTCTATGAACAGAAATTACCCCAATCACCCCCTTCATTTCAGCCAATGATAATTTGTAGCCTGTTTTGTTGTATCCCATTAACCAAGTGGTGTGAACAAACCCATACTATTCCCCTTCTCAAAAGCCAATCTTGGCAAACCTCTACTAGATTCCTCCTTTCACCTTTTCTTTCACCTTCTTTTGTTTCCGAGCCTTTCTTCCCCACTATAACTTTATTTTCTTCTGAGCTGAGCTCTTTGTTAAATGATAAATTTGAACAGATTGTAGCCAAACTGTGAGACAAGCTGAATGTGCTGGTCACATTGGAATGTAATTCAGAGTTTCTCCGTCGCCTTGTTTAAGTAAAAACTGCAGGGATTTCTCATAAGGTGAGTAGCTCTTACCCATGGCTTGTTTTCCCATGGCACACTGGTAGGTGTTCCTCGGAGACTGATTGTGGTGAGGATAGGGAATAAGCCCTGCACACACACCAAGGAGTGTAAACGGTTCAATCTCCAAGTGGGTAGTAGATCTGTAATAATGAGCAACAGAGTTAATTTCGGACATTTTTAACCAGAAAAACAGCATACAGAACAATCTCTAATACATTAGAGATCCAGCAGTAATGTATAATATTTAGAAATTTTCTAGCACATTCATTAGAATAATAATGAGAAGAAAAAGTAAAGTCTAGAATGGGAAGTAAGTGTATTAGGAGCAGTATTTTCACCAGCCAGTTTTGCTCAGATCAGAGGTGGCTCAGGGAAGATTTAATAGTTCATAAAGTGAGGGGTTTCACAGAGTAAATAAGAAGCAGATTTTTTCCAATGGTAGGAAGGTTGATAAGCAGAGGAGACAGATTTAAGCTCATTGACCAAAGAACCAAACATGAGACAAGAATGTCATTTTAGACAGCTTGGATGCACTGTCTGAGAAGGAAATTTAAGGAAGATTTTAATAGTAATTTCTCCAATTCTTTTCTGAAATATTTGAAGGGCAAACCATTGTCGGACTACGGGGAAAGAGGGAAGTGTGGGACTAACTAATTAGGCAGCTTGACTAACGAGCTAACCAGGCATGATGGGCCAATAGATCTCCAACTATGTGGTAAGGTCCCAGGAATAGCTGGTATTGATAAAGTGGCTTTAACATGAAAAAAAAATCTCCTAATGTGTTTCTTAGGTAAGCCAGTAGACCAATGTAAAATTGCAGCTCTATAATGCATTAATAATATCCATATTAAAGCACAGAGCAGATGAATGGATGGATTTGATATCAGATTAACTTGCACAAATGCGACTGTACGCAACACAGCTCTGCTTTCCCAGCTGACAGACAGTTACCAGATCCTTCCGTGTGGAACTCTCGTGTATCACCCCGAGAATGACCTTGTCAGAGACATGACTACCAATGTGAGAGAGGGTGGCATCCTAATGGTTGGGAGAATTTGGGCAACAACTTCAGACAGATGGAGCCCTGATGACAGTATAAGGAAATGGGCTGCCAGAAGCCCTGGTCAGGCCCCATCTGAACTAAATGTGCACAGCTCTGGGCACCGCACCTCAAGAAGACTATATTCATCTCGAAGAAACTGCAGCATAGATATATCAGAATGATTCCAGGTTACAAATGTTAAACTGTGAAGGCAGGTTGCAATAAATTGACTTTCTTTGAGTTTAGAAAGTTGAAGGGGTGATCCAAACAAGGTATTTTTGATGCTAGAGGTTCAATTTTTTTTTAATGGGGCATGGGCGTCATTGGCTGGACAGCATTTATTGTCCATCCCTAGTTGTCCTTTGGGGGGCAGTTGAGAGTCAGCCACATTGCTGTGGCTGTGGAGTCACATGTAGGCCAGACCAGGTAAGGAGGGCAGATTTCCTTCCCTAAAGGACAATACTGAACCAGATATATTTTTTATTGAATTCAAATTCCACCTTCTGCCGTAGTGGGATTTGAACTTGGGTTGCCAGAACATTAGCTGAGCTTCTATGGTTAATAGTCTAACGATAATACCACCAGGTCATCGCCTCCCCACAAGGGGACACAATCTTAAAATCAGAGCTAGGCCACTGAGGGGTGGAATAAGGATCACCTTTCACAGAAATGTGGAACTCTCCCCCACAATTGGCTTTGGATTCTGGGGTAATTTGGAATTTGAAGACTTGGATGGATAGAAATTTACTGGGTTGGGATATCAAGGAATAGGCAAATGGGAAATGAGCTACAGATCAGTCATCTGATAGGACAGAGAAACGGGCTGAAAGGTCTGAATGACTTCCTCCTCTTTGTGTGTTCTGAGCATTTTGCATCCAAGGCATGGATCTTTAAAAATGTTTTTTTGTAGAATTAACCAATTATACTTGGAAATGAATATTTTAGTGTAAAGTCACTCCTGCAGTTACATCAAGTGCAGCAGTCTCTGAACTTACTTTTTGATCATATGCTCATAAAGTGCAATGTAGCAATCATTTTCTTCATTGACATCGAGGTACTCCACTAATCCCTCGTGCAAGAAATCTTCAAAGGACCTGCAGACAAAGCATAAAAATTAAACCAACTATTGCACTATACAGAAACAAAATATGCAGATATTGACTACTTGAAGTATTTACACCCCCTCTCGAGACAGCTTTTGTTCCTTTATTTGTCCCTCGGAACTGATTTTCCCATAAGTACAAGTTAAAAAAGGGTGATTGGTTCGTGAACACGTTGATATTATTTCCTTTGAGTTTTCTGAGTTTATCTGGCAGTCCCAGGTGGTGGTAAGCCACTTGTCTGAAGCTATTTTTCAGTCAGCGAATCACTTCAGGAGATTAAACCACACGGATATGCTCGGAGATGAGCCTATTTACGGTGCTCTCATTTTCTCGGCGTTGAGTGTCTGTCTAAACTAGGCACATAAAACTAAGACAGATAGCAGTGCCTCTCCCACTTCACTGCTCCCAGTCTATCTATCACCCTGTCTGTCTCTGTTCCCATGCCTCTGTAACTGTAAAGCCACATTTTACCAGCGAATCAGAGGTTTCTCTACTTCAGTGGGTTCGTTCAAAATCAGCAACCCAAAAATATAAAAGATGTGCGGCGCAGGACATTGTAACGTTGAAACTGGCTTTGTAAAGCCAAAACATGGCGCAAGTTTATGCATATTGAAAGTGCCATTTGTTGTAACTCAGGCATAGCAAAGTAGAGGACTGCCTGTGTTTGCTTAAAACCATTTTTTTATTCATTCATGGAACATGTGCATCATTTATTGCCCATTCCTAGTTGTTCTTAAGGTGGTGGTGGTGTACCACCTTCTTGAACTGCAGCAGTCCTTGTGCTATGGGTTGACCCACCTGTTACATCTCTAACTTCTTCCATTTCTGCTAAAAAGTCATCGACCTGAATCATTAAAGTAGCATGGTGGCACAGTGGTTAGCACTATTGCCTCACAGTGGCAGGGATATGTGTTCAATTCTGATCTTGGATCACTGTTTCTATAGAGTTTGCACATTCTCCCCGTGTCTGCATGGGTTTCTTCCAGGTGCTCTGGTTTCCTTCCACAATCCAAAGATGTGGGGGTTAGGGTGACTGGTCATGCCAAATTGACCCTAGTGTGACGGGAATTAGCAGGGTAAATGAGGGGTACAGGAATAGGGCCTGGGCAGGATGCTGGTCAGTGTGAATTCGATGGACTAAATGGCCTCCTTCTTCACTGCAGGAAATGTATGATTCTCTCTCCACAAAATGCTGGAAATACTCTGATGCTTCCTGGCCTTCAGAGTATTTCCAGCATTTTGTATTTTATTACAGTTGGGGATCATTCAATCTCCATGTTGAACAGATATTTCCTTAAACAACCATTTAATTCCCTCTTCAATTCTGATTGAATCAGCATCAATGGCCTGAAGCCATGCTTAAAAAGTTGTCAATCGTCAGTGCGAGGGCAAGTTAAATACCTCATCGACTCATTTGAGTAAATAAGGCTTAAATTATCTTTGTCAAAGCTTAAATTTAAATTATCAAATTGTTTTATACTTGAGTTTATTGGTGAAAGCTTTAACTTGTTTGTACTGGGTTAACTTGTGAATTTTGGGTATGTTGATAAAAAGTCTTAAAATTGCCATCTCTTTCAGTATCAAAAACTGTGATGTAGCTTTAAGAACACTTGGTGTTACAGTTAGGACACACTTGGGCTCCAGTGAGTCTAGCTCAACATTAAACTACAATGCTGATTGGCCAGGAAGGTGGCACAAAGACTCAATGCTCCTTCCAGGGATAATGGTCAAAATATATAAAGTTATAGCTTAGAGGGGAAGCCAAGGTCACCAAACCGATTGGCTGGAAACTGGTCTGAGGACCAGATGTTACAAGGACCTGGGATTAAGAGGTATAAATTAAGGTAAAACTATTGTGGGAGCGCCAAGAAGTCCTTTTTCCATTGGTAAAGATTTGCAAATATTGAATTAGAATTCATTAGTTGTGTTGATCCGATGCACATACTTGGGTTAAATGTTACAAAGCTACCTCAATAAAATGTATAAAAATTGGGGCACATCATTGAGGTCTTTGCACTTACAGGGTTGGTGTCTGTCAAGAATATTTCTGGGATGTATTTACCCGCAGAGCAAGGAGCAGGGCACTTGCTAAGAAGTTAGCATTCGCGTAGGACATTGCCAGTCAATGGGTACTTATCATGAACTCAGGGGTTGCCATAAGAACCCAGTGTTAGGGATCACTCGTTCCAGTAAAAGACAGGATTGCCAGGGCTAAAGTAATTGATTTAAGAGTGTGAAGAGAAAACGTATAAGCTATTAGTCTGGCGGGGGGGTGGCGGTGATGGTGGTGATGGTTGGGAGGAGGGGCTGCGAGAGGGAGCACGAAGGAAAGACAGAGAAAGTACTCAACAGGCAGCTGTGAAGTGTGTTAGCTTCTGAAATTAAGGTGGACTGTAAGATTCAGCAATTAAGGTAGACTGGGAAGTTGAGCATTATGGTCTGCAAAGGAATCTGTATGCATGTTATAGTCAGGTTGGTTAAGCTAAAATCTTGAAGGATGTTGTGACCAGGTTCACAGAACCATGATCCCAGAAGTCCTGAGATCCACAGGAAAGGCACACTGACACATGTTGAACTTGTATACTGCACCAGGCATGTGAACTGATTAATGGCATCAGTATCAATCTTTATTGTCCACTATTCCTCCTAGTTTGCATTCTAAATTAGTGATTGTGCTTTCTGCCATCGTGGTTACTCATTGTCAAGAATTTTCATACTCTGGGGTTAGTACAGAATCCAAATTTCTACACCATGTTCTGCTTAAAAACAAAAACTGAGCATGTACATGGACTGAACAAATTCAAAAACAGAGGAGCTCTACTTGGAAAGCAATTCTAATTTACAAACCAAAAAACATACTTTAAACCCGGGATAATATGCTTCAGGAAAGGATGTCCTGAGGCATGGTACATTGGGGAAACCATGCAGACGCTACAACAACAGATGAATAAACAACACTCGACAATCATCAGGTAAGAGTGTTCTCTTCCTGTTGGGGAACACTTCAGCGGTCACGGGCATTCATCCTCTGATCTTTGGGTAAGCATTCTCCAAGGCATTCTTCACAACACACAATAGCGTAGAATCACTAAGTAGAGACTGACAGCCAAGTTCCACACATTGAGGACGGCCTCAACCGTGACCTTGGGTTTATGTCACACCATCTGTAACTCCCATGACTTGCGTGGGCTAACTGTTCTGGCTGGAGACAATACACATCTCTAAGCTGTGCTAACCCCCTCTACTCTCATTGTCCGTACTTTTAAGACTTGATTACCTGTAAAAACTCGCATGCCAATCATTATTTTGTAAATTGAACTTGTGTCTTAATGTGCCCTGTTTGTGAACTGAACTCCCACTCATCTGATGAAGGGGCAGAGCTTCGAAATTTAGTGGCTTTTGCTATCAAATACACCTGTTGGACTTTAACCTAATGCTGTGAGACTTCTCACTGTGTTCCCTCCAGTCCAACGTGGCATCTCCGCATTATAAACAGAATTCAACAGACTGATGACCTTCAGAGAAAAAAGTTTTTCTTGTTTACACTTTAAATAAGAGACTTCTTATTTTAAAACCACGTTCGCTAGTTCAGTCTCTCCTTCCAAGGAGAAACATCCTCTCCAAGCCTCCTCAGGATCATGTAATGTTTCAGTAATATCATTTCTTCTAAATTCTGATGAATACATGTCCAACAAGTCCAATCTTTTCTCATATCCCCTTCATCCTATGAATCAGTCTAGCGAATCTTCTCTGAACTGCATCTAATGTAATTACAGCCCATCTTAAATAAGGAGAACACAACTGTACCCCAAATGTGGTCTCACCAATTTCTCTAATTCCATATTCCATTCTCTTCAAATAGAACATAGAACATAGAACAATACAGCACAGAACAGGCCCTTCGGCCTTCGATGTTGTGCCGACCAAAATAAAAAGCAATGCCCCTCCAAACTAAACCATTCCCTTCTCTTCCATATACTTATCAATTAACCTCTTAAACGCCACCAAACTTGGTGCATCTACAACAGCTGCAGGCAGGGCATTCCACTCCCTAATCACTCTTTGAGTAAAGAACCTACCTCTGATATCCGTCCTATAACTCATACCCCTTAATTTAAAGCTGTGTCCCCTAGTGCTAGCTTTCTCCATCCTAGGAAAAAGGCTATCACTGTCCACCCTATCTAAACCTCTAATCATCTTATATGCTTCAATAAGATCCCTCTTAGCCGCCTCCTTTCTAACGAAAACAACCTCAAATCCTTCAACCTCTCTTAATAGGACCTGCCCTCCATACCAGGCAACATCCTAGTAAACCTCCTCTGTACCCTCTCCAATGCCTCCACATCTTTCTTATAATGTGGCGACCAGAAATGCACACAATACTCCAAGTGCGGCCGCACTAGAGTTTTGTACAGTTGCAACATGATGCTGCGGCTCCTAAATTCAATCCCCCTACCAATAAAAGCTAAGACTCCATATGCCTTCTTAACAACTTTATCCAATTGACTGCCTACTTTCAGGGATCTATTGACACATACACCAAGATCCTTCTGTTCCTCAACACTATTAAGAGCCCTACCATTACCCCTATACTCTACACATTTATTGTTCCTGCCAAAGTGCATTACCTCACACTTTTCCACATTAAACTCCATTTGCCACCTCTCGGCCCAGCTCTGCAACTTGTCCAATTCACTCTGTAAACTAAAACACCCCTCTTCACTATCTACCACACCACCAACTTGAGTATCATCTGCAAATTTACTGATCCATCCCTCAATACCCTCATCCAGATCATTTATAAAAATTACAAACAGCAGGGGCCCCAAAACAGACCCCTGAGGCACACCACTCGTCACCAACTCCACGATGAATATCTCCCATCAACCACCACCCTCTGTCTTCTATCTGCCAGCCAATTCCTAATCCAATTAGCTAAATCCCCCTCTATTCCACACATCTGCATTTTCTGTAGAAGTCTTCCATGGGCCACCTTATCAAAAGCCTTACTAAAGTCCATATATACTACATCAACCGCCTTACCCCCATCCACCTCTCTGGTCACTTGCTCAAAAAACTCAATGAGGTTAGTAAGGCATGACCTACCCTTCACGAAACCATGCTGACTATCCCCAATCAATTCATTTCTCTCTAAATAACTATAAATCCTATCCCTAATAATTCTCTCCAATACATTGCCCACAACAGAAGTAAGACTCACTGGCCTATAATTCCCTGGAAGGTCTCTCTTCCCCTTTTTAAACAATGGGACCACATTCGCTATCCTCCAGTCCTCCGGAACCACACCCGTAACCAACGAGGACCTGAAGATCAGAGCCAGAGGCCCTGCAATCTCCTCTCTTGCCTCCCAGAGAATCCTAGGGTAAATCCCGTCCGGCCCAGGGGACTTATCCAACTTCAAACCCTCGAGAATTTCTAAC
Organism: Sphyrna mokarran; assembly: GCA_024679065.1. Taxonomy (NCBI): domain Eukaryota; kingdom Metazoa; phylum Chordata; class Chondrichthyes; order Carcharhiniformes; family Carcharhinidae; genus Sphyrna; species Sphyrna mokarran. Next base: position 5,839,693 of record JAGIQG010000008.1, on the reverse strand, counting down.
ACATCCTCCCTATCTACTACAATACTTCCCAATTTGCAACCCTGTACCTCATTGCTCTCCATAGCTACATTTCCAGCACTCTGCGTGAATACCGAAGAGAAATATTTATTCAGTGCCTCACCAATCTCTTCAGCTCCACGCACAACTTCCCACTGCTGTCTATGACTGGCCCTAATCTTGCCCTAACCAATCTTCTATTCTTAACATATCTAAAGAAAGCTTTAGGATTCTCCTTAATCCTATCAGCCAAAGTCTTCTCGTGTCCTCTCTTAGCTCTCCTCAATTCACTTTTTAGCTCCTTCCTGGCTAATCTATAGCTATCCATTGCACTAACTGAGCCTTCAAGCCTCATCCTGACATAAGCCTCCTTTTTCTTTTTAACCAGCAAATCAACTTTTTTCGTACACCAAGGTTCTCTTACTCGACCATTTCCTCCTTGCCTGACAGGGACATACTTATCAAGGACTCGCAGCAGCTGCTCCTTGAATAAGCACCACATTCCAGATGTTCCCAGTCCCTGTAGTTCCCTAGTCCAATCTATGCACCCTAATTCTCTCCTGATGGCCTCATAATTACCCTTCCCCCAGCTATAACTACTGCCCCCAGCTTCATGCCTATCCCTATCCATCACTAAGGTGAACGTAACCGAATTGTGGTCACTATCACCAAAATGTTCACCAACTTCCAAGCCTAACACCTGGTCTGGCTCATTGCCCAGCACCAAATCCAATGTAGCCTCACCTCTAGTTGGCCTATCTACATACTGAGTCAAAAAACCTTCCTGCACACTCTGTACGAAAACTGACCCCTCTAACGAGCTAGAGCTATAGCTATTCCAATCAATATTAGCAAAGTTAAAGTCCCCCATCACAATTACCCTACTACTTTCACTCCTAATCAGAATTGACTTTGCAATCCTTTCCTCAACCTCTCTAGAACTATTAGGAGGTCTGTAAAAGACTCCCAACAGGGTGACCTCTCCTCTCCTGTTTCTAATCTCAGCCCATACTACCTCAACAGACAAGTCCTCATCAAACTTCTTTTCTATCACCGTGATACAGTCTTTGACCAATAATGCCACTCCTCCCCCCCTTCTACCTCCTTCTCTACTCCGACTAAAGCATTTGTACCCCGGAACCTGCAACATCCATTCCTGTCCCTAATAAATGACAACATTTCATTTGTCTTCCTAACCACTTGCTGTACCTTCATACTAACCTTTTGTGATTCATGAACCAGGACTCACAGATCCCTCTGTACTACTGCTTTTATATTTTTCCTGACAAAATGGACAAGTTCCCATTTTCCCAGATTATACACCATTTGCCAATTCTTGTGGCCAAAGCCCTTTGAGACTCCAATCCTCATTACATCCTCTCCCATCTATCTTTGCATCATTAGCAAATTTGGCCATGATACATTTAGTCAGCCCTTTCATCCAAGACATTTTGACACATTGCAAACAGTTGAGGCCCCAGCATTGATCCCTATGACATTCTACTAGTTACAGTTTGGCAAACTGAAAATGATTCTCTCTCTGCTTCTGGTTAGCTAACCAATCCTCTATTGTGTGTTACCACCAACCAGGTGCTCTTGTCTTGTACAATAAGCCTTACCAAACATTATTTGGAAATTCAAGTATATCACACCTACAGGTTCCCCTTTATTTACATTACTCATTACATTCTCAATTTCTACAAAAACCAGTCTGCAATGTTGGCCTTTATAGCAAGAGGGATAGAATATAAAAGCAGGGAGGTCTTGCTGCAACTGTACGGGGTACTGGTGAGGCCACAGCTGGAGTACTGTGTGCAGTTTTGGTCACTATACTTGCGGAAGGATATATTGGCCTTGGAGGGAGTGCAGAGAAGGTTCACTAGGCTGATACTGGAGATGAGGGGGTTAGCCTATGAAGAGAGATTGAATAGAACGAGTCTGTATTTGCTGGAGTTTAGAAGGCTGAGGGGGGAATCTTATAGAGACATATAAGATAATGAAGGGGATGGATAGGGTAGAGGTAGAGAGATTCTTCCCGCTTAGAAAGGATAGCAGAACTGGAGGGCACAGCCTCAAAATAAGGGGCGGGGGGTGGGGGGAGTTTAGATCGGAGTTGAGAAGGAACTTCTTCACTCAAAGGGTGGTGAATCTCTGGAATTCTCTGCCCATTGAAGTGGTGGAGGCTACTTCGCTGAATACATTTCAGCCACGGGTAGATAGGTTTCTGATAAACAAGGGAATTAAGGGTCATGGGGAGAAAGCGGGAAAGTGAAACTGATCCACTTCAGATCAGCTGTGATCTTATTGAATGATGGGGCAGGCTCGAGGGGCTAGATGGCCAACTCCTGCTCCTATTTGTTATGTTCTTATGTTGTGATTGGTTCAGTGATGCATATGACAACTAGTTTTGAAGGCAGCTGGCACCTATGAAGTTCTACCAAACTTCAGCAGCTGATTGAAGGAGCTGAAAAGGTACAAAAAGGAGCATTACAAAACTGAGCATTTCACAGAAAGGCAAAAAGGGTCAGCTACCTTCCAAGGTTACAAGGAAAAAAATATTTTATAAAGCTTATTCATAAATAAATCACAACTCGCAATTTGTTTTAACTTTTGAGCTAAATAACATATCGCTAAATATACATACACATACAATTACATAAATATTAATACAGTTCTAGAGGGGAGGTGGTGGCATAGTGATAATTTTTTAGATTTATTCGTGGGACATGGGCATTGCTGGCTGGCTAGCATTTATTGCCCATCCCTAGTTGTCCTTGAGAAGGTGGTGGTGAGCTGCCTTCTGGAATTGCTGCAGTCCATGTTCTATGGATTGACCCACAATGCCCTTAAAGAAGGAATTCCAGGATTTTGACCCAGCAACTGTGAGAGAACAGCAATGAATCTCCAAGTCAGGATGGTGAGTGGTTTGGAGGGGAACTTGTAGGTGGTGGTGTTCCCATTTATCTGCTGCCCTTGTTCTTCTAGATGGAAATGGTCATGGGTTTGGAAGGTGCTGTCTAAGGATCTCTAGTGAATTGCTGCAGTGCATCTTATACATAGTGCACACTGCTGCTACTGAGCATCGGTGGTGGAGGGATTGAATGTTTATAGATATGGTGCTTTGTCCTGGATGGTGTCAAGCTTGAGTGATGTTGGAGCTGCACCCCATCCAGTCAACAGGGGAATATTCCATCACACTCCTGACTTGTACCTTGTAAATGGTCAATAGGCTCTGAGGAGTCAGGAGGCGAGTTATTCGCCGCAATATTCCTTGTCTCTGACCTGCTCTTGTATTCCAAACATTATCTTGTAAATTGAGTTTGTGTCTTTATACGCCCCGTTTGTGAACAGAACTCCCACTTACCCGATGAATGGGCAGCGCTCCGAAAGCTAGTGGCTTGTGCTACCAAATAAACCTGTTGGACTTTAACCTGATGTTCTGAGACTCCTTACTGCTCTTGTACCAGTGTTTATGTGGTGAGTCGAGTTGAGTTTCTGGTCAATGGTAACTCCAAGGATATTGATAGTGGGGAATTTAGTGATAGTTATATCATTGAATGTCAAGAAGCGGTGGTTGGAGTGTCTCTAATTGGTGATAGTCATTGTCTGGCATTTGTGTGGCGCGAGTGTTATTTGCCACTTGTCAGCCCAAGCCTGGATGTTGTCCAGATCTTGTTGCAATTGAACATGGACTGAGGAGTTGCAGACAGTGCTGAACATTGTGCAATCATCGGCACACATCCTCACTTCTGAGCTTATGATGGAGGGAAGGTCATTGGTGAAACAGCTGATGATGATTAGGCCTAGGATGCTGCCCTGAGGGATTCCTGCTGAGATGACTAACACTCCACAACCATCTTCCTATACACCAGGTATGACTTCAACCCGCGGAGAGTTTGCCCGGTGATACCCATTGATTCCAGTTTCACTCAGGCTCCTTGATGCCATACTCTGTCGAATGCAGCCAGTATCATCACTGGACTAGCAATGCAGAGACCGAGGATAATGTTCTGTGGATCCTGGTTCAAATACCACCATAGCTGATGGTGAAATTTGAAATCAATAAAAAAAAAATCTGGAATTAAAAGTCTAATGTTGACCATTGTCGATTCTCAAAAAATCCAGTTGGTTCACTAAGATTCTTTAGGGGAGGAAATCAGCCATCCTTATTTGGTCTGGCCCATATATCACTCCAGATCCACAGCAATGTGGTGGACTCTTAAAATGTCCTCAGGGATGGACAATAACTGCAAAACCAGCCAGCGATGCCCAAATCCCATGAACAAATAGAACAGAATAGAAAATATTGTTCTAAAAATAAATTATATTGATTGTTGTGGATTAGAAAGACAGCTTGGAGACACAGAAATAAATCCCTTGTTTTAAAGTAATTAAGAGGCACAATTCTTAATTTATTCTTCCTGTATTTTAATTTTTTAAAAACCAATTTTATAAGGTTAGTAAACATACTTTTGAAGACAGAGATGTTTAGAACCTACCTCTGAGACGGATTCATGATACGAGAAGCAAAACAATTCAGAAAGAAGAATAAACCAAGACCTCAAAATGCAAGATTCCCTAACCCTACCCACAATCCCCTTATACACAACCACACACATTCAAAAAGGTGGATAATCAAATAAACCAATGGAAAAACTGCTCAACAGTTACTAAGTGAAGAAAAGGTCAGCAAGGGGGCTGGCCAGCAATTTCCTTTCTCTGGGGAAAGTACTAATTTGCCATCAGACAGTAAAGCTTGCTAGCAGAACAGATTAGCCAATGCTTACCCACCATGTGCCTCTCCCACTCTCCCCCTTAGCACCCAGACTGACCTGATATTGTTAAAGCCATTTCACAGCATGCATCCAAGTTATCCATTTCAACAAAAACATCCTATCAATATTATTAAATGGATATTGAGATTACCTGTAGCCTTGAGATAACTCTTCAATATGCTTATTTGTTACGGCTGGTTTTCCATTCTTCACAATGATGTAGGGCCTAAATGCAAAGTTAAGCAAAGAAATTTCCCTTAGAGAGCAACATTCTTTTTCTAGAACAAAGAATTTGGAGAGTTGAAAAAAAACATTGCAATTTCACTCCAAATCCCCAATACAAGGACACAACACAAGCACTGAGTAGGTCATTCAGCCTCTCCCCGCACCTCCCCAATAATCCTGGACTCCCCGCTGATCAAAATTCAAGTCTACATTCTCAAATTTTTAGTGCAATTACAAAAGGCACACATACCACTGAGTTCAGATACTGTCATGCAAATTGCTTTCAATTTCTGATTATAACAAATTGATTTGAATTTAAGTTAGGAAACAACAAAAACTGCACAATGTATCCATCTGGTTACTGTAACCAAAATTATCAAAATACCACTTATTATCATCAAAGTATCTCAACCTGAGTTTTCCGGCAAATCATTATAACCAAGAGCCAAAAGAGAAAATGCTGGAAAATCTCAGCACTTCCGATGCTGCCAGATCTGCTGAGATTTTCCAGCATTTTCTCTTTTGGTTTCAGATTCCAGTGTCTGCAGTAATTTGCTTTTTTTCCAGTGGTTATCGCCAAAGTTCAATGAGTAACACGCTTGTCGCCGCATCAGCAGGTAGTCACTTCAAGTCCCATTCAAATGACTTGAACACATACGCCATCTGACATTTCCAGTACATAAATGAGGGAGTGCTGCATTGCAAACGATATCTTCTTTGGATAAAACGTAGTTGAACCTCATTGTTCTACTCTGCATAACATCTTCAAAAGAACAGAATCGCCAGTGCAACTTTTATAACCTTGAGTTTATTTCAATTTTAAATTACATTGACTGACTTTTCCCTCCTACAATATCATTTTATATTTACCGTACAAAACAAAATCAGGAAAATGCGAGTGTACCGTCCATCTCTTGGTCAATATAGACTGTCAGAGAAAATGAGCGCAACTTGGAAAGCCTTAATGAAAATGAGCAGATTTATGAAAGTGTTTCGAATCTTTCTATTTGCAGCGTCTGACACGGGGACATGTATCCCGCATGCTCTAACACTATCACCGGAGCAACCCAGGAGGACAAAGGAGGGCATGCGACATCAGACCATCAGCAAGCTTGCTATTTGTACAGCAAGCTCCAGCAAGGAGCAGAAAATAAACAGTAGGTACTTGTATAAAAATAAAGTACAAACACTCGCCCAAGTTTTAATGAGTACATCTTAAAAAGTTAAGTACTGTATCGAAACAATGCAACCCCAAGTATAGTATTACAGGAAAGAGCCAACAGAAATACAATTACCACTCTTACCACAAAGTCACAACACAGAAATCGACAAGATCTTTCTTTTCTGGATTATTAGCTGGTACCAAATAGGATTAACAATGTATTTTGTGCTCTATTCACATGGCAACCGGGCAAGGGAAGGGAGTTTAACATTTTTCTCTTCCAAAAGCTGTGTATTTTGAAAAAAGCAAATAAGTTGTAACATTCTGCAATACATCCAAACAATGAGTCCGGTGGCTGCAGTATGAGTTTACTCTGGTTTATTTACCTTGCCTCTGGAAGTGCTATTATGTATAATAATTATTAAGGCAGTCAGTTAATGGCGGCCAACTCCTGCCTTAATCACAAAGTCACAAGTACTAAGGTAGGAATTATTTTTAGTCCAGGATTTAGCTTGCTGAGCTGTGACTCTCTTCTACTGGGGTGATATGGAATATACAAAGTTCTGGGCATCAAGCTCCAGTTACAGCACAGCACAGAAACTAGTATGTGACCTACCAGATTTATGAAGATGTTATATCCCAAAGAAGCCTCCTCTAAACATCTTTCATCTCATTAATCAACTCATTGTTCGAAGCTGGTTCCTTGCACATCTGCATTGGCAACTACATCCTCAGTTGCCTGGGCCGAACTCCAGAAGTCCCACCCTAAGCTTTTCTGCTTCTATTAATCTCTCTCCTACTTTAAGACATTCCTTAAAACCTACTTCACTGACCAAATTTTTTGTCGCCTGTTCTATTATTGCTATGTGTTTCTGCTCAGTGTCCATCTCTTTTGCTTAGAGATTAGCACCAAATCATCTTGGTGTTCTAATATTTTTTGCTATTATTAAATAATACAGCATAGGAGAAGATCATTCAGCCCATCACGCCTATGCTGGCAAGAGTTATCTGATTAATCCTACTCCCTTATTCTTTCCCCACAGCCCTGTAAAGTCTCCCTTCTCTTCCAGTTTATCTAAAAAATATACACATATAAACAGGTCACCACTGAATCTGCTCCCACTATCCTTGCAAAAGTAAGTTTGAAAAACATTTAAATCCCTAATTTTAGATTATTCATGCACCAGGCAGGAGTTGTCCAACCTGTGTACTTACCAAACATCCTTCCATTCTCAAATTCCTTCCATGACTAACTTTCATCTGTTTATCCACCAGCACAGTGGTACAGTGATTAGCACTGCTGCCTCACAGTGCCAGGGACCTGGATTCGCTTCCCTGCCTGGGTCACTGTGTGAAATTTGCACATTCTCCCCATGTCTGTATGGGTTTCCTGCGGGTGCTCCAGTTTCTTCCCACAGTCCGAAAGATGTGCTGGTTAGGATCACTGGCCATGCTAAATTCTCCCTCAGTGTATCTGAACAGGTGCCTGAGTGTGGCGAGTAGGGATTTTCACAGTAAGTTCATTGCAGTATTAATGTAAGCCTACTTATGACTAATAAGTAAACTTTTACTTCACGTTGCCTCATTTCTCCTTAATTCCCTGTCGCATGATTACGAGCACTATCAAATACTTTATGAAAATTCCAAAGAATGCACTGTATTCCATTGTTCCTGCCCTTCAATAGGACAAACAGGACACATTCATACATCGCACAAAGACAGTAACGCAGGGAGATTCTGCATGCTACCATTAGAATTAACACAGTATTGCACTTGAGAGTTGCACAAAATGCTTAAAGGCTGTTTATTGCTACCTGCAAAGTCTGCCTCCATCAGAAGAAATATAAACACAGCGGTCCGTCAGATTTGTGGAGATTGAAACAAATTCATTGATGTATCCTGCTCGCCGCATCAAACGGAAGGTTTTCACCAGCTTCTGATGGTCATGTATTACACCCAAGATATTACCTTTAGAAATCAGCAGAGGAAGAACGACAGGTTACATTTGGAATATATTCAACATCTGTCATTCCAAAATGGATTTCTGAAACAATCAAACAGAATCTCCCAGCCCATTCTGCCTGTGTTATCTCTTCAAAAAAGCTATCCAATTCAGTGTCACAAATTGTGGTTCAATCATAGCATCCCCACAGTGCAGGAGGCAGCCTTTCAGCCCATCAAATCTGCACTGACCACATACACAGATCCTATTCCCGTAACCTCATATTTAGCTGCTAATTCCCTGACACTATTAGTCAATTTAGGGTGGCCAATGCATCTAACCCCGCACATCTTTGGAGTGTGGGAGGAAACCAAGGCACCTGGAGGAAGCCCACCCAGACATGGGGAGAACATGCAAGTGCTGCACAGACAGTGACCCAAGCTGGGAATTGAACTTGGGTCTCTGGCGCTGCGTGTCAGCAGTGCTAAACCACTGCATCACCGTGTCAAGAAGACAGCATGCCACTTCGTTCTCAGGGATTGATAGGAATAGGGAATACATGCTGCCTTAACTCTTTAATGCCATGTCCCATGAACAAATATTAAAAAAATACACTCCTCATTGCCTTTGACAGTTGCTATCAAATCAGATCCCGCCATTCTTCCAAAGGATTCCAAATCATTCCAATCTTTGGAGGAAATTTTTCATTTCTCTTCTAGTTCTTTTGCCAATTATCTTAAATCTGTGACCTTTAGGTTACCAGCCCATTTGACAAAAACAATTTCACCCCATTTGATCTATTGGAACACTTCAATTTTCAACACCTGTAATAATTCTAGTTCACCAGTTAAGGGAAAAACAACAACAGGTTAATTTACAGGTAAAGTCTACACAGCAGCTTACAGCTGTTTCTTGAATAAGTTCTGGAACAGAAACACAAGCTTACCAGGGTGATTCCCTACTCTGTGCCCCATGTCTGCAGATTGATTCTTAAAGGTACAATTAAGCCTCTATTTTCTTTTTACTTTACTGGATGCGGGCGTCGCTGGCCAAACCAACACTGATTGCCCATTCCTACTTGTCTTTCAGAAGACAGTTTGTGAACTGCCTTCTTGAACAGCTGCAATCTTTGAGGTGTAAGCACACCCACAGTACTGTTTGACCCAGTGAGAATGAAGGAACAGTGATATATTTCCAAGTCAGGATTGTGCGTGACTCAGAGAGGAATCTGCAGGTACTGGTGCTCCCAGGTATCTATTGCTCTTGTGCTTCTGGATTGTAGAGGTCGAGAGTTTTTGAAAGGAATCTTGGTGAGTTCCTGCGTGCACCCCGTAGATGGTTAACATGGCTGGTTGCTGTTTCCTGATAATGCGGACTTTCTTGAGTGTTGTTTGGAGCTACACTCATGCAGGCAAGTGAACAGTATTCCATCACACTCCTGGTTTGTGCTTTGTAGAACGTGGAGAGGTTTTCTGGAGGGATGGGTGGTCAGGCGACGAGACACTCGCCACAGAATTCCTTGCCTTTGACCCATTCTGGTAGCCACAGTATTTATATGGCTAGTCCAGTTCCGTATCTGTCGATGGTGTTGATAGTGGGGGCTTCAGAAATGCTGGTGCCAAATTGTGATGGCTAGATTTTTTTTGGTCGGAGATGGTCATTGTTTGGCACTCGTGTAGTGTGAACGCTACTTGTCATCCCAAGTCTAGATATTGTCCAGGTCTTGCTGCCTTTGAGTATGAACTGTTTCATTCCAGATACTCACCACCCTCTGTGTTCCATTCTCAACCAGAGAATGGAACTCACCAACAATAATAAAAAAACAAGATGGAAAAATCACCAAACAATTAATCTGTATATCAAACAAGATGTGGAGTTGCTGACATTGGACTGGGGTAGGCACAGTAAGTAGTCTCACAACAGCAGGTTAAAGTCCAACAGATTTATTTGGTAGCATGAGCTTTTGGAGCACTGCCTTGAGGCACTCATCTGATGAAGGAGCGGCACTCCAAAAGCTTGTGCTACCAAATAAATCTGTTGGATTTTAACCTGGTATTGAGAGACTGAATAATAACAAAGTTGAGAAGATTTAATTTATCTGGGCAATTCCACTAATATCTCAGGAGTTATGGACAAATAGCTCATTGTAACAACAGGGAAAATATCATCAGCTTTCGACCAACCAAACAAAAGATTTGAAACTGTAAAAAAATTTTCCAGGAAAACAAAGCTTAGTGCGATTTGCTCTCTACTCTCATATAGTTGGAACCTGAAAACCTGCCAAGAAAGGAATCCGAAGGCCTTTGATACCAGCTGTGTCTGAAGGATTTTAGGAATATACCAGTGGGATTTTATACCCAGCACTCAAAAAAGAAAATGCTCAGAACAGCCTCCAATTTTATTCATCATCTGTAAAAAATGGCTCAGCCCACTTGGCCACATCACTGGAGTCTGTCATCGTGCCGACTCATCAGGTTACGCTGTGGTCAGATGGCAACCCAGGGTGAACTCGTGCCAGATCGTCAGTTAGAGAACTCCAGCTGGACAACAGACTCTGAAGCGACGTGAAAACATTGGCTATGGATAGGAGAGAATGGAGTGCTTTATCTGCCTCATACATCTCTATATGAGGGAGCGACTAAATCAAAGTTATCAGCTTGCTCTGTCACCTGCAAGGATTTGTAACTACGTACCGATGTAACGATGTACAAATATTTGGAAGCTAAGCTACATTTAAAGAACCAATATAGCACAGATGGTGAATCAGGCATTGCTCTCACGCATGAAGTAAGCTACTGAATTCTGAAAACTCAGACTGAAGATTGTCTGTAAGTTGCTGTGAGGAAGCATGTTAGGACCCTCACTCTCTTCCCATTCTCCTGTGTGGTGCTAGTGAGGATTATTCTATAGTATTGGTTTAAAGGCAGTATTTGGTGAGGAGTGAGGATGATGTAGTGGTCAACATTCCTTCTACAATCAACACAGCCAAAAGATGTCTTCATTTGTCAGTCACCGTATTACTGAAGATTTTTATATGGCAGTTATGGTTCAGTTGATAGCACTCTTGCTTGAGGCAGAAAGCTTTGGGTTTAAGTTAACTCCAAATACCGGCACAAAAATAAAGATCAAAGGTGCTCTTGGACTGCTGCTCTGTTAGAAGTTCTGCCTTCTGGATGAGACGTTAAACTGAAACTCTCTCTCCCCTCTCAGATGGATGTAAAAGATCCCTAGGCACTGTTTTTGGAGAGCAGCTGGGGTGTTTCTCTCTGGTGTTCTGGCCAATATTTACTCCTCAATCAAAAATCAGCACCATATGAAACAGCTTACTTAGCGACTGAGCTTTGCTGTTTTGTGGGACTTTGCTGTGTACAAATTGCTGCCATTGCTTTCAACTCTACAACACTGATTACACATCCTAAACACTTCAGTGGCTGTAAAGCACTTCCAAGTGTTTGGTGTTTGTGAAGGGCACTCTACCAATGTAAGGGCAATGCACCAGGGCAGGACTTACTCAGTTAATGAGAGGGGTTTGGGGAGAGTTATAGAGCAGAGAGATCTAGGGGTACATGTTCATAGCTCCTTGAAAGTGGAGTCACAGGTGGAGAGTGGTGAAGATGACATTCAGCATGCTTGGTTTTATCAGTCCGAACACTGAATATAGAATTGTACAACTTGAATAAGACATTGGTAAGGCCACACTTGGAACACTGTGTGCAATTTTGGTCATCCTTTTATAGAAAGGATATTATTAAACTAGAAAGAGTGCAGAAAAGATTTACTAGGATGTTACCGCGTCTTGATGGTTTGAGTAATAAGGAGAGGTTGGATAGACTGGGACTCTTTTCTTTGGAGTGTAGGAGGCTGAGAAGTGATCTTATGGAGGTCTACAAAATAATGACGGGCACAGATCAGCCAGATAGTCAATATCTTCTCTCAAAGGTAGGGGAGTCTAAAACTCAAGGACATAGGTTTAAGATGAGAGGGGAGAGATACAAAGATATCCAGAGGGGCAATTTTTTCATACAAAGGGTGGTGAGTGTCTGGAACAAGCTTCCAGAGGTAGTAGTAGAGTTGGATACAATTTTGTCTTTTAAAAAAGTATTTAGATAGTTATATGGATAAGACAAGTATAGAAGGATGTGGGCCAAATTGGGCAATTGGGATTAGCTTAAGGCTTTTTATATAAAAAAAGGTGGTGTAGACAAGTTGAGCTGAAGGGCTTATTTCCATGCTGTAAACCTCCTAAATGTTTCATATTAACTGTGAGACAGGATGGTGAAATAATTCAGTGTAAGCAGTACTGTAGAATTTTAAATGTGATAAAGTGCTGTATAAATGCAAGTATTTTATCATTGCTGCAGTGGCACTGGAAAGGAATAGACAGCCCATTGAATTAAACAGCTTAGGTGAAAGTGTATCATCTGTGCAAACAAAGAACTTACTGCAAGTGTCACCAGTAATATTTCAGCGTGGAATCTGCAATTTTCTGTTATTGTGGTGTTGTACGTATCTTATGAAATCAGTTTGACCATAGCCATTCTGTGAGAGTGAACAATACTTTGAACCATTACAGGTGCTCTATCTTGTCATTCACATTGATGTACTTGGCTCATAAGTACTTTAAAACTCTGTTGACTTTGGATATGGATTAATCCTTTTTCTTAAAGACCGCACATGAAAGTAAAACATTTCTACTAGAAGCAACGAGGTCAGTTTACCACATGTTGGTTGTGAAAGAGAAATTCTGGGTTCTATCGAGCAATTATGAAAATGCATCACTTCATCTCTTGACTGAAGCTCAAATTCACCCCAAACTGACAGAAAGAAAACAGATGTCTATTGTGTCAATTATAACCTGTCCAATGTCAACTTAGCTCCTATTCATAGAAATCTTAAAGTGCACAAGGAGGCCATTCAGCCCAGAGTCTGCACCAACAACAATCCCACCTAGCCCCTATCCCCATAACCCTCCACATATTTACCCTGCTAATCGCTTTAACCTATGCATTCCAGGACATTAAAGGCCAACTGAGCATGGCCAATGCAATTAACCCTCATATCGAGAAGGTACCAAAGATTCTGGGCTACTCTGCTAACTGTCATCAATGATTTAGGTCTAGCAGCACAGGGAATAGAGAAGAAATTTGAATATGATCCAACTCTAGAAGCTTTTGATGGTCTTCTCCATTACCACTTCCTCGATGGTAAATTTTTCTTGTGACACTCCTTGGGATGTTGTATTGAGCGAAAGGTGGTTGAGACAGACACGCTAGCATCAGTTAAGACTTATCTCAATAGTCATATGCACAAACTGGGAATAGAGGGATACAAACAGATATTCTAGTAGGAACACCTGATCGGTACAGGCTTGGAAGGCCAAAAGGTCTGTTCCTGTACTATATTGTTCTTTGAAAGGCTCAACTAGCAATACGAGTCATTGTCGAACAGATAACAAGTGGAAGTCACTGGCAGTAAGTGTGAACTTATATGTTCAGAGAACAAAAAGTAATAATTATACTTTGAAAAAGGGGAAAGTTAGGTGATGAGAGTGAGCAGGATCATTTGGGGGTTTAAATTCATGTTGGGAAAATAATAAACATAGTACTTCAGGTAAAAAGGAACACTAAAAAAGCCTTTTTATAGCATTAAGTATAGAAGTGGAACAGAAAGTAATAACATTTTCCTTTATACCAAGGGCTATAAGGTTGCAGAATTCATGACTGGGGTTAATGGATGAAACAGCAGCTATGTCGACATCGAGGAATAGGTTGGACTGGTTTACGGGAAATAGGAAGAATGGAATCTGGGAACAAGGACGACGTAGGATTAGGATAAATACCAAGCAAGCTGGATGGGCAGAACAGACTGTAACCTCGATGTAATGCACTCCAATGGTTGCTTCTTTGTATTAGTCTTCCAGATTTTAGTTACAAACAGGGAGATGCTTGCTTGGTGCTGCTAAAAGTGGCAGCTATCATTTATGCGTCAGCAGACATCTCAGAAATACCCTCTCAATTGGCTTCAATGTTCGCTATAGAATCATACAGTATAGAAGGAGGCCATTCGGCCCACTGACCACAATCCCACCCAGGCTCTATTCCCTTAACCCCACACATTTACTCTGCTAATCCCCCTGACACTAGGGTCAATTTAGCATTGCCAATCAATCTAACCTGCACATCTTTGGACTGTGGGAGGAAACTGGAGCACCCAGAGGAAACTCACACAGACAAGGGGAGAACATGCAAACTCCACACAGACACCAACCGAGGCCGGAACTGAACCTGGGCCTCTGGTGCTGTGAGGCAGCAGTGCTACCCACTGTACCACCGTGCTACCCACTGTATCACCGTGCTACTCCATCAATGCAGCCTGAAAGAAACAAAGGCAGAGATAGACAGGGCTTATGGCTACCTACAGTTTAACTCAAAGACAGATCAGCAGAGACATGGAGGTGGGTATATGCAACAGCAACTGTAGGGACCTGCCTCACAATACTCCCAGGCCGGAAATGGGCTTCGGCACAGGATTCTGAAACCAAGGGTTACCCATGGGCAAGAAAACAAGCAGCTGGATCCATAAATGATGGCACCGTGCCGTCAGCAGTGGGCTCATCCAGTCTCACCACAATTCTACGGCAGCCAAGGAGAGAAGTACTACCACGGCTCATTGAGGCCCTTAAGTGGGAAATTCTGCCACCACTGATTGATATAACAGGCATTAGGAGACACCTTCCTAATGTATGGAAGGTGGGCTTGCCTCTGAAATTTATGCTGACATACTAGGAGTCCACCTTTAGTGTATAATCCAGCCCTGGAGGTGATTTTGTAAGTCATCTTGCATTCACTGCAGGATGAAGCAGAGATGTATGCAACTCAGTTCGGATCCTTATAGATGTTGAGAAGAGTTACATTCATTGGGTTTGAGCCAAATTTGAATCTAGGTCCTTAGATTGAGAACAGACTTGGTCACAAGCACTGGGATACTATTAGGTATTACATAGAACAAGCTACAGTTTAGGCTTCTCAGGGCATTCTTACTAAGAGGTGGCATGGTGACACAGTGGTTAGCACTTCTGCCTTATAGCATAAGGGATCTAAGTTAGATTCCCAGTTTGGGTCACTGTCTGTGCTGAATCTGCACATTCTCCCTGTAGGTGGCAAATGGAATTCAATATGGATAAGTGAGGTGATTCACTTTGGTAGGAATAACAGGCATATGAAATATAGGGCTAATGGAAGGACCCTTAATAGTGTTGTCGAGCAGAGGGATCTTGGGGTACAAGTACATAGCTTTTTGAAAGTTGGCACCCAGGTTGATAAAGTTGTTAAGAAGGCGTACGGTGTGTTAGTTTTTATTGGTAGAGGGATTGAATTTAGGAGCCGTGAGGTTATGTTACAACTGTACAAAACTCTGGTGCGGCCGCACTTGGAGTATTGCGTACAGTTCTGGTCGCCGCATTATAAGAAAGATGTGGAAGCATTGGAAAGGGTGCAGAGGAGGTTTACCAGGATGTTGCCTGGTATGGTGGGAAGGCCTTATGAGGAAAGGCTGAGGGACCTGAGGTTATTTTCATTAGAGAGAAGAAGGTTACGCGGTGACCTAATTGAGGTGTATAAGATGATCAAGGGATTGGATAGGGTGGATAGTGAGAGCCTTTTTCCTCGGATGGTGATGACCAACACGAGGGGACATAACTTTAAATTAAGAGGTGGTAGTTATAGGACGGATGTCAGAGGCAGGTTCTTCACACAGAGGGTGGTGAGGGTGTGGAATGCCCTGCCTGCAGCAGTTGTGGACTCGCCTACTTTGGGGGCATTCAAATGTTGAGAATGTAACTCTTCTTCTCAACATCTATAAGGATCCAAACTGAGTTGCATACATCTCTGCTTCATCCTGCAGTGAATGCAAGATGACTTACAAAATCACCTCCAGGGCTGGATTATACACTAAAGGTGGACTTATGTCAGCATAAATTTCAGAGGCAAGCCCACCTTCCATACATTAGGAAGGTGTCTCCTAATGCCTGTTATATCAATCAGTGGTGGCAGAATTTCCCACTTAAGGGCCTCAATGAGCCGTGGCAGTACTTCTCTCCTTGGCTGCCGTAGAATTGTGGTGGGACTGGATGAGCCCACTGCTGATGGCACGGTGCCATCATTTATGGATCCAGCTGGTTGTTTTCTTGCCCATGGGTAACCCTCGGTTTCAGAATCCTGTGCCGAAGCCCATTTCCGGTCTGGGATATGGATGATATTGGAATAGTTTAGGTTAGAGGGTCCACTGGCCGGTGCAACATCGAGGGCCGAAGGGCCTGTACTGCGCTGTAATGTTCTATGTTCTACGTATGATCAGTGCAACTTGTGGGCCGAACAGCCTGTTTGTGCTGTCGTTTTTCTACATTCTGTGTATCTGCATGGTCCAAAAGACGTGCTGGTTAGGTGTATCGGCCACGCTAAATTCTCCCTCAGTGTACTCTAACACACGGTGGAGTGTGATGACTAGGGAATTTTCACAGTAACTTCATTGCAGTGTTAATTTAAGTCTAGTTGTGACACCAATAAATAAATAAAATGTTAAACATGATTGTAAAAATGCTCAAACGTTGGATCAAATAAGAGATGCCTACCGTTCAGAAATACAATGAACACATTTGGGTACGAAAGTTCTTCCCCACAAAGCAGATTTACATCTTCAACACCCAGATTAAAGGCAAGTTTGATTATGGGTCCATCCTCCATATCTGTTGTAATGTGGGTCATCAAAGCCAAATTCTTCACCAAACCACAAGCCTGTAACAAAAACAAAAGGAACAATGAATTTAAAATATCAAACATAAACGATCATTTACTTCGTAAAAGGAAGCAGATAGGAAACAAGGAAAAGACTCCTTGAAGTGCAGGAAGATGCAGGAGAGTTCCAGCCTGTGATAAACAGTCTAGATGGTTAACTTAGTTTCCTACTCTTAAAGTTTAGAAGATGCCAAGTGATCTCCTCCTCTGCTGCAGTATTTCAGGATTCTACAAAAAGGATCACTTTAGAAATCTGGACTGGTTATGGAGCTACAATACAGGAGCAAACCTCAGAATTCAGGCAATTTTGTAACCATTAAGATGGTAATTAGATGCATGCATGAGGACAAATAAAATTGAAAGACATGTACCAGTGATAAGGAAGGGCTGTTAAAAAAAAGATAATCAGCCATGGATATCTAAGGAAATAAATAAAGAAGGGTTTATTTGAAAAAAAATGCATACAAAGTGGCAAAGATTGGTGGGAAACTAGAGGATTGAGAAATTTTTAAAGGTCAACAAAGTCACAAAAAAATTATAAAGAAAAGTAAGATGGATGAGAATAAACTAGCTCAGAATATAAAACAGATAGCAAAAGTTTCTGCAAATATATAAAATGAAAAAGAGTGGCTAAAGTAAACATTGATCCTCTAGAGGATGAGAAGGGGATGTAATAACTGGAAATGAAGAAATGGTTAAGGCATTGAACAGATATTTTGTCACTCTTCACAGTGAAAGATAAATAACATGTCAAAAATTGAATACAAGGTGGCTATGGCAGGTGAAGACCTAGAAACTATTGTTATGAGGGAGCAGTTTTGGGGAAGTTAATGGGGCTAAAGGTAGACAAGTTTCCTGGCCTGATGGAATGCATTTCAGGGTACTAAAAAAGATGACAGGAGAAATAGTAAATGCACTAGAGGTAATTTACCAAAATTCACTGGATTCTGGGATGATTCCCACAGATTGGAAAACAGCAGATGTGATACCACCATTTAAAAAAGGAGGTAGACAAAAGGCAAGTAACTATATAGGCTGGTTAGCTTAACTTTGGTAGTAGAAAAAAATGCTTGAATCTATCATCAAGGAAGAAATAGCAAGACATCCGCATATAAATTGTCCCATTGGGAAGATGCAGCATGGATTCATGAAGTGCAAGATATGTTTGACTAATTTGGCAGAATTCTTTGAGAACATGACATGCGTAGTGGACAATGGAAAACCTGGAGATGTGGTGTATCTGGATTTCCAGAAGGCATTTGACAAGGTGCCATGCCAAAGGCTGCTGCATAAAATAAAGGTGCATGGTGTTACATACAGGTAATGTATTAGCATGGATAGAGGATTGATTTACTAACAGAAAGCAAAGAATGGGGATAAATCGGTGTTTTCTGGTTGGCCATCAGTGATAGTGGTGTGCCTCAGGGATCAGAAGGGACCGCAATTATTTATGATTTACATAGATGATTTGGAGTTGAGAACTAAATGTCAAGTGTCAAAATTTGCAGATGATGCTAAGATGAGCGGCAGAGCAAAGTGTGCAGGGGACGCTGAAAGGCTGCAAAGGGATATAGACAGTCTGAGTGAGTGGGCGAGGGTCTGGCAGATAGAGTACAATGTTAGTAAATATCAGATCATCCAATTTGATACGAATAACAGCATTATTTAAATGGTAAAAATTTGCAGCAGTACAACCTGGACTTACTTGTGCATGAATCACAAAAAGTTGGTTTGCATGTGTAGCAGTAATTAAGAAGGCAAATGGAGTTTTTTTCCTTCATTGCTAAAGGGATAGAGTTTAAAAACAGTGAGGTTATGTTGTAGCTATATAAGGTGCTGAGAAGGCCATACCTGGAGTACTATGCACAGTTTTAGTCTCCTTACTTGAGAAAGGATATACTGGCACTGGAGCGGGTATAGAAGGGATTCACTAAGTTGGTTCCGGAGTTAAGAGGGTTGGCTTATGAGGAAAGATTGAGTAGACCGATTGAAGAAAGATTCAGAAGGATGAGGGGAGATCTTATAAAAACATGTAAGATTACGAAGGGAATAAATAACATAGAAGCATTTCGGCAATTGTGGGTTTTAACAAAAAAAATGGTTTACACGCATCAATTCAAACTAAAAATAACAGGTTTTATTGAAGGAGATACTCTCTGCACTGCAGAGTACAAACAGACAGTAAAACAGCAGCCTCTGCGAATATCCAACCGACATCATCATCAAATCACGCGCTCAGCTCTTAAAGCAACCTGCAACCTTTTAAATATGTAACTTTCATTCCCCTCCCCCCGCTTTACTTCTGTGGTCATGACAACAAATTACTACAATGTTTTGTATCAAGTCAATAATTCTGTATATGCAGTACTATATACCATAATTATTATACACAGTCAATAAGAAAGTCAATCTTATTGACTATGCCTCTTTTATTGTTTATGATGCTCTAGAATTTTACAACCTTTAGCCCTAGAAGTAGGATTTGGAAATTCAGCAGATGCATCCACTCTTGGAACGGATCCTACATCATTCCTGTATGGTATAGTTGTAGAGACACAATCAGGCAACTCAGATTAAGTCATCCTTAATGTCTTTACAACATCAGGGACTAAAGAAGTTGATACTTCTGATTTGATTTGACTTATTATTGTCACATGCATTAGTATACAGTGAAAAGCATAGTGTCTTGCACGCTATACAGATTAAGCATAACATTCATAGGGAAGAAGAGTGTGTAGAATGTAGTATTACAGTCATAGTTGGAGTGCAGAGGAAGAACAACTTAATATCAGGTAGGTCCATTCAAAAGTCTGATAGCAGCAGGAAAGTAACTATTCTTGAGTCAATTGGTATGTATCCTCAGACTTTGTATCTTTTTCCCAAAGGAAGAAAGTGGGAGAGAGAACGTCCAGGGTGCATGGGGTCCTCCATTATGCTGGCTGCTTTTCCGAGGCAGCAGTAAGTGCAGGTGGAGTCAATGGGTGAGAGGCTGGTTTGAGAGATGGACTGGGCTTCATTCACAACCTTTTGTCATTTCTTGTAGTCCTGGACAGAGCAGAATCCCACACAAAGCTGTGATACAACCAGAAAGAATGCTTTCTATGGAGCATCTGTTCAAATTGGTGGGAGCCGTAGAGACATGCCAAATTCCCCAAGACACGGAGATTCTGAGAAACTGTTTTGAAATTACAGCAACTGGTCAGCATGGCGTCGCAAACTAGTTTATCTTCAGTTTAAAAAGTGTAAGAAATTGGATCTGTTTTTGCTAAGACTATAGCTGGTATCCGTTTCTCTCTCTTGGCATAGTGACAAATGAGTGTTGTTTTACCCTCACTCTCCATCTAGCAACTTGAGATTGTTATTGACACTCTACTATCTTTGAAGTTTCTGGAGATAATAACAAATTAAACATAGTTCTCAACTTTCTCTTTAAGAGTAGTAACGTAGGTGAACTTTGGATATTTGGACACAACACTAAAAAGCTGGTCACATGACATAATAATGGAACTTGCTCTTTTGAAACTTTCAAACAACGTTTCAAGGAATGCATAAATCTTTCGAATAATCCATTGGTTAATGGATGATAAAAGGTACAGATTTTATACGCTGAATATCATTTACTTTGAGATAATCTTGAAATGCTTGTGAAGTAAACTGAACCATTATCACTAACAATCTATTCCGGTTAACCAAATTTTGTAAACATTTCAAGTTTATTGATGGTTTATTCAGATGCAGTAGACATCATGATAACTTTAGGCCACTCTGAGTGGGCACCAATGATGACTAAGAACAAGTAACCCTCAAACACACCACTAAAATCAACATATAAATGTTGCTGTGGCATTATAGGCTCCTCCCGAGGGTATAAAGGAGACAAAGGTGGTATATTTCTTTTGCTGGTATGTAGTTTGGGAATTAAAGATACAGCAACACCAGTATCAATCTCCATCCTAATAGATTGTTCATTTAACTTCAGAATCACCCAGAATCTAAGTGATTCACCATGTA
Source organism: Sphyrna mokarran (assembly GCA_024679065.1). Taxonomy (NCBI): domain Eukaryota; kingdom Metazoa; phylum Chordata; class Chondrichthyes; order Carcharhiniformes; family Carcharhinidae; genus Sphyrna; species Sphyrna mokarran. The sequence continues at coordinate 5,818,789 of JAGIQG010000008.1, read as the reverse complement.
TGGATAAGACACTCAGTTGGACGACTTCATCATATTTCTAAACATTCTCTTCTTCACAGTCATAATTCTTTTCTTCCATGTTGCATCTTTTAAACTGTAGAATGCAACTTGTTCTTCTTATTGAAGGTATCCCAAATTTTTCTTCTGAATATCATTCTATGAGAAAGTTGAGTCTAGCCCAACAAGCTTCTGCAATATTAACCATTTTTCCACAATTCTTGCATTGACCATCCTTACTCCAGCATTCACTTGCTGAATGGTTCTTTTTTGGCACGTCTGTAACATGCTTGTTCCTGTTTTAACTTCCTATGGGCAGTTCCCAATTTGTGGATATTCATCCCTGCACCAAATTGTGAAGCCTCTCTAGTAGTCGGTTCCATCACCACTGCAATTTCTGCTGCTGTCTTTAAAATGAGTAAGCAATCTGCTTTAGATAATCTCATTTTGGACACCACAATCTAGACAACCTCGAAGAGCATCTTCAAATAACTTTTTGACTTGATATGATTTATTATTGTCACATGTATTAACATACAGTGAAAAGTATTGTTTCTTGCATGCTATACAAAGCATACCATTCATAGAGAAGGAAAGGAGAGAATATAGAATGTAGTGTGACAGTTATAGCTAGGATATAGAGAAAGAACAATTTAATGTGAAATAAGTTCATTTAAAAGTCTGACAGCAGCAGGGAAGAAGCTGTTCTTGAATCGGTTGGTATGTGACGTCAGACTTTTGTATCTTTCTCCTGAAGGAAGAAGGTGGAAGAGAGAATGTCCGGAGTGCGTGGGATCCATTATTATACTGGCTGCTTTGCTGAGGCAGCAGAAGCGTAGACAGAGTCAATGGGTGGGAGGCTGGTCTGTGAAATGGACTGGGCTACGTTCACGACCTTTTGTAGTTCCTCGCGGTCTTGGGCAGAGCAGGAGCCCATACCAAACTGTGATACAACCAGAAAGAATGTTACTTCTTCCTGATCATGTCACCATGAATAAATGTACAGAATCCAGGTAATTATAGAATCTTAACACACAGGGGGCTGTCACTTGGTCCACTAGGTTTATGCAGACTCTTAGAAAGAATAGTCTGACTATCCCCACACATTTGCTCTTTCTTCTTAACCCTGTAATCTTTTTACCCTTCAAGTATTATCGCTCATGTTGCTTTAACAATTTCAGTGGGCATGAGAATTTTCTAAATAACGCACAGCATTAACAGCCTCCAATCTAGAATATTTACCTCTCCCTCAGGAGTGTCAGATGGGCACAGCATTCCCCACTGCGATGGCTGGAGTGATCTGGGACCGCTCACTTTCCTGGTTTTTTCAAACTGAGAGGAGATCCTGGTCATCATTCCCAAAGCAGCAATGTATGACAAACGCGAGAGCACCTGAGTCACTCCTTGACGGTCCATTTTGAATCTTTTCAGAGACCAATTTCCCTGCAACAGACAAACCAATGATAATACTTTGAGAACAAGGCATTTTTCAAGATAAAGCCTCAAGTATCAGTTGGTGATGCAGCAAGCAAACCCTAACAAAATATGAAAAGACAATGTAATCATGCATTAATAGATTACTTTCTAGAACAGTAGATAATTCCTCAGAGAATCCCTGCATGCAGCAAGACCCAGGCAACACTCAGTCTTGTGTTTCTCAGAAATTAAGGATTCCCACCCTCCCCTATCATGGCTGACAGGCCTTCCATTGTGTCCAGCACATTTCCCACACTTCTGCTCTCAATCTTTTTCATCCTCCCAGAATCATGACGAGATTTCCCTTGGGAAATGGGACATAGCAAGGATAATGGGGCTAAAGTTCAAGATCAGCCACGTTTATATTGAATGGTGGAGCAGTCTGCAAACTGAGCAAATCGTTTCACTTCATTTCTGTCACCCTCCAGTGCGCTGCCATCACCAAACACACTTTTCCCTCCCCTTTTACTTTCCGATGGTACTGCTCCCTCTGTGGTATTGTGGCCCACTCCCCCCTTCACCTTCTCATGCAAGGCTTTGTAACACTTGCCCTTTTACCTCTTCTCAATGTCCAAGGCCCCAAACGCTTTTCCCAAGCGGAGCAGTAATTTATTTGAAAGGACATTGTATTCACTGTTCAATGTGGTTTCTTCTACACTGGGGAGACCAAGCACAGGCGAGGGGAGGTCAACAGCTCTTGACACCTAAGTAGCACGTAAGCTAGTATGGCATCAAGGAGCTCTAGCACAAAAGAAGATGGTTGTGGTGGTTAGAGGTCAATCATCTCAGTCCCGAGATATCTTTGCAAGAGTTCCTCAGGATAGTGGCCTAGGTCCAAACATTTTTAGCTGCTTCACCAATTACCTTCCTTCCATCATAAGGTCAGAAATGGGGATGTTTGCCGATGATAGCACAACGTTCAGCACCATTCACAACTCTTCAAATACTGAAACAGTCCAGGGCCAAATGGAGCAAGACTTGAACAATATCCAAGCTTGGGCTGACAAGTGGCAAATAAAGCTCACACCATACAAGTGCCAGGCAATAACGATATTCTAAAAGAAGGATCTAAAAATTGCTCTTGACTTTCAATGCATTACCATTGCTGAATTGCCCCATTATCAACATCTTGGAGGTTACCATTGACCAGAAACTGAACTTGATCTTGATATAAATACTGTCGCTACAACAGCAGGTCAGAAATCCTGCGGTGAGTAACTCACTTCCTGGCTCCTCAAAGCCTGTCCACCATCTACACCCACAAGTCAGGAATGTGATGGAATACTCTCCATTTGCCTGGATGGACGCAGGTCCAACAGCACTCAAATTTTACACCATCCAGGACAAAGCAGCCCACTGATTGGCTCCTCATCCACACATTCAACATTCACTCCCTCCACCACTGACACACAGTGGCAGCAATATGTACCATGTACAAAATGCATTGCAGGAACTTCACCTAGGCTCCTTAGACAGCAACTACCAACTCACAATCTCTACTATTCAGAAAGACAAAGGCAGCAGACACATGGGATCATCACTACTGGGAGCTCCAGTTCAAACCATTCATCACCCTGACCTGGAAATATGTCACCATTCCTTCATTGTCACAGATTCCTGCATAATCCTGAAATTCCCTTGCTAACAGTGTATCTATACCACATGGACTACAGAGGATCAAGGCAGCAGTTGACCACAACTTCTCAAGGGGCAATAGGGATCATAGAACCCCTATAATGCAGAAGGAGGCCATCTGGCCCATCAAGTTTGAACCGACAACAATTCCACTTATCCCCATAACCCCACATATTAACCCTATTAAATTCTCTGATTGGCAATTTAACTTGGCCAATCCACCTAACCTGCACATCTTTGGATGGGTAATAAATGCTGGCCTTATCACATCCCATGAATGAATAAAAGAACGTTGGGTGACTGTTTTGCAGAACCTTTCCTTTTAGTTCATTAGTATGATCCTGAGCCTCCGCTGGCCTGTCATTGCTCTGACATCTCTGTCCTTGGCCTGCTGCGCTGTTCCAATGAAGCTCAACACAAGGAGCAGTACTCACCTTTCAATTAGACACTCTACAGCTTCTGGGACTCAACAATTTCAGACCATAAATTCTGACCCCATTTGTTGTTTTTCTTTGCAGCGTTTTAATGATTGTCTCGATTTGATTTCAGACAGCAGCACAGCTGTTACTTCTGTTTCCTTTCTTGCCCATCACCATTCATTCCCTTTGGACCCGGAAGACTTCTGCTATTCAGTCTCTCCCATCTTCAACTGTATTACAGATCTTTCTTTTCCCCTGACCAAAACCTATTACAAATCTAACTTTCGCCAGTTCTGATGAAAGGTCATCAACCTGAAAGGCTAACCCCATTTCTTACTCTGTAGATGCTGCCTAACCTGCTCCGGTGCTTTGTTTCTATTTCAGATTTCAGCATCAGCAATATTCTACTTTTCCCAAAGTTTTGGCAAGATTGGCATTTATCGTCTGTTCTAGTTGCCTTGACGGCATGGTGGGAAGCCTTCTTGATGTCTGGTACAATGAAGTACCTTGTTATGCCACTTCTGAGAAAAAAAAAAATCAAACACTTTTAAACAAAAGATGGAGATGCTGGCTTTGGGCTGAGATGGGCACAGTAAGAAGTCCAACCAGTTTATTTGGAGTTTTCAGAGCACTGCTTCTTCATTAGGTGGATGGAGCTAGGTTCACAAACATGGCAATATTTGTACCATTTGTACCCACGGCATATTTGTACCTGCTGTACCAGTTTATACCTGTAAAGACTTGCATTCCAACCATTTTTCACATTCCAATCTTGCAACTGTTTCTTTGTCTATCTATGTCGTGTTTGAGCAACCTACCTCTCTGCTCACCTGATGAAGGAGCAGTGCTCTGAAAGCTCATGATTCCAAACAAACCTGACGCTGTGAGACTTCTTACTTTTAAACAAGGTTGAGAAATAAACAAAACTCAAAAGCAACTTTAGACTTCAGCTGCACAGGAACAGAAGTGCTTACTGTTGAGATGGCGTTAACCATGCCGTTCGTGATCTGGTCTTGCCGCATGTGTTTCACGACATCGAACTGGGCTGCTCGCTGCTTGGGGATTATCTGATCCGCAATCTTCTTCAACTCTGAATTAAACTTCTTGAACAAGTCTTCAAAGAGTAGAGAGAGAAGCTGTGGAACGGGAGAGGAAAGAATCAATGAGGAGTTGAGTTTAATAGGAGAGAGGGATGTAGTACCCACGATAACATTCATATCAGGTTTCACTTTGGGTTTCAATAAATCTGGTAATGTTTTGGAATTAATTCACCCATCTGCAAACAGCACGTCAGTGGCATTTAATATACATGGAAAACAATTACATATTTAATATAGAAATTATGCTTCCTGAATGTACCATCGCTAATTAGCTTAATGTCAGGGAATTCTAATTAGGTACCTTGAAATCCCCGTTTATCTTTGAAGCCTTCTGAGTGCCAAATTCTCCTTTCACACAATCTCGTTGTGAATTTAAAGACAGAGGGCAGATTTAATTACATTATCAGAGAGAGTAGGATTAGACAATCTCCAAAGTCAATGTTTTATTCTTTTGTCACTGGGGAAATCCCTTGCTTTCCAGGGAGCCCAGATTTTGGGACTGTTCCATATCTCTCACCAACAAAGCAAGCAGCATTAGGGACAGAAACTGATGACAAAGAATAGAGGAAATAATGAACACATTAAAAACACAGAATATTAAGGTGAAAGATTAAGCCGGAAAACTGGCAGATTTTACAAACACCTCCACTGGCTCAAAGCCTACCAAATCTCAAGTGGTTGACGGGCTTAGGCAGTACTATGGAACTGAGCTGACTGTTAACCGCTCCATTCTTATCTACAAGGCAACGCAGATTCAGATTTCCTCTATCCCATGTGGTGTGGAATTAAAACCCATTGTCTCCACAATTTTGAACACAGAGTTCTTTGTTTCATTACATTCCTAATATAGAAGCCAGGCCTCCCCCTTTGGACCATTCATTGCAGTCTCGTGCCTTATCCCTGAGGAATTGAGAAAGTTAAGTTTGCATTCTAACTTCAAAATGACCATACCTAAAAAGTTTGAAACCAACAGCCAGACTATGAACAGTGACAATTATTAAACAATTGATAGAAGTACTAAATTTTATACTGGAATTAAATATTTAGCCTTTCTTCTCGATCCAGATAAGTTATAGCTAACAAAGTTTATGAGTTTGACCATTCACTGACAAAACAAGAGATAAAATTTAATTTTCTTTCTTTTGATGCACTAATGTCTCTGACGTATGTATAGTAGGAAGTCTCACAACACCAGGTTGTGCTGTTGTGCCCATCCCAGTCCAATGCTAGCATCTCCACATCTGGAGTAGTATCTCATATGCTTGAGGGGAGGGGAAGGTGCCTTCAAGAACACTCGGAACCTACTGATAGGGAGGTGTGAACAGCAGTGTGAAAGAGGGATCCATCTTTCCCTCTCCCTCTCTCCACCTCCTCCTCCTGTGAAAAGCCAGGAAATTCCTTAGCTATTCCTTAGCATGTACAGCCATTTAGCTGAGGCTTGCTGTAAATTTGATTGCACACAAGGCAGGGTTAGGAGGGTCAGCACACATCAGGGGTTGGTATGAGTCAGGACTGCAGTGCATCAGGGGCACCACTGTGGCACAGCAGTTAGCACTTCTGCGTCACGGTGTCAGGGAACTAGGTTCAATTCCGGTTTCAGGTCACTTTCTCTGTGCTCCCTGTATCTGTGCAGATTTCCTCTGGTGCTCCAGTTTCTTCCCACAGTCCAAAGATGCGCCGGTTAGGTTGTTTGGCCATGGAAAATTGACCTGAGTATGAGGAGGACTAGATAGGGTAAATGTATGGGGTTATGGGGATAGGGAAGGATTGTGGTTCGATGGGCCAAATGCCTCCTTCTGCATTATAGGATTCAATGGAAGATGGAGATCAATTCAGAATGTGCAAGCAGTGTGCAAATTGGAACGTGCTGGTGGCAAGGCTCGGGCTGAAAGTGTGCTGAGGGAATACAAGTGAGGTGGGGTGGTGGGCAGAGAAATCAGAATTGGAATGTGACGGGAAGATGGGCATGATTGCTGCGGGGTGAGATCAGGGCAGCGTTACATTGCCACTAGAGATTTTGGATGTGATTAGATGGAGCGGCTTGGATTGCATGTCTTTATCAAGTCATGGTGCACTGTAGGGCAATATGCAGAATGTACAAGGAGCACAAGGTATACTTAGCAGGACCAGCACCAGTATCCAAGTGGGGAGGTTTACTAGTGCTGTTGGAAAGAGTTTAAATCATCTTGACAGAGGGATAGGAACCCAAAAGGGAGCTCGGACAGGAGAGAAACAAAGTTGGTAGAGAAAAAAATAAGTACAATTGGAAGACAGCGAGACAATAGCCAGCATCAAATAGGGTGAAAAATAAAAAAATGTTAAAAGGCAGAATTAAATACACTGATTGCAATAAGGCAGATGAATTAATGACACAAATGCAAGTAGATGATCGAATTATGGAGACATGACTGCTGAGTGACAAAGGTCACAAGCTGAATATTTAAGGGTATCGGACATTTAGGAAGGGCAGGTCAAAAGGAAAGAAAGGTGGACTAGCACTGTGAAACTATCTGATCATTACAGACTTTGGCAGGAGTTATTTATGGGCCACTGAAAAACAGTGACAATAGAAGGCATGGTATAAATCAGGACATTATAGGCGCACGTAACAAGGGCCATGCAGTAATCATGGAGGACTTAAATTTACATCTAATCATAATTAGCATTAATGGTGTAGAGGATGAATTCCTGGAATGTAGACAATTTCACAATATTATAGAATTGTTACAGTGCAGGAGGAGGCCATGTGGCCCATCATGTTTGCATCTGCACTCCAAACAAGCATCATGACTATGTGCCATTCCCCTGCCCTGTGCCCCTGCACGTTATATGAATGGAAAAGAATTATCCAACGTCCTCTCGAATGCCTCAACTTGTACCCGTGTCCACAGTTCCAAGCAGTGCATTCCAGATCTGAACCACTCACTGCTTGAAAGATTTTCCTCACATCTCATTTGCTTTTTTTTTTTGCTAATCATTAAGTTTACGCCCTCTCAATCTCGGTCCTTTTAGCAGCAGGCTCAGTTTCTCATTATCGAGACATAGGGAGCAGAAGTAGGCCATTCGGCTCACTGAGTCTGCTCAGGACACTGGGTTACATTGAATCGCTATGGGTAGATTGGAACACAGGATTTGAAGGAAATGGTCACCTGTTACAAAAGACCATCCAAAGAGGAATGGTAAAATAATGATCACATAAGGGAAAAGGCTGGGGGAGATGGAAGAAATGCAGGGGCAACAAAACTCACCTGTCCAGCCAGTTCAAGACGCTTATTGCCATAATAATCACGGTCATCGACTTTGTTCGCTCCTTGGGCTAGAATTACCCTGCGTACCATGACAGCCGTGTAGATGCACTTTGCACGGAAGTTGAATTCTTTGACCTAGACAAAGAACAAGTCTTCATTTATATAGCATCATGAAGATGTTTTAAAGTACTTTAGAACAAATGAGCTAACTCCTGAAATACAGTCCTCGGTGGGAAATAATTGTAGAGAGCATGGGGGCACGAAATTATCAATTATGAGTTGGAAGCATACAACAAAAGAATAAGGCCATTCAGCCCATCATATCTGTGCCAGCTCTGTGAAGGAGCTACCAGTTGGTCCGACTCCTCTACCCCTTATCCCACAACATTGCAATTTCCGCATTTATCTCATTTTCTCCTCAAACCTATTCAACTTGTTTCCACTACCATTTCAGACAGAACGTTGCAGAAAAAGAAACTCTCCTCTCCCCAGTCTGATTTTCTAACCAATTACCTTAAATCTGTGCCCTCTGTTTACCAACCAACCATTGGAAGCAATTTCGCTTCATTTATTCTTCCAAAATCGATGTTAAGGTAAAAGTTTATTTATTAATGACATAAGTAAGGCTTATGTTAACACTGCGATGAAGTTACTGTGAAAATCTCCTAGTCACACACTCCAGTGCCTGTTTGGGCACACTGACGGAGAATTTAGCATGGCCAATGCACCTAATCAGCATGTCATTTGGACTGTGGGAAGAAACCGACACACACATGCAGAACATGGAAACTCTACAGTGACCCAAACTGGGATTTGAATCCGGCTCCCTGATGTTGTGAGGCAGCAGTGCTAACCACTGTACAACCTTATGTTTCCAGTTATGGGATGAATGTTGATCAGGATAGGACAGAGTGCTGTTCTACCTTTGGGCACAGCTTTTGATAACTGAGCACTGCTTAATGCATGATTCTACTCTTCAGCTAAGCTGCTTCTTGTGGGTGGTTGGTGACAGTAAAATATTTTAGAGCCACGTATACAAGCAATCGTAATATTTTCACACATTATAAGAGAATGCTCTGACCAGTGAAAATATTTATCATAAAGTCATAGAGGTTTGCTGCACGGAAACAGGTCCTTCAGCCCAACTTGCCCATGCTGCCCTTTCTCTTAAACCACTAAACTAGTCCCAATTGCCCGTATTTGGCCCAGATCCTTCTATATCCATCGTACCCATGTAACTGTCTAAACGCTTTTTAAAAGACTAAATTGTACCCGGCTCTACGAACACATCTGGCAGCTTGTTCCAGACAATCACCACCCTCTGTGTGAAACAAGTTCCTCTCTGGACACTTTTGTAACTCTCCCCTCTCATCTTAAACCTATGCCCTCTAGTTTTAGACTCCCGTACCTTTAGAAAAAATATATTGACTATCTAGCTGATCTATGCTCCTCATTAATTTATAGACCTCTATAAGATCACTCCTCAGCCTCCTACGCTCCAGAGAAAAAAGTCCCAGGTCTATTCAGCTTCTCCTTATAATTCAAACCATCAAGTCTTGGTAGCATCCTAGTAAATCTTTTCTGCACTCCTAGTGAAATAATATGCTTTCTATAATAGGGTGACCAGAACTGTACACAGAATTCCAAGTGTGGCCTTACCAATGTTATGTACAACTTCAACAAGATGTCCCAACTCCTGTATTCCATGTTCTGACCAATGAAACCAAGCATGGTGAATGCCTTTTTCGCTACTCTGTCCACCTGTGACTCCACTTTCAAGGAGCTATGAATATGTACCCCAGATCTTTTTGTTCTGTAAATTCTCCCAATGTCCTACCATTAGCTGAGTAAGTTCTGCCCTTGTTCAATCTACCAAAATGCATCACCTTACATTTGTTTAAATTAAACTTCATCCGCCATTTGTCAACCCACTTACCAATTGATCAAGATCCCGCTTCAATTGGAGATAACTTTCTTCACTGTCCACTATGCCACCAATCTTAATGTCATCTGCAAACTTACTAACCATGCCTCATCCTTTTCTCATTCAGATCATTTATATAAATGACAAATAACATTGGACCCAGCACTGATCCCTGAGGCACACCACTGATCACAGGCTCCAGTTTGAAAAACAGCCCTCTATATCCATCCTTTGGCTTCTGTCAAGAACCAGAGTGAACTGCATTTACCCCAGTCCAACGCCAGTATCTCCACATTCTGTCAAGAAGCCAATTTTATATCCATTTAGATACCTCACCCTGGATCCCGACAGGTTTAATCTTATGCAATAACCTACCATTTGGTACCTTGTCAAAGGCCTTGCTAAAGTCCACATAGTCAACATCAACTGCAATGCCCTCATCTACCTCCTTGATTACCCCTTCAAAAAGCTCAAATTTGTGAGACATGATTTTCCACTTATCAAGCCATGCTGACTATCCCTAATCAATCCTTACGTTTCTAAATATCTAGAGATCCTGTTTTCTAAAATACCTTCCAACAATTCACTCAGCACAGATGTGAGGGTCACTGGTCTGTAGTTCCCAGACTTTTCTCTGCAGCCTTTTTTAAACAAAGGCACAACATTTACCACTCCCCAATCTTCAGGCATCTCACTCGTGACTATCGATGATTTAAATATCTCGGCTAGGGAACCTGCAATTTCCTCCTTAGCCTCCCACAATGTCCTGGGATACACTTCATCAGGTCTCGGGGATTTATCTACCTTGATATGCTTTAAAACTTCCAGCACCTCCTTCTCTGTAATAAGTACGCCCCTCGAGACACCACTATTTCCCCAAGTTCCCTAACATCCATGCTTTTCTCAACAGTAAACACCAACGAGAAATATGCATTTAGGAACTCGTTCATCTCTTGTGGATCCGCACATAGATGACCTGTGCTGTGCAAAACAATGGATTTTAAACCAACCATTCCCAGAGCTTTCCTTAGAGAAGTCATAATAGCTCCTTCTGGACAAAATTAAAACAAAGATTAACAGAGAAATGTTCTTCTCTCAAAGGGTCTTTAGGAATGTACAATTGCCTTCCTCAAGGAGCAGCAGGGGCTGGGTTCACAGAATCTATCCAAGGAGATTGAGATTTTTGACAGATGGAGGACTCAAGGGTTAAGAGGGAAGACGGCAAAGTAGAGTTGAGACAACAACCAGATTGGCCATCATCATATTGAATGATGGAGCAGGCTCGAAAAGCTGAGCAGATCACTCCCAAGTTCTACATTGACCACAATCAAACAACATTTGGACACAAAGCAACATAAGGAAAGCTGACTAAAAGCTTGTTCAAAAAAAGGTAGATTTTAAGAAGTTATTTAAAGGAGGAGGTCAAGGGGATTTGAGAGGGAATTCCAAGCTTAGGATCCATCAGTTGATATTATGCTAACAAACAGTGCAGCAATGAAAATCAAGAACTTGCAAGAACTTAGCAGTGGAGATGCACAGAGACCTCAGAAGTTTGCAGAGCCAAAGGGGATTAGAGGAAGTGATGAGGTCATGGAAGGATTCGAACAGGGTGGGAGAATATTAAAATCAAGGCATTATCAGACCGGTTTGAGGAGTCTGGGTCTATACTCAATGGAGTTTAAAAGGATGAGAAGGGATCTAATTGGAACTTACAGAATACTGAGAAGCCTAGATAGACTGGACACGGAGAGGATGTTTCTACTAGTGGGAGAGACTTGAACTCGAGAGCACAACTTCAAAGTGAAGGGATGCTCTTTTAAAATTGAGATGAGGAGGAATTTCCTCAGTGAGAGAGTGATGAATCTGTGGAACTCGTTGCCACATTTCTGTGGAGGTGAGGTTGATCAGTGTCTTTAAGACAGAGATAGAGAGATTCTTGATCAATATGGGGATCAAGAGTTATGGGGAAGATGGCAGAAGAATGGAGATGAGAATCATATTAGCCATGATTGAACAGCGAAGCAGACTCGATGGGCCGAGTGGCTTAATTCTACTCCTATGTCTTATGGTCTTATAGTCTTAAGCCAGTTCAGGTCACTGAACAGTGAGTGAGGGCTCAACGGAACTTGGCATGAGTTAGTTCATGGCTGGCAGAGTTTTGGGTACGTTCGTGCTGAGAAGACAGGAGATGGGAGGTTGGTCTTAGGGATAATTGAATTTAAAGGTAACAAAAGCACAGTTGGAGGTCTCAGGAGGTGAACCAAAGTCAATTTCCAATCCACTTTACCAACTTCTTAGGGCAGTGGTTCTGTATTGCCTTATAGTGTCCTGGAAACTGTAACAAGGGGTATCAACAAACAGTTGGGTGTCTTCCCTGGCTCTTGTCCCAGGCAAGTCCTCATCAGCAAATGGGATTCAGGAATAGAGCTTGGGAACAAAGCTTGATGGACTCAGTCTTAACCAGCCTGAAGCTGTTTACCATACATAGACCTCAGGAAATGTCATTAAAAACAGTGATAAAAGTGAAGGCGGTGTACCATGAACCAAGATATGGCCAACCTCATGAAATCCAAATCTTTTGAAAAGGGGCAAAAGAAAAAGTTATTGCTTCGCTAATGTTGCAATGGAAAGCGTAGGGACCAATTTAATTGGTTAACTGGAATCTGCTGTTGATTGGCAGTAGAATGGGTAACTATGGGAACATTTGTCACTTTGCAGAATTGTCCACAATGTGTAAGGAAACAACTCCAGTACTTGAATCATCATAGCAGCTTTGTTTCACTCATACAGAGAAATAAAATAGCCCAATAAAAAGAGGGCATGTGCTGACTGCTGTAAGCATGTATAATAGAGAGATTGAAATACAGACATATATTTACCCAGAGGGTACGTCACAAGAGACTTGTAAACGTGAAAGCTGGAGATTAAGATAGTGCTGTCAAACTTGCTGAATGAAATAACGAGCATTATCGCACTTCTTGGGATATTAGTCAAAGGATTTATCAACTTTAAACTGTAAACAGAAATGATGCCAGTTATATAGTCCACTTGCTTTTTAAACAGAACTTACTAAATTTAGCTTTTCAATTAAAATAAATAGTAAAAGGGGCCAAACTGCCTCTGAAATATTAACGAGCAGAGGATTAAACTTTATCCTTGATTTAAATGTACCTTAAAGAGATTAGTAATGGTTAAAAGGGAAGAAATCTGAAATCAAAACAGAAAATTCTGAAAACGTAGTGGACAAATGTCAGGTGAACATTTCTGATGTCATTTGTGTCAAACTTTATCCATTGTGACAAAAGGGCTGCCGTGTGGTGAGCACCAGTTAACGTTCAAACATCCATCTACTGTCAAAACAGTAATAAAGAACTTGCTTTTGTATAGTGCCTTTCATCACCCCAGATAACGCACAGTACTTTACATACAGCCAATTAATTCATTTTAAAGTGCAGTCACTGTTGTAGTGCAGGAAAGGTGGCAGGAATTTTGCACACACCAAGCTCCCAAGAACTCAAGGATTAAAAACAGGAGTGGCCATTCGACGACTTGATAAAATCACGGCATTGTGGTCTCAACTCCATATGATTACTCCACATCCCTTTACCCTTATGATCAAAAATTTAACTAACTCAACCTTGGATATATTCAATCATCCAGCAATAGAAGCAACTTGATAATTATCGAATCCCTACAGTGCAGAAAGAGGCCATTCAGCCGATCGAGTTTGCACTGACTCTGACAACACATCCTACCCAGGTTTTATTGCAGCAAACCCAAGTACTTACCCAACTAACTAACCTAATTTATAGATCTTGGGGCCATGGGAGGAAACTGGAGCACCCGGAGGAAACCCACACAGACACTGGGAGATAATGACCAGATTATCTATAGCTTGGTTTGGTTGAAGGGTAAACATTGACCAGGACACCAGGGTAACTCCCCTGCACTTCTCTGAAATAGTGCCACAGGATCAATGACCCCGAGGGAGCAAAAGTGGCCTCCTTAACAATTTTTCTGAAAAATGGCACCTCCAGCAATGCAGCACTGTTTCAGTAATACACTGGCATGCCAGTTTTGATTTGTGCTCGAGTCCCAATTCCAGCAATGTCTGTTTTTATTTCAGTCGGAATACAGATGCCGGGAGGTTCACTCCAATTGCCACAGCCTAGACAGTCAATATCAATCGCTGTCTACGCTAGGGGAGGCAGAAATGAGACCAACCATTTACCATCATCGCAGGAGTCCATTACAAAAGGTGCTGCTTACAACGTATTAATCGCAGCAAATAAAAATCACTTTGCCTTTTCTAAAATTACAGAAACTCTTGATTGGGAACGTGACTGATCCAATTACTCGCTGGGGCCGCTTTCCTGCAAAATAGTTAACAGGAACGGGCCGAAGGCCAAGCTTAATATTATGCCACAGAGAAGAAGGGAGCCCACATGACAGCAGTGTCCTGGGTGTGACAGTGGGCCTTTTCTGTACCTCTCTCTTTGAGCATTTTAATCATTTACAATTCCTCCTTTGCGCCCATCTATAAACTCCAGCAATTTGATAACACTCGATCTTCTGGAGAAGTTCTAAAGAGTTAGTTTTTTTCTTAGAATCTATTATATAGAATGCATAGAAACAGACCATTCAGTCCAACTGGTAGTCTATCAGCGTGTTTATGTTCCTTACAAGTCTGCTCAAACCTCTCTTCATCAAATCTCATCAGCATTCTTCTATACCTTTCAACCACATATACTCATCTAACTGCCTCTTAACTACATCCACATTACTTATCTCAACCACACAGCAGCAAGCTCCACTTTCTAACCACTCAGAATAAAATTTCATCTGAATTTTCTATCATAGAAAATAGAATAATTATAGCACAGAAAGAATCCATTCAGCCTACTGTGTCTATGCTGGCTCACTGGAAGAACAGATCACCTAATCCCTCTGAAAATCACGACTGAATCTGCCTCCACCACACACTCAGTCAGTGTACCCCAGATATTAAACATTTGCTGTGTAGAAGTACTTTTACTCAAGTCATCTGTGGTTCTTCAGCCAATTAAATCTTAAAAGACCACAAGAACTACAAATGATCATGAATGAAGCCCAATCCACCACGCAAACCAGCCTTCCATCCACTGCCCCTGTCTACACTTCCTACTGCCTCAGCAAAGCAGTCAGCATGAGTAAGGAACCCACACACCCTGGACATTCTCTCTTCCACTTTCTTCCGTTGGGAAAAATATACACAAGTCTGAGATCACATACCAATTGACTCAAGAACAGCTTCTCCCCTGCTGCTGTCAGACTTTTGAATGGACTTACCTCGCATTAAGTTGATTTTTCTCTCCACCCTAGTTGTGACTGTAACACTATATTCTGCACTCTCTTGTTTCCTTCTCTATGAACAATACCTTTCATTGTATGTTAATACATGTGACAATAAATCAAATCAAATCAAAAATCCATATCCTGTAGTTCTCAGTCCTTCCACCAAAGGGGACAGTTTCACCCTATCCACTCTGTCCAGGATGCTCTTGATTGAGAATCCTCTATCAAATCTTCTCTCAACTTTTTTTTCATCCTGGAGAATGGGAGTTGTTTATTACTTATTTATCTGATATTTACAGCCCCCAGGTTCATCTCCCCCACAATTGGACACATCTTCACAACTATCCGGTCAATCCCTTTTGTTTAAACTATGTATTAGAACAGCTTTAGTCTTTCTGTTCTAGAGAAAAGATTCCAAGTCTGTACAATCTTTCCCATAGGAAGCAAGCTCTCGGTTCAGGCAAATCTTCTTTTGCACTTTCTCCAATGCCTCTTTTGGTGTTACAGTTTACTGCAGAGGGTAGGTAAATGGCATGCACAGCAATTGACTTGCTCAAAGCATTGTGGATTGTATCAGCAAATATCAGAATTGCACGTGTAGCCCTCTCCGGCTGGGTGTCTTACTTACAGGAACGTGGGTAAGTACAGTCGACGCGAGTAGCTCCCGAGCTTCTTCCATCTTGGTTTTCTTTGGTCCTCCCCACATCCTCTGTCTGCGCACTTTATTCCCAATGTACTTCAATGCCTGCAAGTCAGAGGGAAGGAGCTGAATGAAATCATATCTCACAATGTCACTGCTAAATAGACAAGACTTAAGAAGTATCTCACTTTTAACAATTAAATTAATTTAAAATAAATTAAAAGCAGGCCTTTCACTTACTGTATTTATTGAATGTCAACATAAAATTCTCTACATTCGATATCATAGAACCATAGAATCCTTACAGTGCAGGAGGTGGCCATTTGGCCCAGAGGTGGGATGGTGGCACAGTGATTAGCACTGCTGCCTTACAGGGCCAGGGACCTGGGTTCGATTCCCAGCTTGGGTCACTACCTGTGCGGAGTTTACATGTTTTCCCTGCGTCTGCATGGATTTCCTTTGGATGCTCAGGTTTCCTCCCACAGTCCAAAGATGTGCGGGTTAGGTGGACTGGCTGTGACAAATTGACCCTTAGTGTCAGAGGAACTAGCTAGGATAAATGTCTAGGTGATGGAGATAGTGCCTCGGGGGGGATGGTGGTTGGTGCAGACTTGGTGGGCCGAATAAGCTATTCCTGCATTGTCTGATTCAATGAGCCTGCACCAACAACAACCCCTTGTAACCCCACACATTTAACCTGCTAATCCCCTTTACACTAAGAGGCAATTTAGCACGGCCAATCCACCTAACCTGCACATCTTTGAACTGTGGGAGGAAACCAGAGCACCTGGAGGAAATACAAGCAGACATGGGGAGAATGTACAACATCCACATAGACTGTCGCCTGAGGACAAATTTAAACCCAGGCTCCTGGCGCTGTGAGGCAGCAGTGCTAACCACTACGTCACCATGCTGCCCTTGATGTGTTAAGATTGACTTTGAAATATAGTGTTATGCCTGTTGACAAGTTTGGTTTTGCTTACTTTTGTTAAATCATTGGCAAAATATTTAATGAGCAAAAATAAGGAACCACACACTCCAGGAGGGGGGGGACTTTATTGAGGTCCTGGAATCAGTGTTTTCACTGTGTTTAGACAGCTGGCGTAGGATCAGGCATGCCAGGCTGCATTTAAACATACACGCTGAAGGAACAGGGGTTCATTTCTGTAAAAAGGCACACCTGCATCTGCGTGAAGATCTGAGCTTTCTGACACTCTTCCAAGCTGGGAGCAAAGGCAGACATCACGGGGTCCTCCGTACCAATCATCTGTACAATCTCTTGATCGCTCTCTACCCCCATAGCCTACAATGGGAGTGACAGACAGCAATAATATTAGCATTTTTCAGTCGGCACAGTAACATTTGCTTATGCTAATGAGGTATTGTTGGCTGGATGGATTCAAAGCAAGGATTGGTGTTACTCTCACACTCTTTACCATCTGGCTTTGGAGAAGAAGTTCTATTAGAGACTCAATATGAGTCGCCTTTAAGGTGGTCACAAAGAAGGACGGGTGCATGTGTAGATTATGAGAGATCTCATTCACAGTTCTGAAACTGCATTTCAATTTTGGCCATTAAAATGAAATCCTCCATCAAAAGTTAATAGAATAGAGAAAAAAAAGTTACAAATCACCTATCAATGTACTGAAAACACTGTTATCACAGGACTTCAGCAGCAAAACGCAGATTTTTCAAGATCACAGAATACTACAGTGCGGAAGAGACCCTTCAGCCTATCAAGTCTGTACAGATGCAAGAAAGGCTCTGACCTGCCCACCAATGCCTCTACTTTCTCAGAAGACTAAAGAAATTTGGTACGTCAGCTATGACTCTCACCAACTTTTACAACCATAGAAAGCATTCTTTGTTACAGCTTGGTGTGACTCCTGCTCTGCTCACACAAGGAACTATAAAGGGTTGTGAATGTAGCCCAATCCATCGTGCAAACCAGCCTTCTATCCATTGACTCGGTCTACACGAGCCACTGCCTTGGCAAAGCAGCCACGCATCCTGGACATTCTCTCTTCCATCTTCTTCCATTGGGAAAAAGATAAAAAGTCAGAGATCATGTTTGTACCAACCAACTCAAGAACAGCTTTTTCCTGCTGCCATCAGACTTTTGAATGGACCTGCCTTGCATTAAGTTGATCTTTCTCTACACTCTAGCTATAACTGTAACACTACATTTTGCACACATCTCCACTGAACCTTTCCATCTTCCAGACACCCCTTCCGCAATTCCCTGGCTGCTCCTGGGGGCTTGAGTTCCCGACAGAGATTTATTTCAATCACCAAGTGACTGACCAACAAACTGATCCTAATCCGTAAGAGGTTCTACCCATTCTGAATCAACCCACGTGAAGTTTCACAACACACACTGAATACACAAAATGAAGACTTGATTTGTTTGTTTTCGAGCTCAGAAGATTGAAAGGTGAACCGATTTGAGGATTTAAAGTGATGAAACAATTTGAGAAGTGTGTATAGAAACTATCTCCTTCAGTGAGGGGAAAAGGGACAGAATCATAAAATTAGTGCTGGGCTCTCAGGGGTGATTCTTCACAACAGATGGTGGAAATCTGGAAAACTCTCCTCCAGAAAGCCATACAGACTGGAGGCCAATTCAAATGTTGAAGTTACGGCAACCAGACTTTGGTTAGGTGGGCACACTGAGGGATAAGGGGTAGCAGGAAAAAGGATGCAGATCAACCACAATCAAATTAAGTGGTAGATCAGATTATAATTTGGCCTCTTCCTGTTCCACTAGAGGGATGGATAACATTAGCTGTACCTCCCAGTGGCACAAATGATCATCAGAAAGTCTTGTGGCACGTGGGTCTTTATTAAAAGTGCATTGCAATACAAAGGTGAGGAAGTTATACTTCCGTTTAACGCAGTCTTTGATTAGAATATGCCCTTTTGTTCAGGAAGGATGTGTTATCTTTGGGAGAGAATACAGCTCAGATTCAACAGAAATATCCCAAGACTAAAAGACTTAAGAAGAGATCATAAGAATGTTAGAAATAGGAAGATTAGGCCATTCAGCCCTCAAGCCTGCCCTGCTGTAAAATAAGATCTAATTGTGGCCTTTCCACTTTCCCACCTGTCATCACCCAATAATTCCCTACATCCACAGTCAAGAAATCGGTCTAACTCGACCTTGAATATATTCAACGACCTAGCCTCCACTACTCTCTGAGGGAATGAATTCCAAAGATTAACATCCATCCGAGAGAAGAAATTCCTCTTCATTTTTAAATGGCGTCCCTAAGTTCTAGATTTCCCCACTCAGGGGAAACATCCTGGCAGTGTGGAAAGCGTCAAACCCTTCAGAAGGTTTCAGTAAGATCATCTCTCGTTCTTCTAAATTGCCAACAAGTTTAGACCCAACCTGCTCAGCTTTTCCTCATTAGACAAATCCCATCACTCCGGAATTAGCACACTAGTTCCTTAAACTTGGAATGTACCTTTCTAAATATAGAAACATAGAAGAGAGGAACAGGAGGCTTGCTCCGCCATTCATCACGATCATGGCTGACTGAACTCAATAGCCTCATCCTGCTTTCTCCTCGTAACCTTTCATCTTGTTTGCCTCAGGTTGAGGGTTCTCTTGATTGGTCCTGAGGACGACGGGGATGTCCTCTGATGAGAGGCCGAGTAAATTTGGCCTTTATGTGCTGGAATTTTGAAGAATAAGAGGCTTGACAGCTGAGATGTTGTTTTCCCTGATCAGGGGAAGAGAGCCGCACGGTCTCAGGATAACAGGGCCGATTACTTAAACCTGAATTGATGAGAAATTTCTTCACCTAAAGGGCAAAACAGTCTACACTTGCTTCAAGTCAAATGTTAAATCTGACCGCTGCTTTCAACTCTGCGGATCTTTGGAATAAGTTCGAGGAAATATTGATTCATTTTGTGAACTGCAACTATTTTGGGGATCAGAAATGTAATTAAATTGAACTGAAGCACTGCTTTATAAAGTGGACTTGATGGCTGCCTATTTAACATATTGCAGTGCCAAGTATGAACCATTTTACAACTTCTCACCTAGTGCCAGGCTGTTTAGCAATAACAGGAATACGCTTTTGAAGCCAGCGTGAAACCCAAGAAAATGCTAAAGTGGTTTTGTGGAGTTTTCACAGAAGCCAGCCCTGCAGGATGTTAGTCAGCAGGGGCAGTTCATTGTAGTATCCAGATGGTCCTGAAACGTCCCTTATACGAGCTTCTCTGGAACTCTGCCATATTAATACAAGTGAGGAAAAAGTCCCACAGAGGCTCCGAGCACCAGAGCAAGGATGGATTACCGTGACTGAGAGTATTCACAGCGACTGGGGTGGATGGGTGTGTGTTAAAATTTCTTATCAGTCATAAGTACCTTGCATCACTATGGGATATTGCCAGATACTTGTATAAATGACACAATCTCATCAATTTGGCTAATCCAAACATGGCAGTGATTTTATTTTTCTGAAATTTTCAACTCAAAATTGCTGGCAAAAAAGCAATGCTGGAAAACACACCAACAGACTGATGTAGTGGTATTGTCATTGGGCCAGTAATCCAGAAACCTAGGGTAATGCTCCCACCACACCAAATGGTGAAACTTTATTTCAATAAAAATCTGGAATTTAAAGTCCAATGACCACAAAACCTCTGTGACTCCAGATCCACAGAAACCGCAGGGCAAGCTACCTCTATTCAAGGGCAATTAGGAGTGGGCAATAAATGTTCCTTCCCAGCAACACACACCTCCTACGAATGATACTGGAGATGTCAACCCTGACTCATTGGGTAGCTTTGTTGTCTCCAAGCTAGACGGTTTGCCTCTTCAGAGAACAGAGTACAAAATCAGGCAATTGAGTGCAAGCACAGATGGAGTGCTGTGTTGTCAGAGATCCTGGGCTCAGTTTCACCAAGTTGTCACAGAAGCCAACCTCTTTCCCTCACTTTTTATTCTCTCAATATATTCCTCTTCCCCTCCATACCCCCCCCCCGATTCACTTCATTTCCACCAGGGACTCATCATGCAACTCTGTTGCTGGAAGAGTTCACAGGGCAGAGGATGAATTCACGGGATCTGACCTCACTGTCACACTGGCAGTCAGCCTTGCTCAATTAAAAGATGCTCGATGAGAACAAATGGTGCCTGTGGCCACTTTTCTGTACATTGAACTGTGCTTCCAAACTGTGGGAGAAGCAGGTTACGCGGATTACCGGACTACACAAGAAAAACCCAGCAGGAGAGAGAGTAACAGCATCAACAAAAATTCAGCAAACCACCATCTTGGGTACCAAGTTAAAGAACATGAGACTCAGTACAGCAGTCAAGAGCTCTAGCTTTGAGCTATGTTGAGTTCCCACAGAGACATTAACATTCACACACAGCACCACGTTCCACTATAACATGGGGAACATCTGCCCTCTCCTGGTAAGAGTGAGAAAAACATGTCAGGTAATGATAAAAAGTATTGCTGGCAAAAATTGCAAAACTACAGAAAAGGCACCCACCAACAGGCGCACTGGACACAGTAATCCAGCAATTCAAATTAACCCAGAGATTTTGGGAGAGGTGTGGTTAATGATGTTCCAGAAAGTGTTACTCTGCCAGTCACAGATGGGTTTTTAATCAAGAACTGACAATGGTCACCATTCACCCTTCTGTTGTGGTGGGATTTGAATCCAAGTCCCCATGAAATTACCCTGGGTCTCTGGATTACCAGCCCAGTGACAATGTCACTGTGCCACTGCCTTCCCTTGCATTACTGCCTCTATGGACCACAGACAAAACGGTCAGATGTGACGCTTGCCCACTCACGAAGGTCGGCACAGGAAGCAGAAATCAGATCATAAAAAAATAGCAAGATGTCAAACTGCATTATTATGCAGTTATGGAATGCTTTCTGTCTGTGAAATCAGTAGCAAAGATCAACTGTTCCCAAATCCGGCTTTGTACAATTGGATGC
This sequence comes from Sphyrna mokarran, assembly GCA_024679065.1. Taxonomy (NCBI): domain Eukaryota; kingdom Metazoa; phylum Chordata; class Chondrichthyes; order Carcharhiniformes; family Carcharhinidae; genus Sphyrna; species Sphyrna mokarran. Next base: position 5,797,053 of record JAGIQG010000008.1, on the reverse strand, counting down.
AGAACAAACGTCATAAGTTTGGTGGGTATTCATAAAGATACCAGCAAAGTGAAGACACCTGCACAGCCTGATGGTTAAAAGACCTTACATTTGTCTTGGACCAGATTCTTGTAAAGAGCAGCAAAGCAATGTCTGGCTGTAAAAAGGTTAATGTTCTTAAAGCAATATTTTCCCAGCATCATAACAATGGCTGCAGTTCAGAAGGCATCAGGAGATATCCTGAAGGTATGAAACACATTCTAAAGGGTAATCATGTTTTGCTAATTTCTACCATTATTTTCCTTAAAACATTATGTTACAAGTTAATTGGATTTAGGAGATAACAAGATAATCAGATGATGAGTAATTATTCCATAAAAGAATTAAAAAATATATTCATGAAACTATAGGTTAACAATGAAGAACCACAATATAAAAGGACAGCCAGGGAGGACTCCAGAACACAAATAATTTGGTGCCTTTTCCAACCATCACCACAGTAGACCAGAAAAGTCCAGTGGATGTCCTAGCTTAAGATTTTCAAAAAGGCACTTCACGAGAAGTCCTGCAATGAGAACAAGGGGCTTAGAATCATAAAATCATTATGGCACAGAGGGAATAGCTTAGTGCAGAGGAATCCAATCAGTCCACTCCCTGTAGCCCTGCATGTGCCCATCCCATTTCCTTTCCAAGCAGCTGGGTGCCTCCTCTTCCAGCGCCCTTGAAGACAGCGAGTTCCAGGCCTTTATCACTCATTGAATGAAGAGAGTTCTCTCTCACATTTCCCTCTATCTCTCACCTTAAAACCTCCTGCAAGGCTTACTGGAATTACAGCATTCTTTTCCACAAAAATGAGATGACATTGGCACAATTAATAATTTTAAATCCAAGGTGAAATTTTACTGGACAAGATAATTGATTCAAGGCGGATGGACGAAGTTAAGTCACAATCAGTCATATCTTATTACTAGTGGAGCAAGCTTGAGTCTGAATGGCCTCGTTCTGTGTCTGTGGTCCAAAGTCAGAGTGTTTTAGAATCAGATAGTGCAGAAGAGGCCCTTTGGCCATCGAGTTTTACAGCATAAAAGAGGCTCTTCAGCCCATCGTCTGTGCATCAGCCATCAAGCACAAATCTATTTTAATCCCATTTTCCAGCACTTTGTCCACAGCCTTGTATACTGTGGCATTGCAAGTGCTCATCTAAATGCTTCTTAACTGTTGTCAAGGTTCTCATCTCTACCATTCTTTCAGGCAGAGAATTCCAGATTCTGAACACCCTCTGGGTGAAAAAGCGTTTCTATAAATCTTTTCCAAATCTCCTGCTCCTTATCATAAATCTATGCCCTCTGGTTATTGATCCCTCTCCTTGGGAAAGATTTCTTGCTGTCTACGTCCCTCACGAGCTGGGCAGGTATAAAGTTATTTCTGCTTGCTGTGCATGGACATCTTTGAGAATGGAGTGTGCTCGTAAACCACATCAGGCTTCTATTCACTTATTCCGGCACATTTCTCAAACAAACGAGCATTGAATGTGGGAAACGCATAGCTGCTTAGTCTGAAAATGCAATAAGAAAAGGCATTTTGCCAAACGCCTTCATCAGACAGTTGAAAGTACAATTCAAGTCCATTCAGCCCTTCCAGTCTATTCTATCTTGGTATGTCACAGCTGACCTGCCATGTATTTGGAGATTATTTTTATTTTACCAAACACAATTTACTGAATGTAAGTTCAAATCAATTTTCAAACATTCATTCAGCCAACCAGAAGTGTAATTCCCAGCAATTGACTTGGATAAGGATAAGTGTGCAATTTTATGAATTAAAGATATAATAGTTAAAGCCAAAAATATACATAAAGCTGATTGGAGCAGAGTGAATTTATCTACATTCAGGAATTCATACTCTAATCACATTACTTGTTAATACACGAGATTCTTGATGAAGCCAATACAATTTACACTGGCCATTCTCACAAAATACAAATGTATAAGATTTAAAACATTCACACTGGTGAGAGAACATCATGAAACTCTGCAATTACCTTAAATATTATCGCAATGGGGATGTCCTCTGACAGAGTGTTGTGTCGCAGGTAGTACCTCCCTTGCTTCACAACTAAATTGGTTCTGCTTTTCTTCTCATGTGTGGAGCTGCAATTTGAACAGAGTTTCATTGCTAAACATTCGCTGACATGCATTTGCAGAGTTAATGAAAGTTCTATAAGAAATGCACTTTGCTGGTTTATAAATAATACAAATATTTTTACTAAAAGCTAATCATTCTGTTCTGCAATAGTTGATCAAGGTCAGTGAACTGTGTACTGTCACTCCCAGAGCACCTGGATAGTACACACTCCATTGTCACTCCCACAGGAACCGAACAATATAGAATATCTAAGCAAGGCATTATGTTTTTTTATTAACCTACATGTTCCCTTTTTGTCTTACTGGTGCTCTAGAGAGAAGAGTAAACACTCAAAAGATATGCATTTTCTTTGAAAAAAGATCCCGGGCCTTAATTAAATTGCATCTTTATTTTAAGATCAGACTAAAATCCATTTAACATTAAAGATATTCTCCTTCACAATGTGTACAACTCTGCACACAAGAACTACAAGGTAATGTACTGATGCAGTTAAATTCACAACCTCAACGACAAACACAAAGCATGTCACTAGGTAAAGGATTAACATCAATAGTTAATGATATTTTTAACTTGAATTATTGTGGTGATTGAGGTGAAAGACGTTAGCACAAAAGGATGGAATGCTTTTTGTTTGTGAAATCAGTAGCAAAGATCAACCATTCCCAAATCCAGCTTTGTACAATTGGACACAGAACAAGCCTCATAAGCCTGGTAGATATTCATAAAGATACCAGCAAAGTGAAGATACCAGCACAGCCTGATGGTTAAAACAGCTAACTCTGTATCAAGCTAAAAATTGTGACAGTAGCAAGGAACAGGATGTGTAGCTATGGAATAAGCACAGGCATTGACTGGACAGTGGCTGTTGCTGAGCCTGAACAGACAGTGGTTGAACACAGACCTCTATGTTCCTGAGTGAATTACAACTCCCTGACAGAGGCACGACTCCTCAGCATTCATGATCAAAAAGACAGTGATTGATCAGTGCCTGTCCTGCAAATACATGACTGGAAACATGATCAGTGTCAGCAACATCTATATAGGAGGAGAGATTTAGAAACATTGACAGCAGTAACCTGGGATCAACCGCTGTAGAAGCAGTAGGACCCTGGGTCTGGGATTCGGAGACATTGGGACAAACCTTATCAGGAGGAAATTTGAATAATTCGCCTTATCAAGGGTGGTATCTCTTATGTCCAAGTCGTGAGTTGGAATATTTTGTGAAGCTTTTGATATCTTTTTAATACTTTGTGTATAATGAAATAGGTCAGAGAATAATTACTTTATTTGTAACAAAGTAAAGAAGTTAAATACTTTGTGTACAAGTGTGATGCCTAGTTACTAAAGTTTGTGTAGCAGAGTTTGATACTTTGGTGGTAACTTAGTAGAGTACAACAAAGGAAATTTAATAATTTGAAAGTTTGAGTATCTTTGTCAGTTAACCAGAATTTGAGGGGAACAAGCTCCCTGTTCTAACACTGCCCCAAAATACATCTTGCCTCACTCCCACTCACCTTAGGAAAGTATTAAAACAAAGTCCTATTCTATAGGAAGTGAGCATTGCTGGCAAGACCAGCATTTGTTACCCATCTCTAATTGCCTATGAATTGTTTCTCTCGCTTGGCCATTTCAGAAGACAGTTGAGAATCAACTATATTGCTGTGAGTTTGAAGTCACATGTAAGCCAGACCAGTAAGGGCAGCAGATTTCCTTTAATAAAAATAAGTTCTGATAGCTTCATGGTCACCATTGCTGAGACTAGCTTTCAACTGCAGATTTATGAATTGAATTTAAATTTTTCCAACTATGGTGGTGGGATTTGAACCCATGGACCTCAGTGCTAGTAGTCCAGTAACATTATAAATATGCCCCCACCTCCTCTGATAACACACAAATGTAATCTGTCATATATTAGATGTTTCGAGAGTCTGATCTTTGATATCTTCAGTAACCTGTTCCTCATGAATATCAGGTACTTCATCTTGTGAAGTTGCTTCGTTTTCAGCTGCTGGAAATGTTGTTTGTTCTACTGGAGTTGAATTTGAATTTAGTTCTGTAGTAATCCTTGGTTCAGTGATTTCACGACCCCAGATGTCTCCATTAATTCACTTTTTGAAATGAGGATTTGATCCATGCATCTCCACCAGATTTCCTTTCAACATGTCGCACTGTACAAGAAATTCATCGTCTCAGAATGGTTACAGGCACTTATTTCTCACTTGCAATTTCTCACTATAACGTTTTCTGCTTGTTTAAAGCTCCTCACTTTCGATATTCATTCACGGCGAGTAACTTATGCTTGTCGTTGTTGCTCTATTGTAGTAGTGTCAGATGCTGTGAATAGATCAAATTTAGTTCTCAGTTTTCTTCACAGGAATAACATTGCGGGTGAAATTTTGTCTGGTGGCCTGAGTCGTATTCCAAAAGGGCATGAGAAAGTCTTTTGGATAATGGATCTTCTCCTTTTGACACATTGATGGTATATTTCAGTGACTGTACTAATCTCTCCACCAATCCATTAGTGGACAGATGTTACAGGGCAGTCCTCATGTGCCATTCTTGTCAGGGTAATCCACAAATTCCTGGGGTGTGAATTGCATTCCATTATCACTGACTAGTTGTTCAAACTGTCCAAATCTTGTGAACAACTCATCCAACTCCTCCGTGATTCTTTTCACTGTGGTGAATTTCATCATCCTGACATCAGGCTACTTTGAATGTGCGTCCATCAGGACAAAGAATGTGTCACCTTCAATGAGTCCCACAAAATCGATATGGATCCTCTGCCAAGGTTTTTTAATTGCCAATCTCATGGGTGAAGTGGTTATAGAGGCAGTATATTCTGTATTCTAGTACATGACTGGCATTGCTCCACTTTTTCTTCTATTTGTGAGTCAAGCCCCAGCTTTGTGTGAGATCATTTATCTGCACTATAGCTGGATGACCATTATACAGATGATCCAGGATTTGGCTTCAGTAGAGGGCTGATCACCCTGATCTCTCATAGCAAAACTTTATTTTGGACAATTAATTCAAGTTTCCTCATTATATAAGGTCTAAATTTAAGATTCTTCTTTAGTTTGCCCAATCATGTTCCTCCTAAAGCCATGTCCACAACCCTGCCTATTACCGGATCATTCCAGGTGCTTTTGTACCTCAGATACTATTATTTGGACATTCTCTACCTTGGAGAAATGTAATATCTTAACGTAGTGGTCTTGTGATTCAGTTTTGTGCTGAAATGACAATCTCAACAAGGTATATATATGTTGGCATGCTGCGTCAATCTCCAATACTTGATTTCATAATTATGCACTGCTAATATCAATGTTCACCTTTATAGGCAACTTGCAGCTAATGATGGAATTCCCTGGTACGGACCAAAAATGGTTCTCAATGATCTGTGGTCAACAAAGTAAATTATCCGCCATATACGGACTGGCAAAATCCTTTCATGCCAGAAATTAAAATGAGTACTTCTTTCTCAAATTGAACATATTTGGGGCAGCACGGTGGCACAGTGGTTAGCATTGCTGCCGCACTGCGCCAGGGACCTGGGTTCAAATCCCAGCTTGGGTCACTATGTGGAATTTGCTGGTTCTCCCCATGTCTGCGTGGGTTTCCTCTGGGTGCTCCAGTTTCCTCCCACAGTCTGAAAGACGTGCTGGTTAGGGTGCATTGGCCGTGATAAATTCTCCCTCAGCGTACCCAAATAGGCGCCAGAGTCTGGCAACTAGAGGATTTTCACAGTAACTTCATTGCAGTATTAATGTAAGCCTACTTGTTACAATAATAAATAAACTTTAAAACTTTTCTTGTTCCGTGCTTGGTAACAGCAAGGCGAACGCTATTGGCTGTCCTCCTCATTCAATGTGAGATGCAACAGCACCCGTCCCGTAGGGCGATGCATCACACAGTCATTGAATTTTCAACTCTGGACCCAATACCTTGGATTGTTTCAATGGTTACAGTTTGTTAACAATGTTCAAATGAATATAATGATCTCCACAGTTCTGATAACTGGAATCATAGAATTCCTACAGTCCAGAAGGAGACCATTTGGCCCATCGAGTCTGCACTGACCACAATACCACCCAGGCCCTGTCACTGTAGTCCCACATATTTACCCTGTTAATCCCCCTGACACTAAGGGGCAATTTAGCATAGCCAATCGACCTAACTTAAACATCTTTGAAGTGTGGGAGGAAACTGGTGAAAACCCACACAGACACAGGGAAAATGTGCAGACTCCACACAGTGACTCAAGCTGGGAATTGAACCCGGGTTCCTGGTGCTGTGAGGCAGCAGTGTGAATCACCGTACTGATCCTATACACTCAGATTCGCTCAAATGTACTGCTTGTCATTTTCGATGATTTAATACTAAATTGTAATACATATAGGAATTTGAATATTTAAAGATTTACAGCTCATTCATTAGTAAATGTGGCTCTGACTTCTATTGTTCCAATTTAATTTAGATTACTGAACACAGTACCTGGTTACAGAGGCACCAACTGTTCCTTTCCGATCTGCATCCACAATTATTCTGTTTTTTGAAAGTTGCTCCTGAATGAGAATCACTTTTTCGACACCTTTAACAATGAAATAACCGCCTGCAAGAGCCCATAAAGATTTAATTAGACCTATTCAGTTTCAGATTTCGTGGGAAAACACTCCATTAAAAAATACCTCTATCAAAGCCACATTTTCCTTCCATTTGAAAAGCAAGGAATTCTTTCAGTTTCCCTGCAAACAATGCACCCTCACCTAACAGCAGCAAATGCCTACTGATTACTCATTCTACTGCTGGGATCTTGCTGTGCCACCTTTGCCTACATAAGACATTATGTCAAAACAATTCATTGCGTGTGAAGTGCTTTGTACTGTTTGAGAAATGTGAGAAACGCGATACAGAACAAACAGCACTGGTTTCTCCATTTCTCAATCCTGCTCGCTATAACAAAAGTTAAAAACCTTATTCGCAAAACATCAGCTTCAGTCCTGCTCACCTACACTGTTGAACCCCATCAGCCTAGTGCCACTTCCAAGAAAGCTCATAGCGCTGCACCCGATCCCTGTTCTTCCTTACATTTGGTCATCCCAAATCCTTGGATACTGTTAACTGCTGACTTGTTATTTCCCAAGTTCATCATTATCCAATTTATAACCCTCTCAATCTCTTCTCTTCCTTAGAACATAGAACATAGAACAATACAGCACAGAACAGGCCCTTCGGCCTTCGATGTTGTGCCGACCAAAATAAAAAGCAATGCCCCTCCTAACTAAACCATTCCCTTCTCATCCATATACTTATCAACTAACCTCTTAAACGCCACCAAACTTGGCGCATCTACAACAGCTGCAGGCAGGGCATTCCACTCCCTAATCACTCTTTGAGTAAAGCCCACATATTTGACCATTCACTTGTCCAAACCGTTCTCTCTTTGGCTTACATCTATTTCTGACTCTTGACATTATGCAGATAACAATTCTGAGACTGAAGAAATTTCTTACCTAGACCACGATGGCTGATCCCTTACTCTGAACTGGGATCCTATGCTATAGATTCTCCAATGAGGGAAAACATTCTCTCAGCATCTACCCTGCCAAGCTCTTTAAGAAATTCATATGGTTCAATTAGTTGACCTCTCAATCTTTCTAACTCGTGGGAATATAGTCTACTCAATCTCTCCCCATGAGATCCTCTCATCTCATGAAACAGGCTCATGAACTTTATAGTTTATAAGTTCATAAGATAAAGGAGCAGAATTAGATCATTTAGCCCATCGAATCCGCTCTGCCATTCAATCATGGCGATATTCTCCTCATCCCCATAACAAATTAAAAATCTGTCCAACTCCTCCTTAAATTTACTCACTACGCCAGCATCCACCAAATTTGGGGTAGCAAATTCGACAGATTCACAATTCTTTGGGAGAAATAGTTTCTCCTCAACTCTTTTAAATTTGCTACTCCTTATCCTAAGACTATGACTCTTGTCCTAGACACTATGGACCCATAAGAGGAAGCAACCGCTCCAAATCCACTTTATCCATACCTTCCATCATCATATATATCTTAATTTGATCTCCCCTCATTGTTCTAGATTCCAAGAGTATGGACCTAAACTGTTCAATCTTTTCATTGACAAGCCCTCAAGAGGAGACAACCTACTGCAATCAAGAGCAGAAACTGTTCATGACATATTCAGGAATAAGTGGGATTCACTGAGTTCTAAGATATATGGGTGAAAATTCCAGTTATGTGGATTATCATTAATTACCTGGGTCCAGGGGACATTCATTCAGTTTTGCAAATTCTGCTGGAGTCTTTCCTGTAAGCACACAGTTAGAACTGCGCAACATTATAGGCATCCTGCCATTGAAACAAGATCAAATATTAGCAATTAGGAAGAAAATACCCAACACGAGTGAGAGTTTTAGTTAGATTGCTCTGGTTACCTGCCAATGGGTAAAGCATTACGGATTATTCGCTGACTTCCTCTTGTGTATTCAATGTCCACTGTTATTGGGGCGGAGTACGTCATATCTCTCAGGCGACACTGAACACAGAAATTATATATAAACAGCAGTCACTCATTCAGTCACTGCAAGGAAGGGTTAGCAGACTGGCTACAAGTTCAGAGCAGTGTTTGTTATGTGGGAACAGGATGGTTGCAATACTTGCTAACAGCATCATTACTTCTCAATTGTTGTCGCACTGCTGAATCGAAAACTTTGAATTAAATAGAACTGTTAATAACAGCAAACTGGACAAAGTCAGAAGACTTCCCAGAAGACTACGGAAATCTGGCACGTCCACTACGACTCTCACCAACTTTTACAGATGTACCTGACAAAGTATTCTTCCTGGTTGTATCACAGCTTGGTGTGGCTCCTGCTCTGTCCAAGACCACAAAAAACTACAATGGGTCGTGAACGAAGCTCAGTCCATTACTCAAACCAGTCTCCCATCCACTCACTCTGCCTACACTTGCCACTGTCTCGGAAAAGCAGCAGCATAATTAAGGGCCATGCACACCTGGACATACTCTCTTCAACCTTCTTCCATCGGGGAAAAAAAATACAAAAGTCTGAGGACACAGACCAAACAACACAAGAATAGCCTCTTCCCTGATACTGTTAAGCTTTTGAATGGACTTAGCTCACATTAAGATAATCTTTTTCTTCACTTTAGCTATGACTGTAACACTACATTCTGCACTCTCTCCTTTCCTTCTCTATGTACGGTATGTTTTATCCGATCCAGTGGAGGCCTACTCCCCACAACCGTCCCCCACTCCCCACACACACACACGGAAATATATTGGCCATTCCTTTATTATTACCACACTATTCAGACCATAGCTGTTCAAAACTTGGGTTCACCATCATCTTTCCAAAGAGTAATTCCAGATCGGCAACCAATGCTGGTCTACAAGTGAATTAATTAAAAAAAAACACCCTCAGCCACAGCCAGAAATCAGAACACTGCCATTGAGAAGAATTTCACATTGTACCTCGTGTGGGGCAACAGGCCTGGTTACATTGAAACTTTCTTCCACATCTGGGACTCCAACGTAAATATTCAGGTATCTGCAACAAACAGATTTTTCATTCACAGAATGAAAGCTGCACATATTTGAACAAGACCCTTCTGCCCTCAGGCAGACACCAAAGATTCTATGGCACTGTTTTAAAGAACAGTGTGAGAGTTTCTCAGCGTCCCAGTCAATATTTATCCTTTAACTAACTTCATAGAATTGCTACAGTGCAGAAGAGGCCATTCAGCCCATCGAGTTCGCACTGACTCTCTAAAAGGATCTTATCCAGGCCTTCTCCCCGTAACCCAATACATTTATCATGGCTAATCTATCTAACATATAGTATTGGGACACTAAGGGGCAATTTAGCATGGCCAATCCAACTAACCTGCACATCTTTGGTCTGTGGGAGGAAACTGGGGCAGTTCAGGAAAGTCACGCAGACATGCGGAGAACATATAGACTCCACACAGGCAGTGATCCAAGGCTAGAATCGAATCCTGACAAAGTGAGGCAACAGTGCTCACCACTCTGCCACCATGCTGCCCACAAAAATCTTCATAAAACATATTCTCTGTGTCGTTTATCTCATTGCCTACTAACAAAATTAGATAATGACCAGGAGAACTTGGTGAAGTTGCTTAAGGGATAAATATTGACTGGGACACAGAGGAACTCATCCACTCACATGTGAATTTCAGTGCCGCTGTGATGCCAGTATGCAGGCTGCAAGTCCCAGTGATTGGCTGATTGCATCATGCAGCATGTTCCATTGGCTATTCATAATCAGCAGAAAACAGAGCATACACAGCCAGCTCGCACTTGCAAAACCCAAACATCAACTGTTTGATAATGATTCTGCAATTGGGCAGCACTTTCTAAACAATCCTGATTGTTTAGATTTGTGCTAATAGCTACGCTACAACCAGTCAAGCTTGTAATTGGTTCCATTCCACTTGCGAGAAGCGACATACATTTATACATAAGAATCCACTCTTTTCAGACAAAATATGTTCAAGCCTTGTGACTTTTTTGAATTATCTGGAGTTTGGGAAGCAAACTCTCCAGGATAATGCCTCAGCAAATCAGAATCAAGTTGCCAACCAATCACTTGTTGTGATTGTTTGAAATTTGGTATTCATGCACTTGTCCTGATGACAACATCTCTCTTTTCAACAACGTTCTGCACTACCAGGTGACTGCACAGTGGTTATGTTACTAGACTAGTATTCTAGAGGCCTGGCCTGATGTGTGGAACCAAGCCTTCAAATCCCACAATGAGGCTGAGGAATTTAAATTCATTAACAGATAAATTTGGAATAAATATAGCCGATTGTCAGTAAAAACTGACCTGGTTCACTATGGCCCTTTAGGAAACAGAGCAGCCAGTCTGGCTTACCGGGGCGACACAGTGACGCAGTGGTTAGCACTGCTGCCTCACAATGCCAGGAACCTGGGTTCAATTCCTGCCTTGCATCACTGTCTGCGTGGAGTTTGTACATTCTCCTCCTGTCTATGGGTTTTCTTCAAGTGCTCCGATTTCCTCCCACAGTTCAAAGATATGCAGATTAGGTTGACTGGCCATGTGAAATTGTCCCTTGTGTCAGGGGGATAAGCAGGGTAAATATTGGGGGTTTATGGGCAAAGAGCCTGTGTAGATTGTGATCAGTGCAGACTCAATGAGCTGAATGGCCTTTTTCTGTATTGTGACTTCACATGACGTGGCTGAACCTTAACAAAAGTAAAAATCACTCTCCTTGGAAAACAATTAGCCCTTGGCACTCACTTCAAATACCACATTGGATCAGCGTCACTGGTCACCTTCTCATTGGCTTTCATGATCTTCTTGATCTATGGAGAAAAGGGAAGAGGCAGTGAGCAGAACAGTCAGTGCTGAGTGAGACTGAAGGGCAGAGCTGCAGCATCAAGTATCACTGACATTCCTACCTCGACATTTATGAAGTAGTTGAATGAGTCAATGTGCTGCTTCACCAGGCCTTTGACCTGCAAGGAACAAAGAAACTTAAAACGCTTCAGACACAGAAACCCATGAATAATTAAAATAATAAATCAAGCAGATTCCAGAATAGAAAGGACAAACATTAAAAAAAAGTGTGTCAATGTAGAAGGAAAGTTATCAGAATGTGGAATGAATTATTACAAGGGAATAGTCAGGCAGGGGCTGCATGATTTAAAAGGGAATTGGATATGGATGATAAAAGGTTACAGAAAAGGGCCTAAGAGTGGAGCAGGTCATTCCAGTGGAAAAGCTAGTACTAACACAGATGCAATAGGCTGAATGGCTCCCTCTTGTCCTGTGAGTCTGCATCACAACTCCTGAGAGAAATAGCTTTTTTTAAAATAAATGAGTAGCACTTGGGAACATTAGGAACAGGAGGCCATTCAGCCCCTTGAGCTTACTATGAGAATTCTATGAGAATCCAATGATTAGCACCTCAAGTCAATTCACCCACCTTTAGTCCATACATTTGGTGCGCTAATCCAACACAACTGCAATTTCACCTCGGAATTTTTCAATTACCCCACCATCTATAAATTCCTGAAGGATGGCGGAAAGAGTCCCAAATTCCCACTACCCTTTATACGTCCTGCTGTCACTCCTGGGTGGCTTAGCTAACATGAAGGTTACACTTTCACTACAAAATATAGGCTTTCTCCATCAAACCTTGCAACTCATTTTAACATCTTAAGCACCTTGATGACATTAACCTGACTAAGCAGACTAAATATAATATATTTAGTCTGCTCTTGCAACTTAATCCTTTTACACAGGAACACAGAAACTAGAAACAGGAGTGGACCATTTGGCCCTTCGAGCCTGCTCCACTATTCATTTTAATCATAGCTGAATCAAATTCAATATTCTGATTCGCCCTCTCCCCCCATCCCTTGATTCCTTCAGCCCCACGAACAGTATCTATTTTTTTTTATTGAAATCACACAATGCTTTGACCTTAACAACATTCTGTGGTAGAGAATTTCACACGTTCACCACCCTCTGGATAAAGATCTTCTCCTCACCTCAGTCCTAAAAGGTTTACCCCTTATTTTTAAAGCATAACCCCTAGCTCTGTACTCACCCAACATTAAAGACATTCTTTTTGAATTTATCCTGCCTAACCCTGTTAGAATTTCAGAGGTTTCTACGAGATCCTCACTCACGCTTCTAAACTCCAGTGAATATAATCCTAACCGACTTAGTCTCTCCTCATATGACAGACCTGCTATCCCAGGAATCAGCCTGGTAAATGTTCACTGCACTCCCTCTATAGCAAGGAAATCCTTTCTAAGATAAGGACACCAAAACTGCACTCGATACTTCAACTGTGACCTCACCAACACCTTATACTATTGTAGTACAACATTCCTATTCCTATACTCAAATCCTCTCGTTATATAGGACAACACTGCCATTTGCCTTCTTTACTGCCTGTTGCATCTGTGCACTTAAGCTAACATGATTCTGCTGAATGTGTGCTGCACCCATTGGAGCAGAAGCAGAAAGCCACAGCCTGCCCAGTTCAATCCACCAACCCAGTTACATAGCCTGGGGGCTGAATGGGGGGAGTTATACATTCCTATAATCACAGAAGCAATTAAATATAGGTATTGGCATCCTCCATTCTCCTTTCAAAAACACAAAAGCAATAAGAGAGAAATCTCCGATACTACCTTCAGAAAGGCAGGCAGCAGCTTCCATTTTTCCTGAAAAACATAACAGAAAAGAGACATCAATACTTGCATACACAATTAACGAGGATACAGAGCACAGAATCAGGCCATTTAGTCCAACTAGTTCACGCTGGTGCTCCACTCAAGACTCTTCCCATCTTTTCTCACCCAAATCTACCATCAGAACCCTATATTTCCTTCTCCCTCACATACTATCTCGCTTCCCTCCCCTTAAATGTATGGAAATTATTCACTTCAACCACTCCTGCTGGAAGCAAGTTAAACATTCTCACCATTTTTTGGTTGAAGAAGTTTCTTCTGAATTCCTGATTGTTTTTCTTGTGGGGAAAAGCATAACCAGCGATTGTCAATAGAAGATAGTCACCAAGAAATACATTCTCTCTGTATCCATTCCATCAAAACCTTTCAGAATTTTGAAGACCTCTAAAGGTCACTCCCTCAGCTGCCTTCTTTTCTAGAGGAGGCACAGTCTGTCAACCTTTTCCTGATATGTGCAGCTATAGATTTCTGATATCATAGAATCCCTACAATGCAGAAAAAGGCTGCTCTTCCCATCAAGTTTGTACTGACTCTTCAATAGTGATTCCATTCAGGCCCTCTCTCTTTAAATCCTGAGTGCTTACCCCTCTAACTCCTCCAGTCCACACATCCTGGGACACTAATGGGAAATTTGACATGGCCAATCAACCTAACTTGCAATCTTTGGATGAGGGAGGAAACCGGAGCACACGGAGGAAACCCATACAGGTGTAATGTGCAAACATACAGACAGTGACCTAAGGCAAGAATTGAACCCAGATCCCTGATGCTAACCACTGCGCTATCCTTGTAAATCTTTTCTGCACCCTCTCCATTGTGTCTATTATACGATGTGATCTAATCAAAATACTTTAAAAAAACGTTGAAGTAAAATTTGTACAGTGAAACACTTACTAAAGTTTTATAGAGAATTTTAAAAGTTTTATGAAATCTCTCCTCATTCTTCTAAACTCCAATGAATATAATCCTAACAGACTTAGTCTCTCCTCATATGACAGACCTGACATCCCAGGAATCAGTCTGGTAAACCTTCGCTGTGCTCCCTCTATAACAAGGATATTCTTCCTCAGATAAGGACACCAAACTGGCACACAATATTCTAAGAGTGCCCTCACCAAGGTTCTGTATATATTTTACAGCAAGACATCCTTACTCCTGCACTCAAATCCACTTGTTATGAAGGTTAAGATATTATTTGCTTGCTGCACCTGCATGCTTACTTTAGCAACTGGACACCCAAGTCTCTGCCCATTCTCCCTCTCAATCTATAGCCATTCAGATAATAATCTGTTTTCTTGCTTTTGCGACCAAAGAGGGTAATAGCACATTTATCTACACAATACTAGGCAATGGCCTAGTGATATTATTGTTAGACTATTCATCCAGAAACTTAGGTAATGTTCTGAGAATCCAGGTTCAAATCCCAGTACGGCAGATGGTGGAGTTTGAATTCAACGAAAAATACCTGGAATTAAGGATCTACTAATGACCGTGAAACCATTGTTGATTGTTGGAAAAACCCATCTGGTTCACTAATGTCTTTTAGGGAAGGGAATCCTGGTCTGGTCTACATGTGACTCCTGAGCCAGAGTAATGTGGTTGACACTCAACTGCCCTCGAAGAGCAATTAGGGATGGACAAACAAATGCTGGCCAGCCAGTGAAGCCCATATCCCAGAAATGAATAATAAAAACAAATTGCCATGCATTTGTCCAATTCACTCAGCCTGTCCAAATCACACTGAAGCATCTCTGCAAATTCCTTCCAGCTCACCCTCCTGCCTAGCTTTGTGTCACTTGCAAATTTGGAGATATTACATTTAGTTCCCTCATGTAAATCATTTATATTGTGAACAGTTGGAGCCCCAGCACCAATCCCTGTGGTAGCCCACTCGTCACTGCCTGCTATTTGACTAAAGATGTGTTTATCCCTACTATTTGTTTCCTGTCTGTCAACAGCTTTTTATCTATTTCAATATACAACTCCTCAACGCTTCAGTTTTGCCTGCTTACATCTTCTGTGGGATTTTGTTGAAAGCCTTCTGAAAATCCAAATAAACCACATCCACTGGCTCCCCTTCATCAAGTCTAATTGCATTTTTGAAGTATTTCAATAGATTTGTCAAGCATAATTTCTCTTTTGCAAATCTATATTGTCTGTCTAATTCTGTCATTATTTACCAAGTATTCTGCTTTAAGATCTTTGATAATGGAGTCTCGAATCTTTCGCACTACTGATGTCATAAGAACATAAGAAATAAGAGCAGGAGTAGGCCATATAGCCCTCGAGCCAGCCCTGCCATTCAATAAGATCATGGCTGATCTGTAGTGGTTCAGTACCACTTTCCCGCTTCTCCCCGTAATCCTTAATTCCCTTGTCAATTAAAAACCTATCCACTCTTGACTAGAACATATTCAGTGAGGAAGCCTCCACCACCTCATCAGGCAGAGAATTCCAAAGATTCACCACCCTTTGTGTGAAGAAACCCGTCCGCAACTCCGATCTGAATCCCCCCCCAATCTTGAGGCTGTGCCCTCTAGTCCTGCTATCTTTGCTAAGCGGGAAGAGTTTCTCAACCTCTACCCTATCCATCCCCTTCATTATCTTATTCGTCTCTATAAGATCCCTTCTCAGCCTTCTAAACTCCAAAGAGTACAAACCTAGCCTATTCAGTCTCTCCTCATAATCCTCTCCTCATAATGTCAAGCTATAATCCCTGCTTTCTCTCTACCACCCCTTTTATATAGTGGTATTACACTAGCTATCCTCCAAACTGTGGGAACTGTTCCATATTTTATTGAATCTTGGAAGATAACTACCAATGCATTCAATATTTTTCAGGCCACTTGCCTGAAAAATACATTGCAATGTAGATTATCAAGCTCTGGCAATTTATTGCCTTTGAATTCCATCAATTTGCCCAACGCCATTTTTCTACTAATACTGATTTCCTTCCATTTCTCCCTGTCACTAAACTCTGTATTGCTCAATATTTCAGGTACACTATTTGTATCGTTCTTTGTGAAGGCCATACCAAAGTTTGTATGTAGTTGGTCACCATTTCTTTGTTCCATATTATAAATTTCCTAGTTTCTGACTGTAAATTCATCACTTTTCATTGGTCCCTTTGATGATCGTAATATCTAGAATTGATTCCTGAAGCCTCACCACCTCAAAATCATTCCTTAAAATCTACCTAATTGATCAGGCTTTTGGTCACCTGGCCCAACAGTTGCACAATCAGCCAGTATCAAACTCTGTTTGATTTACCCTCAGGTCACTTTGTGCAAAAAAGTTGCAATTGTAAAGAGAGATTGTTGATGCCACAAAAAGGGCAAAGAGTCAAAGGCACAGAATAGGTACAGGGAAAGGGGCCATTTGGCCCATCGGAGCTATAGTTTAAAGTTTATTTATTAGGCACAAGGAGGCTTACATTAACACTACAATGAAGTTACTGTGAAAATCCCCTAGTTGCCACACTCCAGCGCCTGTTCGGGTACACTGAGAGAGAATTTAACACGGCCAGTGCACCCTAACCAGCACATCTTTCAGACTGTGGGGAGAAACCGGAGCCCCCGGAGGAAACCCACACAGATACGGGGAGAATGTGCAAATCCACACAGACAGTGACCCAAGCTGGGAATCGACCCCGGGTCCCTGACACTGTGAAGCAGCAGTGCTAACCGCTATAGCACTGTGCCAGTACCATCCTCCTGCCTTTTCCCTGCTCCCTGCACATTGCTTCCACTCAAACCATCACCGAATTCCCTCCTAAGCATCCTGATTGAACCTGCCTCCCCCACACTCCCCCCAACCACTCTCCCTCCCCCCAGTCCCTCCTCAATGCCCATCCCTTCAATCACCCCCATTCCCCTCCCTCACCTCCACCTCCCGGATCGGTGCCGCCAGCGTTCCCGCATCCAAATTCCCGAATTCCGCTTCCAGAAACTCCATGGTCGCCGCGTGTCCGCCCCCCCAACCCGACCGGCCGGAACCCGCACCCCGGGCAAAACCGTCCGGCCGGAACCCCGGCCTCCGAGACAAACAGTCCGGCCCACCTGGCTTCGCCTCCTGGCTCCGCCCCCACTGCCCCTGGCCCCCCCTCCCCCCCTCCCCCCTCCCCCTTGCCTGCCCTGCCCTGCTCCGCCCCCTACCCCGGCTCTGCCCCGCCCATGCCCTTAGTCCCCCTCCCTGTACATCGGCCCACCCCCGCTGCTCCTCCTGGCCCCGCCCCTGTGCCCCCAGACTCCGCCCCTCCTCAATCCCTGCCCCCTGGCCCGCCCCTGTGCCCCCCAGACTCCGCCCTCCTCCACGCCCTGCCCCTGGCCCCGCCCCTTGGCCCCCAGACTCCGCCCTCCTCAATGCCTGCCCCTGCCCCGCCCCTGTCCCCACGCCCCTCCTCACGCCTGCCCCCTGCCCCCCCCTGTGCCCCCAGACTCCGCCCCTCCTCAACGCCCTGCCCCTGGCCCCGCCCCCCACTGAATGCTCTCCCTGCTCAATGTGAGGGTGGAGTGGGGCAGTCAGTGCAGAGACTTTCCCATCTTGCTGTCTATTTCCCCCTCTTTTCCTGTTTGTATTCCCTCACTGTGCCCTCTCGCCGCTGAACCTGCAGCAATCAATGTTTCTTTTAGAATTAGAATCCCTACATTGCAGAAAGTGGCCGTTCAGCCCATCGAGCCTGCACTGACCCTCTAACAGAGTATCCCCCCCGTGCCCGATCCTCATGACCTCACATATCTGTTCCACTAATCCCCCCTACCTACCCATCCTAAGGGGCAATTTACCATGGCCAATTACCCTAACCTGAACATTTTTGAATTGTGGGAGGAAACCGGAATACTCAGAGGAAACCCACGCAGATATGGGGACTATGTAAAAACTCTGCACAGACAGTGACCCGAAGCTGTAATAGAACCTGGGTCCTTGGCGCTGTGAGGCAACAGTGCTAACCACTGTGCCACCGTGATTTGATTCTCCTTATTTTGGAATCAAACTTGATGCAGCTGTGATCAAATATATTTCGGGAGATTTCATCATAAGAATTGTACCCACACTTCAGCCATTAATCACCCAACACATCCATCTTTGTATAAATAGCAAATTACTGCTGATGCTGGAATCTGAAACCAAAGGAGAAAATGCTGGAAAATCTCAGCAGGTTTGGCAGCAGAGAGAAAAGAGCTGACATTTTGAGTCCAGATGACCTTGTGTCAAAGTTGACAGCATCCGTTGTTGTGACACACGGCCTTCCTACATCAATCAGAAAACAAAAAGACTCACTACTCAATTGGAGGTTGCTTGACCATCACTCAAACGTCCCTTTTTCCCCTCATCTGCAATATCTGGAAAAGAGAAATGCTCAAAGAAACGAGGAAAATGCTCAAAGAAATGAGGATAAAAACGATCATTATTTTAACGTCCTGGTGACTTTTCTCACACACAGCAACATGTTGGAGATTAACCTTCAATTCCTGGAGGATCCCAGCCAATCCTTAAGGGTTGGCAACCCTACTTCAAAGCCTAAAATAATTACCACCGCCAGCTTAACAGTAGCCACTTGGAACATACTGAACTTATCCAACTCCCATATGAAAGTTACAGTTGATCTTGAATCTCCCATCCATTGACTCTGTCTACACTTCCCGCTGCCTTGGCAAAACAGCCAGCATAATTAAGGACCCCATGCACCCGGACATTCCCTCTTCCACCTTCTTCTGTCGGGAAAAAGATATAAAAGTCTGAGGTCACGTACTGACCAACTCAAGGACAGTTTCTTCCCTGCTGCCGTAAGACTTTTGAATGGACATACATTGTGTTAAGTTACTCTTTCTCAACACCCTAGCTGTAACTGTAACACTACATTCTGCACTCTCTCCTTTCCTTCTCTATGAACGATATGCTTTGTCTGCATAGCGTGCAAGAAACAATACTTTTCACTGTATGTTAATACATGTGACAATAATAAAATCAAATCAAATCAAAATGTCCCCGTCCTTTCAGACAGCACATTCTAAACCATAATAACTTGCTATCTTAAAAAAACAAGCAACCATGGTAATAGCGTAGGCCCTCAGATAAATAGTTCAGTGACATTACCACGGTACCACCACCTCTCCAGTCCAACTTAGGCCAGAATTTTCCAGCTGGTCCCACTGGTGGGATCTTCCAACCTGGCTGAAAGCAAACCTCCAACAAATCTCCTCATAACCATCTCTTGATTTGATTTGATTTTGATATGATATGATTTGATTTATTATTGTCACATGTGGGAAAAGTTTAAAGAGAATAATTAGGTGAGGGACAAGTTGAGAAGTTGGGGCCTTCAAGGATGACCTTTAGCCGGTATGGTAATTGAACCCATGCTGTTGGTATCACAAACTAATTGTCCAGCCAACTGAACTAAATCGACTCCTGCAACCATTCTACCAAATCGGCTCACCCCGACCCTCACTAAGTCCTTCAAGTCTTTCCTGCTGTGTGGTGCCCAGGAAGGGACACAGTATTCCAATTTCACCAGGGTTTTTAAACAGCTGTTTGGATTAGCTACTCATTTTACACTTGTTTGCTGCAAAAAGGAGGCACAGTAACATAGTAGTTAGCATTGCTGCCCCACTGCGCCAGGGCCCCAGGTTCAATTCAAGCCTCATGTCACAGTCTGCGTGGTGTTCGCACATTCTCCCTGTGTCTGTGTAGGTTTCTTCCAGCTGTTCCAGTTTCCTCCCACAGTCCAAAGATGTGCAGGTTAGAGGGATTGGCTGTGCTAATTAAATTGCCTCTTAGTGATTCAAGATATTCAATTTGATAGATGAGCCACGGTAAATGTGTGGGGTTACAGGGATAGAGAGTCAATGCAGACTCGATGAGTCTCGATGTGGGATTACAGGGATAGAGAGTCAATACTGACTCAATGAGTCTCGATGTGGGGTTACAGGGATAGAGAGTCAATGCAGACTCGATGAGTCTCGATGTGGGGTTACAGGAATAGAGAGTCAATGCAGACTCGATGAGTCTCGATGTGGGGTTACAGCGATAGAGAGTCAATGCTGACTCAATGAGTCTCGATGTGGGGTTACAGGGATAGAGAGTCAATGCAGACTCGATGAGTCTCGATGTGGGGTTACAGGGATAGAGAGTCAATGCAGACTCGATGAGTCTCGATGTGGGGTTACAGGGATAGAGAGTCAATGCAGACTCAATGAGTCTCGATGTGGGGTTACAGGGATAGAGAGTCAATGCAGACTCGATGAGTCTCGATGTGGGGTTACAGGGATAGAGAGTCAATGCAAACTCAATGAGTCTCGATGTGGGATTACAGGGATAGAGAGTCAATGCAGACTCGATGAGTCTCGATGTGGGATTACAGGGATAGAGAGTCAATGCAGACTCGATGAGTCTCGATGTGGGGTTACAGGGATAGAGAGTCAATGCAAACTCAATGAGTCTTGATGTGGGATTACAGGGATAGAGAGTCAATGCAGACTCGATGAGTCTTGATGTGGGGTTACAGGGATAGAGAGTCAATGCAAACTCAATGAGTCTCGATGTGGGATTACAGGGATAGAGAGTCAATGCAGACTCGATGAGTTTCGATGTGGGATTACAGGGATAGAGAGTCAATGCAGACTCGATGAGTCTCGATGTGGGATTACAGCGATAGAGAGTCAATGCAGACATGAATGGCCTTTTCTGCATTGTAGGGAATTCTTTGAAAATCTGCCGTTTAAACAACTGCTGATTATACACTCTGTCCCTGGCATTCAGCTCTATTGTTCATGTTTGAACCAAGGCTGTAATAAGCTCAGGAGCTGAGTGACCTTGGCAGAATCCAAAAGAAGAATCTGTGAGCAAGCTGCTGCTAAACAAGTGCTGCTTAATAGTGCTGTCAATGACAGCTTACTGGTGTGAACAATTCTTTTTAAAACTAAAATACTGCTATTGAAATAGGAGTGATGATGTGGAGATGCCAGTGTTGGACTGGGGTGGGCACAGTAAGAGGTCTCACAATACCAGATTAAAGTCCAACAGATTTATGGAATTACAAGATTTCAGAGTGCTGCTCCTTCACCAGGTGAGTATCCTGATGTTGGATATCTGCTGTTGTGCGATTCTCACTGAAATAGAAGATGAGAGGTGTTGGTGTAAGTGGAATTTTCTCAGGTATCCCCAAGCTTGCTGTGTACTTGTTGAATCTCACTCAACCAATAGATGGACAGCGAAAGATGGTATGGATTTTAACCTGGTGTTGTTATTGAAATGGAAGATGAGGAATGTTTGTTCGTTACTTGTGAATTTATTATTAGCAGTGGTTTCAATCCTCAGTCTCAGTACACAGTAAAAATAACAGCATGGTATCAATTACAGGGATTAGTGTTTAATTTTGGATGGTGGTCTTATTATGATATACAGTTACTGAAAGAGTATGTCCAGCTTCCATCTGACACAGTTAGTCTGGCATGTATAACTTGATCGGTCCTTGATACCTCCTAGTTATGGCTGGAATGACACTGACATTGAGTCATTAAACTCTGCTTAGGTCACAACTAAAGAATATCATGTTCAGTTCTGGTCACCACACTTCAGGAAGGATGTGAAGGTCCTTGAGAGGAATGCAGAGGGTATTTACTGGACGGGTTTCACAGATGAGGGTGTTTAGTTACAAAGTTGGGATGGAAAGGTTGATATTTTTAAAATATCATACACTCAGAGTCATAAACAGCAGAAAAAGAGACCCTTCAGCACATCATGATGTTCTCGCTCAAGCAAAGGAGACTGAGAGGAGATTTATTTCAGGCACACTAGATTAAAATAAAGGTAGACAGCAAGAAAACATCTTCCCATGAGCGGATGGTATAAGGACTCAGAGACATAATTTTAAGGTTTTAGGAAAGATATACAGGGAAAAGTAAGGCGGAATTCTTTCATAAACTACATGGGAACGACCATGAACTCAGTGTCCACCAGGACGGTGGGAACTTCAATGACTCCAAAAGGAAATTTGATGATGGGTGCTGGGAGGAAATAAAATTGCACGAGTCTATGGGAATTGAACAGGAGTGTGGAACTGACCGGGTTACTCCGCAGTGAACTGATATGGATTTGATGGGCTGATTGGCCTCCTCCCGTGCTGTTATTAACTCCAGAACAGCATGGAAGAAGCCATTTGGCCCATTGAACTCATTCTGTATTTCTGGCCAGGAAAGCCCTGTCTGCCTCTAAACAAATTCACCTCCACTCGAGCATCCATCCAATTTACTTTCACATCTCCACATCCACCATCCTCTGAGACTGTCAGTTCCAGGTCAGTGCAAAGTATCTCTTCCTCACCGTAGGTGATTATCAGGCAGTGACGTCGATACCAGGTTTGACACAAAAAGAATAGTTCTGTCTGGTGGAAGGCTTGAGAACAAGAAGACACAGACATTGGTGAAAGAATGGAAGGGGCCTGAGCAAAGATATTTAGGCAGCGGATTGTTATGGTCTGAATACACTGCTGGAGAAAGTGTGGGCAGGGTCAATCATGGTAGCACAATGGTTAGCACTGCTGCCCAACAACGCCAGGGACCCAGGTTCGATTCTTGGCTTGGGTCACTGTCTGTGTGGAGTTTGCACATTCTTCCTGTGTCTGCATGGGTTTCCTCCGGGTGCTCCAGTTTCCTCCCATGGTCCAAAGATGTGCGGGTTAGGCTGATGAGCCATAATAAATTGACTCTTAGTATCAGGGGTTTAGCAATGTGAATATGCAATTGGAATTATGGTCGATGCAGACTCAATGGGCCGAATGGCTTCCTTCAGTGCTGTAGATTCTATGGTTCTGCAACAAGTTAAAACTTGCAGTTCCCACCGCAATCAACTGGGCAGGGAAGCGGAAAATTATAGCGACCGAGACCCAGCACAGAGATTGAAGAAAATTTACCAAACTCCTGCAATAGTGATAGACAGAGGGAAGAAGGCATTTCATTTGTAGCCACATATCAATTCAATCCCCAATTCAGGAAGA
Organism: Sphyrna mokarran; assembly: GCA_024679065.1. Classification (NCBI taxonomy): domain Eukaryota; kingdom Metazoa; phylum Chordata; class Chondrichthyes; order Carcharhiniformes; family Carcharhinidae; genus Sphyrna; species Sphyrna mokarran. Next base: position 5,773,634 of record JAGIQG010000008.1, on the reverse strand, counting down.
ACTGCTGTAACCAGAGAGCTGTGAGAATGTGGAACACTCCACAGCAGTGAGTAGTTATGTAAATAACAGATACATTATAGAGGAAGCTGGATAAACACCGAGGGAGAGTGTAATAGGATATGCTGATAGGGTTACACCATGAGGATTCGGAGAAGACTCACATGGAGCATAGACACTAGCAGAGAGCAGATAGGCTGAATGGCCACCACTGAGGGAGTGCCGCGCTGTCAGAGGGTCAGTGCTGAGGAAGCGCTGCGCTGTCAGAGGGTCAGTGCTGAGGGAGTGCCACACTGTTAAAGCTGCCTTTTTCTGTCTCAGCACTCAGCTTGGCTGCTTTGATGGATGTAAAAGACAGGGACGCTGATTCAAAAGACAAGAGTCCAATGTATTAGCTAAAATTTCCCGTTCAACCAATTCCATAAAAACTGGTCAGTCATCAGTTTTGCTGTTGTGGGATCTTACTGTGCACTATTTATCTATGTTGTAGTATTAGCAGTTTGAAAAATAGCTGTGCAGTGTTTTGAACTGTTTCTGGGACTGGAGATTTAACAATGAAAGTAAATTATTACATCATAGCCAATTACTGTCCCAAAACCCCAAACAACTGTGTAGAAATAAAGCAAAAATCAAGATCAGTATGTTTATAGCAAACTTTATTCAAGTTTACAAAAAGATGAACTTGCAATGCAGAACTGGGAAGCATTAGGGTTTGCACAATAAATTTTATTCAAATATGTATTGCATAATTCTGCTGAACTTGGAAGAATGAAAGCTGGCTGATGAAAAACAGCAACAATAATGAGAACCCCTGCATTAGCTTATCTATTAGTATGACAAGTAGACTTACATTAACACTGCAATGAAGTTACTGAAATTCCCAACTCGGCACACTCCAGCACCTGTTTGCGTACACTGAGGGAGAGTTTAGCACGGCCAATGCATCTAATCACCACAACTTTCAGACTGTGGGAGGAAACCGGAGACCCTGGAGGAAACCCATGCAGACATGGGGAGACTGTGCAGACGCCCACGGAGACAGTGATCCAAGCCAGGAATCAAACCTGGGTCCCTGGCGCTGTGAAGCAGCAGTGCCATCACGCTGTGTATTATTTAGTACTTGGGACAAGAGGAAAAAACTTTCAGTAGCCCCGAACTACATTTGCCAGCATTTTACTCATTCCAATGTTGTTTAACGTTACTCCGGAATTAACCCTTTCAGATTAACATACACAACACAACTGCTGTGTTCAGGGTTCTCGCAAAACAAAGACTAACTTTAACAGGAGTGAAACTTCTTTTTTCAAACTCAAACACTGAAATATGAAAGTGAGCCAGGAGTGTTTGTCAACAGGCACATCCGGTTAAAATAAAAACAGAACATTTTATAAAGCAGCACGTTTTCTGAAACAGCCTCAGTGAAGACTGTCAAACAGGTCTTACCCAAGTATTGACATCTTAAAAAGAATCTGATTCAGGAGTGAGGATCGGAGGGTTCTGGGAATGTAACAGGAGTAGATCCCCTGTGCAGAGGGATGACTTCAGGATTTTCAAAATCCCAAGTTTTGTGTTGGAGCAAATCTAATCACCCCCACCCCCTCTCCCCCCACCCCAGCTTGACATGAACCCCAATCATGTTTAAGCACAGATCTTTCAGCAAAACATCCAAAAACTAAACTTCAGACACCGATCCAAACCTCAGCAACCTTTGGGAGGTTCAGCGTGCGAGGTGATAAGTTACTGAAAAAGTTACTCCTCAGGAAGGCAGTTTACATGATCGCCAACTCTGATATTGCAGTCAAAACCCCTCTGCCTCTGAACAGGGAGGAAACCCCCTCCGAGCTTCATTCACCTTCACTCCATCTCAAACTCTGGGAACAGCTCCATAAGAAAAAGTTTAAGGCACTTTACTCACACCTCAGTGACTGAGAAAGGGTCAAAGTGGACCAAATGAAAGACCACACGAAAATATATAAAACTTGAGTTAGTTTTAAAAGGCCAACTCAAATATCAAAAAGTGTGTGCTTTCTAAATGGTTTGAACTATAGAAGTTTTAAGTTCAAATGCAGTACAAATAATTCCATTAATATTAGCACACAGTCTTTGGAACAAATCATACAGATTATTAAAGTAGGGTTAACCCTTAAATCATCGACTACTTCATTGGTTAAAGCAGATAAGTTACACGAATCTAAAAGCAAATGCTTGCCAACAGCTAGAAACACAAAGTAATAAATCGCTGTGGGTCTGTTTCAGATTGGCGAAACCTTGGGCAGAATTTTACCAGCACGTCTGCCCAAGGTTGCTTACAATTCCACCTGAGGCCAATGGAGAATGTCACTCTCTGAACCTTGCCCGCCCTCAGAATCGGGACAGGTGTGCCGGTAAAATTCTGGCGCTCGAACATGGAATTGAGAGAAAACAAATTTCCCCCAGTTTACAATCATGCCTGAGTTTCACATCCAATCTATCTCAAAACACTCGGTCGCTGGGTCAGATAAAGCACTGATTTCACTTGAAGTGAAAGAAATATTTCTAATCCAGCTGGTTACAGAGTTATCTGACTGTACTCCAATGGATATTAAAACCTGGTTATATTAATGTGAGTGGTAGCGGGTGACCCTACACTTTCTTAAAGCTTCACACAATTCACAAAGACTTTACTAATTCATACTGCAGTTTCTGCAACTTTCAAACTGCAGCATTATTTAAAAAAAGGAGTGGTAAAATCAAATATTAAATTCAACAAGTCAGCCTCGTTGTTTAAAGGATATTGTGTGGAATGTGTTGATTATCAGAAGCATTAGGCACTTAGACAACTTTGGAAATGAGTTCCACGCTGAATTGTGGTCCAGAGATAAAAGGGCAAGTGGTTTTTTAACTCGGAGGCTGGTCCTGAGCTTTCTTTCACACAGCAACAAATCAATTCCATAAAAGCAAAAAAACAGCGAAAGCCTGAATCTCTGAAGTAAAAACACAAAGAGCTGGAAAATCTCACTGGTTCTGGCGGCATCAGAGGAGATAGAAACAGAGTTAATGTTTCATGTCCAACACGACTCAGATCTGAATAAGAGTCACATTGGGCTTGAAAGATTGGGATTTTACAGCCTCGCGCATCCCGGGACTGTCTGTCCCCCATTCTGTCTGTCTGTCACCCAGTTCTGATTCCCGTGGCAGGCGAAGCAGTACAATTCTGGCTGTTAACTCTATTTTTCTCTCTCTACAGACACTGAAAAGTGTTTTTCCAGCATTTGTAACAAATTAATTCACTAACTGAGGTCTTTGCGAAACATGCGGTAATTTAGTGCACAACGTACAGGGACTTGAAGAACACACAGCCATACAAAAGCAGCCTGCATATTGGACGGATGCTAATTGAAGAGATTGGGCAGTACTCTGGCACAGCTGCGGGTTCACTCCAAGGGTGTGTTGTTGCTGCTGAGCAGGACTGGGTAGGAGGACCCGATGTACTTCCCATGGCGATACACGACGATTTGCAAATGGTATTCGTCCACCATCACCAGGTCCCGGGAGACCTTGGCTTGCGACTGGAGGAAGCAGATAGTGTAGACGGCAAACTCAAACTCGGGACTGACTCCGATAAACGAGCTGCCGACTGGCTTCACCATCTCCTTCCAGCTGAACTGAAGGTTCAAGACGTGGTCATCTTCATCAGGCTGTGAAAACCCAGCAAAAGGAAACAAAATTCAATTAGATTCTACTTGACAACAGACACAAACCCAAACCCACTCTTAATAATATGAAGTTTATTTATTAGTGTCACAAGTTGGCTAACACTAACACTGCAATGAGGTTACTGTGAAAACCCCCTAGTCGCCACAGTCTGGTGCCTGTTCGGGTACACTGAGGGAGAATTTAGCATGGCCAAAGCACACTAACTACTGTTGGTTAGTGTCTTTTAGATGTGGGAGGAACTACAGCATCCAGAGGAAACCCACGCAGACTCACTGAATCTACAGTGCAGAAGGAGGCCATTTGGCCCATTGAGCCTATGCTGACAACATTCCCATCCAGGCCCTATCCTCGTAGCTTCATATATTTATCCTCCTGATTCCCCTGACACAAAGAGGCAATTTTGCACCCAACTTACACAAATTTAGACTGTGGAAGAAAACCAGAGCACCCAGAGGACACGGGGAAAATCTGCAAACTCTACATAGACCATCATCCGAGGCCAGAATTGAATCCGCGTCCCTGGCATTATGAGGTAGCAGTGCTACCCACTCTGCCACCGTGATGCCCCATACCTCAGTATAAAATTCAAAATACTCATTTAAGCACTGCTGAGAGGGGATCAGCTTGAATCTGCTCCTGAGGACGAGGGTGAATTCAGCAGCAGAGAAGCAGAAGATGAATATGTTTCACCATCAACTCAATTGGAAAGTATCTTGATTTGGCTAAAGTTAAGCCGAGTTGGACAGAAAGGGACAGAATTTACTGGTAATAGTGCAGAGTGAAAGATCCATGCAGGGAATCATAGAATCTCTACAATGCAGAAGGAGGCCATTCAGCCCAAGGTATCTGCATTGACTCTGTCACTGAGCATCTTACCCAGGCCCTCTCCCCTGCCCTGTCAATGTCACCCCACACATTTAGCAGGGCCAATCCACTTACCCTGTAAAATTGTGGAAGGAAACCAGAGCTCCGAGAGGAAACACACCCAGACATGGGGAGAATGTGCAAACTCCACACAGTCAGTGACCTAAGCCAGGATTCGAACCCGGGTCCCTGGAGCTGTGAGGCAGTGGTCCTAACCACTGTGCCACCATGCTGCCCATACAATTGTAGCAAAAAACAAAATGAATTCACTTTATCTGCCTGTCAGAAGCATTTACAATAATCTTAAATGAAATAGGGGTACTCAGAGGTACATGGTTTAGATCTAATCACCATCACAGAGACATGGTTACAAGATGACTAAGACTAGGAAATAAATATTCTAGGGCACACAACATTGACAAGCAGACTGGGAAAGATAGGCTTGACATAAGGAATGACACAGCAGTAGTGAGAAAGGATCTTGGCTCAGAAAAATCAGGAAGTAGAATCAGTATGGGAGCAGAATGAGGATAACAAGGATCAATAGAGGCTGGTCGGTCCCTGAATAGTAGTTAATTACTACAGAAATAGTTCAAAATGCTCAACTAAAATATAATTCATTGAAAAACAAAAGCTCGGCGTGAAAGATCAATCCAAGGTTCACTGAGGTGCTTAAGGGGCAGTATCATAGAATCCCTATAATGCAGAATGAGGCCATTCAGCCCATCGAGCCTGCACCGACCACAATCCCATCCAGGCTCTGTTCCCACAACCCTACATAATTACCCTACTAATCCCCTGACGCTAAGGGCAATTTAGCATAGCCAACCTGACCTAAACTACATATCTTTGGACTGTGGGAGGAAACAGGAGCACCCAGAGAAAACCCACACAGACATGGGGAGAACGTGCAAACTCCACACAGTGACCTGAATCCGGAATCGAACCCGGGTCCCTGGCGCTGTGAGGCAGCAGTGCTAACCACTGTGCTACCTGAATCAGAATAAAAGAAGGTTGTATAATGTTGCAAAGAATAGCAGTAACTCTGAGGGTGGTGATCATTTTAGAGAGCAACAAGGGACCACCAAAGTTGATAAAAAGAGGGGAAAAAATGGGCTACGTGCAGGAACGAGCCAGGAATATGTTCCAAAGACAACATCTCTACATCGAGGGCTGCTGTGACTCGCACCTTGTTCTTGTTCTTCCTGGCCACAAAGCCTTTGTAATCAATGTGGTTGCGTTTCTCCTGCAGGTAGAACTGAACCCAGTTGTGCAGCCCCATGATCTCTCGACCTCGTTTGGTTTCTCCCACAAACACGTGCTCAAATCCGGAGGAATCTCTCCTGGAGAAGGCAAAGGGAAGCAATTAAAAAAAGCTGAGTATTAAAGTTTATTTATTAGTAGGCTTACATTAGCACTGCAATGAAGTTGCTATGAAAATTTCCTAGTTTCCACACTCTGGCGCCTGTTTGGGTACACGGAGGGAGAATTTAGCAAGACCAAGGAATCTAACCAGCATATCTTTCGGGACTATGGAGGAAACCTGAGCACCCGAGGGAAACCCGCGCAGACATGGGAAAAATGTTCACATTGCACATAGATAGTGACCTGAGGCCAGAATCGAACCCAGGTTCCTGGCGCTGAGACAGCAGTGCTAACCACCTTGCCAAAATGTTCCCCTAATTCAAATTCCTCTCGTCACCGCAGTGGGTCAATGCACCTAATCAGCACATCCTTCATATTGTTAGAGGAAACTGAAGCATCCGGAAGAAACCCATGCAGACATGGGAAGAATGTGCAAATTCCACACAGACAGCAACCCAAGCTGGGAGTTGAACCCAGGTCCCTGGGGTTGAGAGGCAGCAATGCTAACCACGATGCCGCAAATGATGACCGTGAAATCATTGCCAATTTTCGTAAAAATCCACCTGGTTCACTGATGACTTTTAGGGGAGGAAATCTGCCATTCTTACCTGGTCTGGCCTAAATGTGACATCAGATCCACACCAATGTGGTTACTATCAGGGATGGGCAATGAATACTGACCCAGCCAGTGAAATCAACATCCCATGAATTAAAAAAAATAAGGTTGTGGGGATAAGGCCTGGATGGGATTGTTGTCTGTGTAGATTCGATGGGCAGAATGGCCTCCTTCTGCATTGTAAGGTTCTCTTCTATGAATTTGAAACAGGCTGTTTGGGATCTCTGTGCATTTGCATGGCTCAGCCACTAGGTGGCTACATATAACGTCTTGTCTCAAACTGCATATGGTCAACATGACCCTTTTCTAAGTCAAATCAATTATTTAAATGTCTTTAACCTATTCGATCACTAAATTAAAAAAAGTGTTGCTCAATTTGGTCATGCATTTTCTTGTTTGCAGTTTAGCAAGGCTGAGCATGTTTTTTTTTGAAAAAAGCTTGCATTTATATATCACCTTTCACAACCACTGGTGCCTTACAAAAAATTATGTACTTCTGAAACTTGCTATGGTAACCTGGGACAAACGCAACCATAGCAAGCTCCCACGATCAACAACACGATAACAACCAGATCATTTTTTTTTTGTGGTGTTGATTGAGGGATAAATGTTGGCCAGGACATCAGGGAAATCTACCCAGCTTCTCTTCCAATAGTGCCACCCCTGGGAAGGCAGCTGGGGTTTCAGTTTAATGCCTATTCTGAAAGTTGGCATCTCTGACAATGCGGCATTCCCTCAATACAGCACCGGAGTATCAGCTTCATTTTTGTACCCATGCCCTGGAGTGGGACTTGAACTTGGGACTTTGAGAGTGTCACCAACTGGGCTAGAGAGTTTAAATTCAGTGACCTCTTAAATTAACCCCCGGCCAAAGATTTGTGGCCTGTTTCCCTCTCAGGTAGTTCCCAGAACTCCTTCGTTTGGCCAACTGTATCAGCAACACAATCATTCTCGCTCGCTCTACCCCTTCCTCTCTGGACAGACAGTTGCCTCTTCCCCATTATGATAACTTCGCAGTTTCCAGCCCCTTAAACATTCCTGAGTAATTTATCATTCAAGACAGACTCTCTTTTGCAGTCCAGCTTGATACAATTTGCTCTTCTGCCTTTTGTTCCCTTCACCATCTCCCACCTCCCCCCCTTCCCATCTGCGCATCCCCTGGTCTACTCCCCTCATTATCACCTCCCCTCCTGAATGCTTTGCTCCTCCCCTTCCTTCTGCCTCATAGCAATTAACCCTCCGACCTTTCTTCACCTGAGAGTTACACAGTAGTGATTCTCTGCATGGTGTCCCTGAGGAACGCACTGCTAAGGGGGCAGGGGTGAAATAGTATTGCCACTAGACTAGTAATCCAGAGACCCAGGGTAATGCTCTGGAGACCCGGATTCAATTTCCACCATGTTACATGGTGAAATTTAAGTCATTGGTGATTATTGTAAAATCCCATCTAGTTCACCAATGTCCTTCAAGGAAGGAAATCTGCCATCCTTAGCCAATCTGGCCTACATGTGACTCCACAGTAGAGCCACAGTGATGAGGTTGACTCTCAAATGCTCTCTGAAAACGATCTAGCAAATCATTCAGTTCAAGGTACGACTAGGGGAATGGCCAACAACTGCTTGCACATCTCACGAATGGATAACGCAAAGGAATGGGAGGTGCTGCTACTTTACAGAGCTTAGCTTCAGGATGCCGATCATAGATGTTAGAAATAGACTAAGTTCTGTTAGACACTTCACTGTCATAAACATACCCACGATTTCCTCCTCGGGAATAAAGCTGAAACCAGATATCGTACAGATGTTGCTTGAACTCCTGTGGATTAGCTGATGTGAGACTTTTACTAGCGAGGTATTGGTGAGTTATCTGGAGAGAGAGCAATCGCAAGAATCATGGTTAAAGTATTGAATTTAACAGTTACTGCTCAGTTTAATTTGCTAATTTATTATTGTTGCATGCATTAATATACAGTGAAAAGTATTGTTTCTTGTACGCTATACTGCTCATAGAGAAGAAAAGGGCAGGGTGCAGAATATAGTGCTATATTCATAGCTAGGATATAGAGAAAGATCAACTTAGTGCGAGATGGGTTCAAAAGTCTGACAGCAGCAGGGAAGAAGCTTGAGTCGGTTGGAACCTGACCTTAGGCTTTTGTATCTTTTCAATTAATTGCTATGCAGACATTAGAGTAGTGGTAGATGGGCGCTGATGGGATGATAGGGAGGAAAGGGGAGGCTAGTTTTGACCTAATTCAACCCATAGGTAAATGATTAATGGGATCAGCTGAATCTGACATCGCTCTCTGTTAACAGTAGTTAGCACTGATCTGGTCTCTGAGTTTCCTGCTGCATGGGCTGAGGAAACATAGAAGTTAAGGGCAGGAGGAGGCCATTTGGCCCTTCAAGCCTGTTTCACAATTAATTACGATCAAAGCTGATCATCCAACTCAATAGCCTAATCCTGCTTTCTCCTCATAACCTTTGATCCCATTCACCCAAGTGCTATATCCAGCCGTCTCTTGAATACATTCAATGTTTTAGCATCAACTACTTCCTGTGGGAATGAATTCCACAGACTCACCACTCTCTAGGTGAAGAAATATCTCCTCACCTCCATCCTAAATGGTCTACCCTGAATCCTCAGGTTGTGACCCCTGGTTCTGAACTTCCCCACCATCAGGAACATCCTCCCCACAGCTACCCTGTTTAGTCCTCTTAGAATTTTCTATAAGGTCCCACTCCCCCCTCATTCGTCTGAACTCCAGCTGAATCCTAACCTAGTCAATCTCTCCTCATACATCAGTCCTGTCATCCCCACAATCAGCCCGGTCTGATTAAAAATTCACCCCCAACCCAATCGGATACAACCAACCACCTTCAAACAGGGATAACAAGGACAAGCAGTAGAGTGAGTTGTTGGGCTCAATGTCACAAAGCTCAATGTTTACTTATTAGTGTCACAAATTGGCTTACACTAACACTGCAAGGAAGTTACTGTGAAAATCCCCTAGTTGTCATACTCCTGTTTGGGTACAGTGATGGAGAATTTAGCACGGCCAATGCACCTAACCAGCGCGACTTTCAGATTGTAAGGGGAAATCGGAAGAAACCCACACAGACATGGGGAGAACGTGCAGACTCCGCACAAACAGTGGCAATTGAATCCAGGTCCCTGGTGCTGTGAGGCAGCAGAGCTAACCACCCAAGAACAGACTATATCTGGCACCCAATGGTCCATTTTACCCATGATGTCAGAGTGGGGGAAAAAACCACAGCAGGAATAGCCAAAGAATTAAAAATAAAAACTTTGACAATTATTTGGTCGGAAACGTGATTGCGGATGGCTAGTACAAATATCCAACACTTACAAGGCACGCGAAAGTGCGAGGATACCAGACCTGTGGAGCTGAAGAACACAGCCAAAATTGTAATGCTTTATAAAAACTTCCTGGAGTTTGTGAGATTACTTTTAGTAACACAGAGAAATTTGGCAGGACTTTGCTTCAGGAAATGAACTTGGTCCGTGCTACACAATGGGACACTTTGCACACAGCTTGTGAAAAGCAGGCAGAAGTTTACCTCGCTGAATTCCTTCCCACTGACAGCACCTACCTGCATGACCTTGGTCTCGAGAATCGCATCGAGAAAGCGATTGTTTTCAGCTCTCTCTTCCGGAGTCACAACCTCAGCAATTCCAGTCGACATCTCGTAGTTGTCCAAGAGAGCAGTGAAGGCTATTCAAACAGATGATTAAATGTTAAATTATGCAACTGTATGGAATAATTTACCGAAAGAATCATCTTTCAAAAAGGGCGACTAAGATGTGCTTTAAAATTACACTATTGGCAAAATCTAAAAGTAGAAGTAATGAAGTCCATAGATGTGTGGGTTAGATGGATTGGCTGTGCTAAATTGCCCCTTACTGTCAGGGGGACTAGCTAGGGCAAATGAATGGGCCGAATGGCCTTCTTCTGCACTGTACAGATTCTATGAAGAAAGGCCCATTTGGGTCAGATAAATGAACCAAAACCTTCATTGCAAGCCTCCGATCTCACCCGTGACTGGGATTCTCCAGTCCTGCTGCAGTGAATGGAGATTTGGGTGAATACCAGATTCTCATTTCTTGCTGGCAGGGTGAGGTGGGGTTGTGGGGGACGAGCGAGAGCAGAGAATCCCGGCTCTTATTTTCTGAGCAAGCCACTCCTGGAGAGATATTGAAGAACCAGATCAAGAGAAACCTAATCCACAGTGCAGTTAGTCAGTGGGAAAACAGCACAGATGCTGGAGAGCTACAGCATGGACTCAATGTGGGCTGCTGAGTGGTTCTGGAATGAAGCTACAATGCTGTAATTAGTCTCTGGTCCTGCTCGCAGTAGATGAAGACCACACACTGCACAGCGCATTATTCTATTACCATGGAACGGTGCTCTTTTTAATAATTCGCTCATGAGACATGGGCATCACTGGCTGGCCAGCATTTATTGTCCATTCTTGTTGCTCTTGAGGACAGTTGAGAGTCAACCGTATTGGCGTAGCTCTGGAGTCACATGTAGGCCAGACCAGGTAAAGACAGCAGATTTCCTTCCCTAAAGTGAACACTGGTTTCATGGTCATCAATAGGTTCTTAATTCCAGATTTTTAAAATTTGAATTCTAATTCCATCTCCCATGGCAGGATTCGAAGCTGGGTCCCCAGAACGTTAACCGAGTTTCTGGATTAATAGTCTAGCGATAATACCACTAGGCCATCACCCCCACACCCCCCCCTCCCACCGCCGCCCCATCCCCAGTAATTGGTCTGTCCCTTAACCACTGTTAACTCAGAGATCAGTGAGAGTTAATTGTTGTCGGTGAGCAGCTTGGAATCCCTCACAGAATCCCAAACAGAGTCAGTTATCGAACAGATCACATCAGATCTGCAGGTTGAGATTCAATGAATAAACCCAGATTCCTACTGTCAGCTATTGGACCATTTCCCAAACTGGGTTCTGGCATACTCATCCAGAGATTTCACGGCAGGTATACAGATGGTTGGGTAAAACAAGTTGCATCTGTGGGCTGGGAGGGGAAACTGGCTCTGAGAGGCAGATAGAGGGGTGTGTGTTTGTGCATGTCTGAGAGATGTAGGAATGTGAGTATGTGTGCATGTGACCCGAGTGTACCTTAAGAAATGTTTTTTTTTTAAAAATGTTCTTTGCAGTTGTAAGTAGGCTTTTGGTTTCATTTTTGACAGGCTATCTGGTTAGAAGTCCTTTTTATTGCTGCTTCAATGGCTTAAATGGGGTTTTGTGTATTGTTATTCTGGGCCTCAGACACTCTGGGATCTTTTATGACCTTGTATTATGAGAGTGAAGATTGATTGAAAAATCAAAATCAGGTGATTCCTGCCCAGAAAAATTCAAAGACTCACTTTCAGTTTTTGGTTTTAGAATCACAAGTGGTTGAGGCAGGGACAGTAATAACATTTAAAAGGCATTTGAATCGACACATGGATAGGAAAGGTTTAGGGGGATATGGGCCAAATGTAGGCAAATGGGGTTAGCTTAAATAGGCATTTTGGTTGGCATAAACCATTGTGGGCTGAAGGGCCCGTCTCCATGCTGTAGATTCTATGATTCTATGTTAAACTATATTCTTAAATAAACTTTGTTTAATAAAAGCTCCCTAAAGGGTCATTCAAATCTTATCTGAGGTGGAACATTTCTTACTATGCTTATCCTAGTAAATTCAAATTGCAAAACGTATGATCCAGGTAGATTCTACTTTGGAATTTCTGACCTGAACAAAACAGTGCGTGTGTGAGACAGAGAGAAAGAGAGAGAGAGAGACAGAGAGAGAAAGAGATTGGAACACGTGTGAGAAACAGGCAGAGAGAGAGAGAGAGAGAGAGAAAGGGAGCATGTGTGTGAGAGAGAGAGCAAGAGGACTGTGTGTGTGTGTGGTGTGTGTGTGTGTGTGTGTGTGTGTGTGTGTGTGGTGTGTGTGTGTGTGTGTGTGTGTGAGAGAGAGAGAGAGAGAGAAAAAGAAGCATGTGAGAGAGAGAGAAAGAAAATGGAGCATGAGAGAAAAAAGAAAAGCACGCGTGCTTTTTAGTGCAAAAGTGTGAGCGTGTACATGTCTGATATGAGAATCCAGCCCTCCAATGAGCAGTAAATAAATTTGTAAACAAAAGATCAACATCAGTCTCCCATTCAAAATAACAAAAAGGTAAGATTGAAGTATTTATTGAATAAGAAAACTTTTTAACTGTAATAAATTAAACTTAAGAGAAACAGAGAGACTTAGATGTTATTTTGGATGTTTGTATCCATTATGTAATATCTATTTTAACTCTTTAATATAGTAAGAATGTTTTTAGGGGCTCCGTCATTTTACTTGGGCAATCAAAAGGGTTCGGTGGCTGGAAAAGTTTGGGAAACTGCAATTGAATATTACGTAATAAACTTGAGAGCTTACCAGCAAAGGACTTGATTGTCCGTAAACGCTCCTCGTTCACGTAGGAGAAGAGTGGTCTGCGGGCATTGTCTTTTGCATTGTTACTTCCAGCAGGGACATAGGCGGCTTTACCCTGCAAGGGAGATACAGGCTGCTTTTACTGCAGGTCTCACAGCAGAAATAACAATGTTACGCAATACTGCATCTTCAAGCTCCACTCCAAACCGCACCCCATCCCAACTAGGAACAGGATCGCCGTTCCTTCACTGTCACAGAACCTAAATCCTGGAATGCTGTCCCTCACAGCATTATGAGTGCACACAGACTATAGCAGTACAAGGCAGCGGGTCACCACTGCTAAGGGCAATTAGGGATGGGCAATATCTCACAAACGAATGGAAAAAAACTGCTCTGGTTAAATCGCAATATAAACAATGCTATCCAATACCACGTTATACAAATCCCAACATGCTAAAATGCAGTTAACGCATCAAACAATATTTTCAACCACAATCGTTAAAGATGCAGTTTAAGAAGATGCCAACCTGTACGGAGATCTGATAGTCTTTCCCAGGAAGAAGCCGGTTTTCATCCGCTTTCCAAAGCTCATTCAGTATCTTGGAAAGGTCCTCGTTCATTGCCATTCTGGGAAATAGTAAGAAACAGTAGAAAATGAGAATCATCCTGTTTGGGGGATAAACTTTCTTTAGTTTCCAGTTGTAACTTCCAGCTCTTTCCCCAACCAGTACCAAACACAGCAATGACGCACTAACTGGGACTTATTCTCCTATTAAACCAGTCTTAGGACATTCCCAAAATGTTACACCACCAATTAAATTCCTTTTCCAAAGCGCAATCCCTAGTGTATTGTGAACAAATTGTAATTATTTACTGATCGCTAATACAGAGGGATGTAAACTAATGCAGAAAACACTCTAAAATGCAGGTTAGACCAGCCAAAACATCTGGGATACATATGCAGCGTCCTTCAATTCCTGACCCCGACATTTTGGCCGAACTTCAGTTTGTTCTTGGCATGCAGTCTTCAGAACAGTTTTGTATTGAGTTGGGAATCTCTCCTCTCAACCCAATTCTAGAGTCTCAAAATAAGTTGGAAATAATTTGGAATCATGAGTTTTTGGGGCTCTGCTCCTTCATCAGGTGATTCCAAGTGACTCACTTGTTGAAGGAGCAGCACTCTGAAAGCTCGTGATTCCAAATCAATCTATTGGACTTTAACCTGGTGTTGTGAGTCTTCTTACTGTGCCCACCTCAGTCCAACGCCGGCATCCCCACATCTTGAAATAAAAGGCACTGGAGGAGACTTTTCAGCCCATCGGTTAATGAGTTCCTCGGTTAGGATTCGTACAAACTCATTTGTGTTTAGCTTTGGTTCAAAGACATTGTCCACTTATCAGAAAAGTCTACGCAAGGATAATTTCAGTAAAGCCATCTGCGCTAAGCAAAGCCAATTCCTTACATCAGGTTTGTCTAGACTAGGTTCAGCTTCAGGTCAGGCTGAGTGACACAACTGGAGTTTTATGCTGTTTCCAGCTCACCCAATCGGGAGTTGTGTGTGCGGGCAAGCACGAGATGGGGGCAAGCGAGAGAGTGCACGTGTACACGTGAGAAAGATGAGAAGGAAGATTTGTTCCTTAACTGATCCCATCTTTGAGGTAACTGGAGATGTGGAGAGATTCACAGAAACATAGAAGATAGGAGGAGGCCATTTGGCCCTTCAAGCTTGCTCCCCATTCCTCATGATCATGGCTGATCATCCAACTCAATTTCCTAATCCTCATTCTTCCCATAATCTTTGATCCCATTCACCCCAACTGCTATATCCAGCTGCCTCTTGAATACGTTCAATGTTTTGGCATCAACTACTTCCTGTGGGAATGAATTCCACAGGCTCACCACTCTTTGGGTGAAGAAATGTCTGCTCACCTCTGTTCTATCCTGAATCCTCAGACTGTGACACATGGTTCTGGACTCCCCTCATCGGGAACATCTACCCTGTCTAGTCCTGTTAGAATTTTATAAGTCTATATAAGATTCCCCCCCTTATTTGTCTGAACTGCCCTGAAAACAATCCTAACCTAATCAATCTCTCCTCATACATCAGCCATCCCTGGAATCAGCCTGGTAAACCTTTACTCACTCCCTCCAGAGCAAGAACATCCTTCCTCAGAAAAGGAGACCAAAACTGCACACAATACTCTAGTGTGGCCTCAACAAGGCCCTGTATAATTGCAATAACCCTACTCCTGTACTCAAAACCTCTCGCTATGAGGGCCAACATACCATTTGCCTTTTTTACCATCTGTTGCACCTGCTTGCTTACCTTCAGCATATTCCAGGTTGGTTACTACACTTAACAAAAAATTCAATTTACCTTAATTTGTGATTTTGGTTCTGGGATTTTTACTCCAGGCTCTAGTTACTTAAAAACATTGGAATTAACATGAAGGTAACTGGAGCTAACACTCACCCATCTGTTTCATCGATTGCTGCTCATCCTTGACCTTGACCCAAAGGATTTATTTGTTCAGTGTGCATTCCACACATTTCTTGAATCAGCCACAAATCTGTCAACTTTCTACACTCAAAACAGTTCCTGCAGTAAGCCCAGAGAGCTTGTTTTTGTACAGAATTTGTCCACTATTGTAAGTCAAAAAACAAATCTCGCTCCCATTCACATCAGTGAATCTTATAGTCCCACCAATGGTGCATCCCCACCATGGGTCTCCTGGTGAAGAGGGATGCATAAAATGGGAAACCCCATTGACAATAGGGTCATAGGATCCTGCTGCCAACAAAAAGCGCACTGTCCCCCACCCCCCAGAACACACCGCGGAGAGGGAGAAAAATCCCACACCATCGCTATTTTAAGGGCAGCATGGTGACACAGCAGTTAGCGCTGCTGTCTCACAGTGCCACGGAACCAGGTTCAACTCTCATCTTGGGTCACTGTCTATGCAGAGTCTGCACGTTCTCATGCGTCTGTGTGGGTTTCCTCTGGGTGCTCTGGTTTCCTCCCACATGCAAAGATGTGCGGGTTAGGGGGATTGGCCATGATAAATTGACCCTAGTATCAGGGGGATTAGCAGTATAAATGAGGATTACAGAAATAGAGTCAGGGTACAGTCTCAATAGCCCAAATTTTATGATTTCACTGGATTTTTAGGAGTTTCGTACTTGGGAGTAGAACACGGAAAGGGAAGAATTTTTCACATTCCCAAATGCAGAAATAACCACAAATGTCAACAATGGCTCAGTGGTTAGCATTCTCACCTCTGAGTCATAAAGTTGTGGGTTTAAGTCCCACTTGTGATGATACTGTGCTTTAATATATTTTACGCTTAAGGGGGACTGCTTTAAGTTCAGTGTTTTTCTACAAGCAGTCAGTTTGTCTGGTGAGGATATTAACAGATGCTAGAAAGCAGGATAATTACTCAATTTAGCCATTTCAGGCTTTATTTAGCAGAAAGCCAATTGGCTTTTGTTTATCAAAGACGACAATTCTTGGGGGTGTCTTCTTGATTAAAGGAATGGAAGGTGAGTTAGGTATACAGGGTCATATAATCACATGATACTAGAGGCAGGAGGAGCTAGGTTGTAGCTGAGCGAAACAGCTTTGAGTTCAGCTGCTGGATTCTATTGAGAAGATAGGCTTTTTAATTAGTAACAGTTCAATCCTCCACAATGTAGCTCAAGGCAATAGCATAAAAAGAGGCCATTCAGCCCATCATTCAAGTGTTAGCTTTTTCACAGCTATAAAATTAATCCCACATTAGATCAAAAGATGAAAACAATTTTTTTACTCTATTTATTCTCACTTCTTTTCCTTTTCCACCTGTCAGAACTCGCTTTTCAAGTCAGTTGGATTCAAAGTCTTACCTTTCCCTCTCTGTTTATTTGTCCCAACTGATTTTAATCCAAAGATGTGCAGGTTTGGTGGATTTAGCCCCGGGAATGGCGCAGAGTTATGGGGACAGGGTACAGGATGCCTGGGTAAAACACATGTTCAGAGAATCAGTGCAGACTCATTATGTCAAATAGCCTCCATCTGCACTGTAGGAATTCTATGGTTGTAAACTGCATATCTTCCTCTCTGTTCACTTCTCCCATTCATCCACTTAGTCAATATTTGGTTTGATTTATTATTAACATACAGTGAAAAGTATTGTTTCTTTCATGCTATACAGACAAAGCATACCGTTCATAGAGAAGGAAACAAGGGAGCGCAGAATGTAGTGTTACAGTCACAGTTAGGGTGTAGAAAAAGACCATCTTAATGCAAGGTAAGTCCATTCAAAAGTCTGACAGCAGCAGGGAAGAAGCTGTTCTTGACTTGGTTGGTACCTGACCTCAGACTTTTGTATCTTTTTCCTGA
Organism: Sphyrna mokarran; assembly: GCA_024679065.1. Lineage (NCBI taxonomy): Eukaryota > Metazoa > Chordata > Chondrichthyes > Carcharhiniformes > Carcharhinidae > Sphyrna > Sphyrna mokarran. The sequence goes on along the minus strand of JAGIQG010000008.1, from coordinate 5,756,267 downwards.
CGGAAGAGAGAACGTTGGGTACAGTCCTTAATGCTGCTGGCTGCTTTGCCAAGGCAGTGGGAAGTGTAGACAGAATCAATGGATGGGAGGCTGATTTGTGTGATGGATTGGGCTACATTGACAAACTTTTATAGTTCTTTGTGGTCTTGGACAGAGCAGGAGCATATCTAGCTACGATACAACCAGAAAGAATGCTTTCTATAGTGCATCTGTAAAAGTTGGTGAGAGTCGTAGCTGACGTGCCAAATTTCCTTAGTCTTCTAAGAAAGAATGCATATTTCTCATTTAAAAAAATGAAATCCGGTACTGTGCAGCATACTCAGAAATTGGGGTAAGGGTGGATACTGAGATTGAACAGGCAGGATCCACAAGCAAAATACATGTATGAAGAGAAGGGCTCAGACTGGTAGGAAGCAATGGGCCAGTACATGACACTGGAAAGGAGCAAAGAGACAGGTTTATAACTGAGAGGAACAGAGTATGTAATGCATTGTCAATCCTCCCGTATTAGTCCCAAATATTAATCTCCTGGACACTCCTATCAGCAATCCAGGGACCAATTTCTCTCTGGCCAACAGGATCACATATGCTCCCAGAATGTGATGGGCACAATGCAGATTAGCAAAACCATATGATGGATAGAGTGGTTTCTGAAGTGCAGAGGACTGTGGGTATTGTACCTGCCATCATGGACTGATTACCATGAAAACTGACGTTGAGGGCAACCAACGGAATAGCAGCTGGAGATCATGCGATGAAACCTCACAGAATAGGGTCCAGCCAGAGCTGGTGACCCTAACATGTAGTTCATTTATTTTTCCATACTTAAGTTGAGGAGTTTATGATCACCTTTGCCTAATGCAGTTGAGCTGTTGAAGTGACTAGTATGGTGCATACAGTGCTCTATACAGATGTTGGCAGTATGGACTGCCAAGAAGCACTTGATTAGAAGCACCAGTCATTAGATGTACATCAGACTCGAGTTGCAACATTTAAAATTACAAGGTACACAAGGGGACAATGGGCTGCCATTCTAGTGAAGTTGGAAGCTATTAATTACTCAAAGTTGGGATGGGATTCACCACAGACACTCCTACTGAAGAATTCTCAGTCCAGTAATTACAAAAATACTGTTTAGTCGCCTCAAAATCTTGTGTATCATTTGTGAATTTAATTTTTTTAATAAGCCGAGCATATGTTTCATTTACTGAGCTGAATAAAATAGAATTTATACAGCACTCTCCATAGACAAATCTCAAGTCTTCTAAAGCCAAGGGATTTTAATTGGCAGTTCAGTTCACTGTTTTGTACAGACGTCCAACATCGATTATTACCCAATAAGTCTGTGATCACTGAAACACACACATTGTTGTAAAGTATTCATATTTTAATAAGCATGCAAAGATGAGGTTCACAATTAAACGGAGGCCAGACTGCAGGCAAATCAGGTGCTTCCTTTGACAAGTGTAGAATCATAGAATCCCTATAGTGCAGGAAGAGGCCATTCATCCCATCGGTACACTAAAGGGGCAATTTAACATGGCCAATCAACGTAACCTGCCCATCTTTCAGAGTTTGGGAGGAAACTGTGCGCTCCAGTTTCCTGTGAGGAAACCCACACAGACATGGGGAGAATGTGCAGTCTCCACACAATGTCCCAAGCTGGGAATCGAACCCGGGTCTGGTGCTAACCACTGTACCACCTGCTGCCAGCCCCACAGGGAGCACCAGACTGGAAATAGTTTGAATCTCTGGCACATTTTCCCCAAATATGTAACATGGCCATGATTTCACTTTGGGCACTGTGATAAAACTGGATTCATTAGATTAATCCTGCAAACAATAGAGCACTTACCAGTGAGGAAGGGTTGATCAGAATAGATCTATACTAACTGGAGTTTAGAAGTAATCTCTTTGAAACATGATTCTGGGATAGTTTGACAGGGTAGATGCTGGGATGAGGTGTTCCCGATTAGGCTAGAGGGGCTGAATGGTCAGCTACCACTTTCTAATGTTCTGTTAAAGCTGTGCAGAGACCAGCCAGATAAATATGTACAGTTCAGAGGCTGGGAATTCTGTGGTGAGTAACTCACCTCCTGACTATTCAAAGCCTGTTCACCATTTACAAGGTACAAGTCAAGACTAATTTACACATTGAAAACAACCATGCACAAAAAACTCAATACCATCTAGAAAAATAACAGCCTGCTTGATTAGCATCCCTTCCACCCCTTAAATCTTCACTCCCTCCACCGCCAAAACACCATGGCATCAGTGTGTACCATCTACAAGATTCATTGCAGAAACTCAGCAAGATTCCATTGAAGCACCTTCTAAACCCACTGAGATGTATAAGAGTGCCAAGGAACATCACCCACCTGCAAATTCCCCTTCCAGTTACACACCATCCTGACTCGGAACCAAAAGCAAAACACCGTGGACCTGGAGATCCGTTGGATGAACTAATTCTGAAGAAGAGTCAACATTAACTCTGCTTCTCTCTCCACAGATGCTGCCTGACCTGCTGACTTTTCCCAGCATTTTAATTTTATTTCTGACTTGGAACCATATCACTCACTGTCACTGGGTCAAAATCCTGGAACATCCTCCCTAACAGCACTATGGGTGTTCCTACACCACAATGTTTGCAGTGGTTCAATAAGGCAGTTCACCCCACCACCTTTCAACAGGCAATTAGGGATGGGCAACAAATGCTGGCCTCACCAGCGTAGCCCACATCCTGTGAATAAAGAAAAACTTTAAATTTTTGATATGTAATCTTCCCAATTTCTTTTTGCTGACCTGAAGCTTTTTAAAAATAAATAATAATTTTTAACAGAGCAATCATGGCCATTTTTACTGCCAGGTTAAACAGGAATGTTGTGTGATCAGTCTATGGCTATTCAAGTTTCAGAGACCTTTAAACGAGAGAGAAAGAGATTGGTGAACCAACCTTGGTGAATTCTGAGCTCATTAGAACCCAAAGTTAATTATTTGATGGTCATGGTGGCCTGAGAATTAATCGTCAATGTAATCCTGTGATAGCGGATTTAAGGCTTCTGACAGTTGAGAATTCTTATGTAATACAAAGGAGTAACGATGGCCTAGTGGTATTGTCGCTAGATTGTTAATCCAGAAACTTAGCTAATGTTCTGGGGACCCGGGTTCGAATCCTGCCATGGTAGATGGTGGACTTTGAAATCAATAAAAAAATAATATCTTGAACTGAGAAGCTACTGATGGTCAAGAGACCATTGTCAATTATTGGAAAAACCCCATCTTCACAAATGCGCTTTAGGAAAGAAAATCTGTTGCTCTTACCTGACCTGATCTACGTGACTCCAGAGCCACAGCACAGACTCTCAACTACCCTTGCACAATGTGGGTTGGGCAATAGATGCTGGCCAACCAGCAACACTCATGATCCAGGATCACATAAAAAAAAACGTGTAGGTTTATTGATGGAGCTCGCATGACAGATTTTAATAAAGGCAAAAGCTAAGACCACACAGATAGGGAGTTCACCACCACATTCAGAGAGTTATTCAAGCCTTGGGCAACAACTGCCAGTCTTGTCGTCATCCTAATCCCAAAGAATATATCTCAATACCGCTGGAGAGAGAGACTTATTGCCGAGGCGTGAAAAGAAATTGGATTGATTTCTTAAGAGATTTTTTTTTCCACAGCTCTGGATAAAGCAGACAGGAATGGAATTGGGTGAAATTATCTCCAGGAGTTGACACACAGAAACAATGGACCTCTTTCTGTACCAAACCATTCTATCATTCTGAGCATTCATGTAAATTAGATAGCTGTCAAAGCACACACTAAATTTATCATTTCTGCATAAAAAGACAACTGAACACGTAAACAGCAAACACACTCTCTTGGGATGGTGCAACTAAAATGATTGTTGGAGTTAAGTGAAGCTTGCTGTATTCACAAAGGAAAAAGGAATCTGAGTTTTAAATTATACAATAACAGATCAGGTATCAAAAACAGTTCGTAGCTTTAAAAAAATTCATAATTACAACATTCTATGTGGTTCACTAAGAATACAGATTATCTGGTCATTTATTACATTGCTTTTTCTGGGAGCTTGCTGTGTACAATTAGGTTGATGCAATTCTGGCCTCGGGTCACTGTCCGTGTGGAGTTTGCACATTCTCCCCATGTCTGCATGGGTTTCCTCCAGGGGCTTCAGTTTTCTCCCAGAGTCCAAAGATGTGTGGGTTAGGTGGAATGGTAAATTGACCCCAGTGTCAAGGGCATTAGCAGGGTAAATGAGAGAGATTGCAGGAATGGGCCCTGGGTGGGACTGTGGTTGGCACAGACTCAATGGGCCGAATGGCCTCCTTTTGCACTATAGGCATTCTATGACTTTATGATTTCTTCACATCACAACTAAGGCTATACTTCAAAAACAAAGAGAACCTTAAGATGGCAAACAATTTCAGATGTTTTGTCTTGTGAGTGTAACATCTGTGTTAATGTAAGCCTTAAAAAAGATTTTTAAAAAATCACGCAGCTTACAGTTTCAGTGATGTCACGGGATTGGAGCCAAGATGTGGCAGTCAGATATTAGGGGTTTCAGTTTTGTTTATGGCAGTCAGGTGATAGGAGTTTTTTTCCTTTGGGTTTTTAGGTTTTGTTTTTGGGAAGTAGTTTAGCAGCAAGCTCCGAAGCAGTCTGCTTTTCTCTCTGTGTTTTTTCTCTTTCTGTATTAAAGAAGCTGTGTTTTGGGAAACAGAGTTGACTACAACCTCTTCCAAGTTTCTTCACAAGGGATTTTCAGTATTCAGCCCAGGAGGCTGGTGAACTATAACAAATGGCATTAACCTCGGCTGTATTGTGTTTATTTGGAGGGTTTTGTGTATTGGATGTTGGCTTTGGTTGGAATACATTAAAGATATTTTGTTAAGAATTATACATTATCGTAGTTGTGGTGTTTCTTGTTTGCAATTGTTAAAAGTTCTTGCTAAGTGAATTTCTGTACTTGTCAACAATATTCTTAATGGAACTTTATTTTTGATAAAAGCTCCTCATGGTTCAGTTGAGTCACACCTGGAGTGAAACCTTCTATGCTCGTCCTAGTCAAATTCAATGTAAAACATTACAGGTCAGGCGAGCTTCATACAGCGCCTTGAAATATCCAACCTGACTTGTGACAGTTTCCAACAATTAAACTTGGGGTAAAAGTCAGTCACTGTACATGAATGAGCTTGTGTGTGTGAACTATATCCCTCTCCCTCGAGATCACTGTTTAATGTCTAACCTCCCTATCATAAATAACAGATCCATTTCAGAGCTCCAAGGCGGAAGCAAATTAGAGACAGGCAGTAAATTCTGGCAGTGTCAGTGACACCACACCTCATCAACATTTTTTGTTAAAAAAGCTGTTCAACAGATGCAGGAGTCAGGGTATTTCTGTATGGTACACTAGCTTGGGTGACACTACTGCCTCACAGCACTAGTAGTGAGGTTCGATTCCTGGCTTTGGTCCCTGTCTGTGTGGAGTTTGTATGTTATCTCTGTGTCTGCTGGGTTTCCTCTGGGTGCTCCGGTTTCCTCCCACACTCCCAGAGATGTGCTGATTAGGATGCATTGGCCATGCTATATTCTCCCTCAGTTATCTAAACAGGTGCTGGAGTATGGTGATCAGGGGATTTTCATAGTAACTGCACTGCAGTGCTAATGTAAACCTACTTGTGACACTGATAAACAAACTTTAAATTTAACTTAGCTTAGCGTGTGCTCTGAAAGTGGTCTTTTAAATTTTTGTAAGTAAATATAAAACCACTTTTGAAATACAGTCAGTTCTGGTTTGACCATACCACAACATACTGTGTTTTCGGATACAATGAGGACAGTGTTGAGGAATTGACCCATTACATGCCGGGCAGATTCAGAAAGGCTGCACACTCTTACTACTAATTTATACCCTCCTCACGGTGTGGACTCGCTACTTGGGTACAGCTCCACTTAACATCAGACATTTATTTCCATTGCTAACTGAGCTGCCAATAAGTGAACCTGAGCTGCCTATATACCCCCACTGGGGTCAATTCAGCATGACCATTCCACCCAACCCAGACAACTTTCGGACTGTGGGAGGAAATCGAGGCTCCCGGAGGAAACCGATGCAGACACGGGGAGAATGTGCAAACTTCAGATGGACAGTCACCCGAGACCAGAACTGCATCAATCTAATTGTACACAGCAAACTCCCACAAACTGCAATAATTCATTCACTCCACCCTGCTGGAGGATCGGACCTGATTATTGCTTGTTTTTTTAAAAAATGCCACCAATCAGAACGGACTCTGTATTCTTGAGGAAAGAAATGACATCTAACTGAAACTATACAGATGCTAAACGTGTCACTCTAACGGTGCAGCTGCTATTTACTTTCAACTCTTGCTCTTCAAAGCAAGAAC